>OX438743.1:4395000-4815570 GCA_949316235.1 Oegoconia quadripuncta
AAACCTTACTTGTTTTGCGCCTAACTAAAAACAGGCGCTGCACAGTGTGTGATGCAATTTTTTCGCAATATGCTGCAATACGAATCTATCTTATTTCACATGTGCAACGTTCCGTACCTTATAATTACCTACGTATTCATACAACCATTCAAATGGGAATTTGTACCTATGTATGTGTGAATAGTACTAAGTAATAGTTAAATCATTTAGATTAATAAATTCTAACCGAGTTTAGCTCGCCTTTGTACGAGTATATTTTAATACAATGCATATTTCTGTAATAGTTTTGTGTACAATAAAGATATTAAGATATCTACATTGAGAAATGCGTGCTACTCGTGCCATTTATAAATAAGGACCTAGAGTCTCCTACAGATAAAAGGAAATTAATATGTTAACAATGGCATCTTACTACCTTTATAAGGATTTGTTAAATGCAAAAAATATATAAACTTATTCACTAAACAATGATAGGCACAATGTTAATATAAGGAATAAGACCCAGTTATTTGTTCATGTTAGCAGACTTTACAAAGTTAGTAAATCCTTCAAAAAGCAACCTATACTCTTTTATAATAAGGTTCCGGTAGACATTCAGAATTTGCTTCTAAATAAATTTAAAACAAACTTATAACAGAAATGATTAGCAATAAAATCACTGACTATTTGGATGATAGGCAAGCATAGCTGTCTTATCATTCATATAATATATATTTTCCTCTGATTGTATAAGAGCAACCCTCGAGTTTCTTGCTCGTTCTTCTCTGGGGGGTCAGCTTTGTGAATGAACAGTCAGTTTAATATTAAGCTTATTTTATGATATTTTCAAGTGATAATTTTATCTTATGAAATAAAATATTTTGACTTTGACTTTGAAATAAAATGTTCACATTATCAGATTTAATAATATTTATATTATTTGTTGTTACACTTCGGTGTGATTCTAGTAGTATAACGCTCACAAAAGAAGATTGTTCTCAGCTGAAAGCAAAGACACTTAATCTTATTGTTCTTTATTATTGCCATCGATGCCATTTCTATGGAACATTGTGAATGAAAAGACGGCTTTGAAATCGATATTATCTTTGACAATAAGTGAATACTCTTAGTATGTTTATTTTAGAACTTTTGGGTGTCCTTTTATAAAAAAAATGCTTTCCAAACTTTTACAACAAACAAAAATTCCAATTTTATTGACTAATGTATGAGAAAAACGTACCCGAGTAAATAGCATAATAAATCTGCGAAGGTGCTTATAAATTGTGAACTCTTTCTCAAATTATAGCAATATTGCCCATTTAAGTTTTAGTTCTAGAAAATAATGTAAGTCTAGCTTGCATTATTACTTTTGAAAAAAGAAAGCAGTTATGAAAAGTGTTACTTGTCAATGACAGTATACTGCGACTGCCACCGAACTGTTGAGCTCATCACTGTTGTGGTTGCCGCTTTGTGGTATTACAGCAGTTTCTTGGCGGTAATTGTTAAAGTTATGTTGTAGTCTGGTATTTCACGTAAGCATAAGCATAAAAGAACTCGTTGAACGGCGTATTTGTTTCTATAAGATATATTTTCAATTATGTGTTATGGAGTTTTATAATTTTTTATATTCATTTACCGTAAGGAAAAAATAGGACATATTAGGTAAGTGAAATAGAAGGTATTGGCATAGGTAGTTGAATTCTTTTTCAGTTATGCGGAAGTTCTTGAATGTCAATTTAAATAAATAAATTTGTGTTTTTACTTTCTGCTGTGTATACAAAATCCATCTAAAGCATTTTTATCTCTCGTGTTAAAAATTGTCTTTTTGTAGTATTAGTTATTGGCGCATATTATATTAGAATATATTATTTGAAGTTTGACTATTTTATTATAATTACTTCCACTAATATTAAATATATGAACAGTAGGTTATCCTAATATATTGATTTATTAATCAATCTACTGGAAATAATAATAGGACTTATTACATTTATCTGTCAGTTAGTATGTCTGAGCTACTGCTACTAGCCATTAGGTATGTATACGAGTACAATACCTTATAATTTACTATAATTCCATTGTGTGTAAGAATTTTCTCATAAAAAATGATATTACACGGGAGCACAGGAACCATTTCATAAAAACGACTTATAAATCCTTAGGGAGCACCTCTTAATAGTGGTTTTGGTATAAAAGAGATAATTTCACTAGTCATTCTAACGACTTCGTAAATCACATAGATTTTACGAGGTAATTTACACGTTGTGAGTACTGAATCTTTCTCACGGATGGTTTCGAATAGGTTTTGTAATTGTATAAAATTGGTTTGAGTGTTTATGTCTTATGTGCTTCTGGTAAGTCTACTCTATATTAGAGTCTAAGACATTGTTTGTTAATTCCAGATTGACTTCTAGGTATATATGCACGCAGCAGTCATGGAAAATCTGATTATTTTCTTCTAGAAGAGAAGTTGGTCCTATAGAGAAACTTATCAGTATTTATGAATATATTCAGACCCATAAGAGGTTCTCGATTTTACTCGATTTTATCGTTGGAGTTATATCCTGAAACAATTCAATTTGAGAATAATGTGTCTAATAATATTATGTGAAATTTTACTGGTAGTACCAGCTCTCCGCAAATTACCCTACATACACACATAAAGTCACTACTTTTATCCCAAATGGGGTCATGGATGTCCCATTTCGGATTTTTGTGATGTCTTATGATTTGGGTATTCCAAACATTAATAGTTTAATACTTGAAACAATATCAACGGCCTATCGCCTATCGCCATTGAAAACGTGCAAATCTAACGAAGTTTTTCGGTGCATTGCATTGCATTGCATTGAATTGCAATGCAATGCAATGCAATGCAATGCAATGCAATGCAATGCAATGCAATGCAATGCAATGCAATGCAATGCAATGCAATGCAATGCAATGCAATGCAATGCAATGCAATGCAATGCAATGCAATGCAATGCAATGCAATGCAATGCAATGCAATGCAATGCAATGCAATGCAATGCAATGCAATGCAATGCAATGCAATGCAATGCAATACAATACAATACAATACAATACAATACAATACAATACAATACAATACAATACAATACAATACAATACAATACAATACAATACAATAAAATACAATACAATACAATTGTATTGTATTGTATGTGTATGTGGCTGTTGCAGGTCATCGGAGACCTGTATCACTGCGACCGTTGCCGATCTATTGTGATCGCCACTAACCTACAGTTCGTTGCTCAGGTTTGCCTCTTTGAGGAATTGGATAATTTTCCTGGCACCGATGGTTTTTATCTCATCCGGGTGTAATAAGTGGCTGCCCAGGTGGATATTGCGTTTACGCATTAGCGGGCCACATTCACACAGCAGATGTGCAGGTGTTTCCTCTGCGAGGAGGCAAAATCTGCACATTCCTGTTTCTCGGAGCCCTATGTTGAGCATGTGTTTGCTCAGACAGCAGTGGCCCGTTAGTGCCCTTGTGAGAATGCGTAAATTGTTCCTACTGAGTGCCAGCGCTTCGCCGGCCGCCTTCTTGTTGAAGGCTTTGATTAGTGATTTGGAGTGTGTTAAACCTGGCGTGTTCGTCCAGAGTTTAAGAGCTGCTTGGGTGCACCGGTTCCTTAGGGTAAAACGAATTAGGCTTTTTGAGATGCCGCAGAAAGGCTCAGGGCCGTACTGGGATCCGCTAGCCCCCAATTTCGCTAGTTCGTCGGCTTTTTCGTTGCCTTCGATGCCTGCGTGCCCCGGGACCCAACGAAGAAAGACCCTGTTTGTTTTGCACAGGGTATTTAAAGTAAGCCTGCAGTTTTCAACCAGCCTTGAGACAATTTTGTCTGAGTCTAGGGCCAAAAGAGCCGCCTGGCTATCTGAGTGGATGTAGATGGTATGGTTGACGTAGCGTTTGTGTAGAATGATTTCCGCACACTCTAATATGGCGTATACCTCTGCTTGGAATATGGAGGCATGTTTCCCAAGATTAGTACTGGTTTTGAATCTAGGCTGCTCTCCATATACTCCACAGCCAACGTCACTACCTGACTTAGAGCCATCGGTGTACCATTTTAGGCTCCCGGGTTTCCAAGTAATTCGTTCGGTTAACCAGTCCTCTCTATGAGGAATTTCTACTGTGAATAGCCTGCAGAATTCGTACTTAGGAATCATGGCGTCGGTCACCATGCCTAGAATTCGGTCCTCCAGTACCGAGCTTTGGAGAGTTCTCAGTGACTGGGAGAGCCAGTTCTTCCTCGAATGGTTCAATACTCTTAGCATGCTAGCACCGACTTCGCTCTTGATGAAGAGGTGTAGGGGTGGAAGGTCGAGCAATGCGTTTAGAGCTGCTCCCGGTGAGGTCGACATGGCTCCCGTGGCTATTAAACAAGCAGTTCTTTGTAGACTGTTAAGTTTAGAGATTGCAGTCGTCTGGGTGGTCTTGCTGTGCCAAACGACTGAGGCATACGTTATCATTGGCCTCACAATGGCTGTATAGAGCCATAGGACGATTTTGGGATTGAGACCCCATTTTAGTCCTGCCAGACGACTGCATGTGCATAGGGCTGTTTTAGCCTTTCGCAAGACTCCGTTCAGGTGGCTGTTCCAGGTCAGTTTCTGGTCAAAAATTATGCCAAGATACTTGACCTCAGCGGAGAATGGAATGGTTGTGCCGTCCAGGCGGGAGGGAGCCAATCGGTCTAGCTTCCGCTTCCTGGTAAAGGGCACGATAACAGTTTTATCGGCGTTTATAGATAGGCTGTTCTCCCTGCACCATCGACTGATCGTGTCGAGTGCTTTTTGCATAAGGTACGAGATAGTACTTTGGCAGTTGCCTCGTATAGTGATCACCAGGTCGTCCGCGAAGCCTTCGGCGTCTATGCGAAGTTCCGCCAGCTTATGCAACAGCTCATCTACGGCGAGGGTCCATAGGAGGGGTGATAGGACACCACCTTGGGGACAACCTCTGGTGTTTGCGACTTCAAGCTGGGCTCCATGTAGCTCCAGCTTGACAGTCCTGGTTGAGAGCATCGT
Organism: Oegoconia quadripuncta; assembly: GCA_949316235.1. NCBI lineage: Eukaryota > Metazoa > Arthropoda > Insecta > Lepidoptera > Autostichidae > Oegoconia > Oegoconia quadripuncta. Next base: position 4,400,038 of record OX438743.1, read on the forward strand.
TTCGACCCATCTACTAGTGGTGGGGTCCACTGACTTGTGAGCGAGGCCCTTCATCAGTGTCCGGATGGGCGTGTTGTCGAAGGCTCCCTCAATATCTAGAAAAGCGCATAGTGCGATTTCTTTATCGTCCAATGCCTTTTCTACCCTGTCAGTCAAGTTTAAAAGGGCGGTTTCCGTAGATTTACCTCTACAGTAGGCATGTTGGTTGTTGTGTATGGGTCGTTCAATCAGTACCCCATCTCTGATATACCTGTCCAGCACTTTCTCCAGAGTCTTTAGGAGGAAGGAGGTAAGACTTATCGGTCTGAAGGACTTGGGTGCTGCGTAGTCCTTCTTACCAGCCTTAGGTATGAAGATGACCTTGGCAGAGGTCCACTGTTCTGGTAAGTATCCAAAGGCGTAACTCGCTCTGAAGATTTTCACCAGATAGGGCAGTAAGATATCCGCACCTTTTTGTAGCAGGACCGGCAGGATTCCGTCGACCCCGGCGGATTTGTACGGTTTGAAAGAGTTGATAGCCCACCTCACTTGTCCTGGTCTGATCACCCTGGCGGCAGTGCTCCAGTCCTCGTTGCGAGGTCTATGTGGAATGCTCATCCGTTCGGGCTTGCTAGATTGCAGGCGTAGAGCCCCAGGAAAGTGTGTCGATACCAACAGTTCCAACGTTTCTCCTTCGTTGGTAGTGAAGGAGCCGTCTGGTCTCTTTAATAGACCTACTGGTGTAGGCTGGGTTTTCGAAAGAATTTTGTGGATTCTGGCTCCTTGAGGCGTACTATTGACTTCCTCGCAGAATTTCCTCCATGATTCTCTCTTAGCCCGCCTAATCTCCTTGTTGTATTCAGTCAAGGCTTTCCTGTAGACCTCCCATTCGAGAGTCTTTTTAGCCTTGTTGAACAGTCTTCTGGTTTTCTCTCTTAGCTTTTTCAGCTTAGAGTTCCACCAGGGAACTTTACGCTTAGAGGTCCTTGTTTTTAGAGGGCAGCTTTCTTCATAGGCAGATTTGATACCTTCTGAAGTTGTCGCCACTGCTAGTTCAAGGCTCTCAATGGATTTAATACTGTTTGGAAACGTTTCCAGGTTCCACCTTAGTTTGTCACAGTAGACATCCCAGGCGGTACACCTAGGGTTTCTAAAACATACACTGTTGTAGGCCAAAGCGGCCTTTAGGTTGTAACAGATGTGTCTGTGGTCAGACATGGATGCTTCATTACTTACCCTCCAGTCTTGCATGTGCCTGGATAGGTTTGCAGAGGCGACGGTGATGTCGAGGACTTCTTGTCGGGCTTTTGTCACGAAGGTTGGAGTGCAGCCTCTGTTGAGAAGTTCTAGAGAGTTGGTTAGCAGAAAGTCGTTTAACAACTCACCCCTATCGTTGACGTCCGTGCTCCCTCCCCCAGGTGGTGTGGTGAGCGTTTGCGTCGCACCCCACCAGCAGCTCCGCGTTGTGTTTCCGGGCGTAGTCGACCACGGGGGCGAGATCTGCTGAGGGGTCACTCTTCTCTCCAGGCAGGTAGGCCGAGCATATGATTACTCTGGACCCACTCCACCCTTTGAGATTAACATAGGCTGCTACCAAGTCGTCGGTGCATAACTCTGTAACAGGCAAGAACTCAATATTTTTGTTAAAGATAATGCATGCTCTGGGCCTTAACCCCTTAGTGTTAAAAAGAATCTTACCAGCAGCGTTGAGGCCCGATACGGTTGAGTTGGCAACCCAGGGTTCTTGTATTAGAGCGAGGTCGTACTTCTCCTCTGCAAGACAGCGCTCCACGATCGCAGCAGCTGCTACGGCATGGTGGAGGTTAGCTTGCAGGATCCTCGCTAGGGTTCCCTGGGCCGCCATTACTTCGTGAAGTCTCGCAGTCGAAGGTGGGTCGACTTGTTGGGTTTGCGTTTCCCTTTTTGGGGACCTTGTTGCCGTCCACCGTCAGGGTGCTCCCTCTGCGTCCCACGACCTGCGCCACTTCTGCCTCTGCCTGGAGTTCTGCCCCTAGGGTTTGAAGGCTTTGATCCCGATGTACCCGGGATGGGTAGCACTTCTCTCCGCGGGGGCGCTGCTCCAGTTGGGGTGGCAGAAGACGGTCCCGCGACCTCAGGGGAACTAGCTTGCTCGCCCTTGAGTTTGAACAGGATCGTCTTGAACCCTATCCTGGCCTTGTACTCCGCTGCTTTGAGGGCTTCTACGGAGGGCTCGTCGAGGGAGAAGGTCACTATGCGACCTCCTTCTCTAGTCCCTTCGTGCAGCACCTTCCACAGCTCGGTGTTGAGGCCAGAATTTTGTACCCGAAGTAGCGTGAGGGCACTAGTGATGGATTTCGCCTCGCTATTCGGTATAAAAGTCGTGGCTGCAAGAGGCTTGGGCAGTTCACTCTCACTGAGGATCGTGAGCTGCGCCTCCGGCCACGGCTTTAGCTTCGGGATCTCTTTCGCAAGCCAGTCCTTACTCGCCTGGTTTTCGCAGGTCACTAGGAGCCAGCCTGGCTTGAAAGAGAGACCCAGAAACTTGGGACCTGCCCCTTTGGTGCTCATATTGGCGATGGCCGCCAACAGCCCCTGGTGGACAAGTACCATCTGGTCTTCACTCATGGGTTCCGAGTTGCGGATCCCCACTCGTGAAGAGCTAGCCACGTCCTTGAAGCTGGGTTTGGCTGCAGAGACTACAGCGCTTTGCTCAGCAGGGGACGTAGCTACAATCCTAGGAGCCTTTTTGGTTTGCTCCTTAGGCGACTCTTCCTCCGAGCGTGCACGCTTCAGCGTTTGCGACTCGCGAGGAGGTTTTGGAAGCGGTATGTCCTTCCACGGCTTTTTGGAAAGTTCCAGGGCTTCTTCAAACCCGACCCTTTCCATCAGCTGTTTTAGGCGCTTCCGACGAGCACCCGATAGGCGTTCTGTGGACGACCTTTTGGGTTTTTCCGCTGGGTTCGTTTCCGTAGGTTTGCACGAGGCGTCATCGCCTCCGTCATCCTTTCGGTTCGATCCCTCAGCATGTGGAGTTTTACTGGGCGAGTTGGAGGCTACGACAGCGCTCTCCGCCACAGATACAAAGCCGTCCTGGATTTCGTCCAGGGCAGCACTGATGCACTTAATGGAAATATCTGAATTCTCCATAGAGTTCCCACGAGTAGCTAGGGAAAGGGTGGTCCACAAAGCGGCAGAGCCCCGCATGCCGCCCGAAGGGCTAGATACATCTCCGATTCGCCCTGGTTTCGGAGAGACACCGTTAAAGACTGAGCTACCCCCCAGCCACGCATCCCTCGGCACGGTACGTTTGACACCTTGGATTGGGGATGACCTTTTCGCCAACGACTAGCAAGAATCCGGACGTTGCCAGAGATTTACTAGTCGTTGCCCAGGATACACCGGCCCAGGGTTTCCGTTCAAGAGGGATCTAGAGATCCCACCTTGACTGAAAACCTCCAAGGCAACACGTGGAGGTAGATCATCTTCGTATCCCATATATATACAATACAATACAATACAATACAATACAATACAATACAATACAATACAATACAATACAATACAATACAATACAATACAATACAATACAATACAATACAAATACTCTACAATACAATATGTGCAAATCGATCGAAGTTTTTTGGCGGGAAGTCCCAATGCAATGCAATGCAATGCAATCCAATACAGTACGATACAATACAAATACTCTTTATTGCGCAAAATAATTTACAATATTTTTTGATGATAACAATAGAACACAATTTGGCGGTCTAATCACTAATCTCTTCCAGCCAACCCACAGCTATGGGACATTTGTAGGTAGAAAAACAGGTAGGGTGCACGATACTACCAACTAAAGAAGTAATTATAATTATGTTTTGTGTATTATTTATAATTAATTATGTATAATTATGAAAAGTAATTATGCATACTTATCTGCATAAATATAATAATAATATCTATCATATTATTATTATTTTATATTATAACTACGGGAAGAGACGGGTTGGATCTATTCTTTTACACACAGCAGTAGATGAGATATTTTCCTTTAAACGTATTGACAAAATGACGCTACCGGTTAATTGAATAAAAAAAGTTTCTCACATTATTGCAATAAAAGAAATTGAAACCGAATGAACATTTTAGAGAATAAAAAGTAGAGGGGCTCGTTCAAAATATTCATCAGCCGATAGTCACGTCGGGGCACTCATGGCGGCAACGTTCGCTTGGCTATCGAGAGCGTGATGCGACTGCCAACTGGTATATACCACTGATGCAGACCTGTTGTATGTGAGAAAGCTGTGTTTTATAGATAAATTTATTCGAATGTAACATAACAAAGCTGTAAAGGAAGGCAACCTTTGAACTTACCTGTTTTCAAGTAGTAAGTAGTTACTTAACACTTTAGTACAATCAAAAACCAAAAGCCTGTATATTTATATGAAAAACTCTGTTTCTCTGACCGTTACATCCATTTAATATGCCCAAGTTTTAGATCGACTGCATTTCGTCGTTGTTTCCGATATGCTGTCACGAAATGTTCGAATAACCTGCCCCCTCTCGTTAAAAATTCGAAATCAATATTCTCCTTTAAAACCAACATAAAGACATATTTATTAAATTTACATTTAAAGAACTCCGCTTTAAACAGTCGTTCTATTACATAAAACTGTGTACAATAATTTTACTACCAACTATTTATTATTTCTATTTTATAATACATATTTGCGGCATTGCTTAGCTGTATGACTTGTATAATAAGTTCTTTTGCTGTAAGGAATAAAATAGGGCTTAGCTTACTAAGGTATGAGATAGAAGGTATTGGCATAGGTAGTACAATTATTTTTTTATGTAGGCACGCGCAGGTCGGTGACTGATATGCTACTGGCGTGATTCATAGGGTTCCCATCATGCGACTATTTGCATGTGGGTTGCGAATATCTTTTTGGATATCATATTTTCCCAAAGTTTTCTTTATTTATTTAATTTAATGATATAATTATGTGGAATAGGCTACAAACGCGACCGTTAAATAACACAATTAAAGCTTTATTCGATGATGGTTTTGAAAAAAAAAATAAACTACCTACCAATGCCAATACCTTCTATTTCACTTACCTAATATGCCCTATTTTTTTCCTTGCGTTAAAAAAACTCATCCAGTATAAAATAATAACATACATAAGTAAATTATTAAAAAATAATAAATAATTTGTGCGATTAATGATGTACGCTGTATTCTGCATGTAGCTCTTGTTAATTATGCAATAAAGAGTATTTGATTGATTTGATTGAAATAATTCGCAATGACATTTTAAAAATAAAAATGCAGGTATCCGAAACCATAATGTAAATAAATCCAATGTAAATGTGTTGTTATGAGTCATAGTTTTTTTTTGATTTGCTTTTAGGAGAACTTACAGTAATACATAGCATATGAACATTGTATAAAAAAAATGCAAATTACAAGTTCCCACATGTATATATTTATCAACAACAGCATAACAACTCCATGAAGCGATGAGATATTAATTTTTTAATGCCCCACCGGCCATCCAGCTCCTCGAGCTATATATGCTTTTTCAACTCACTATTCCGCTGGGCTATGCTGATGACTTTCATTCTTTCTTTTTTTTATGATTAACTGGATACGCGTTTGACCACAGTCTCACCTGATGGGAAGTGACGATGTGGCCGAAGATGAAGCACTCGATCTCAGTAGATGCCTATTAACCCTGCTCTTGAAGATCCCAAGGTTGTAGGATTCAAGAAGGGAAAGGAATTCTTTCTTTCTTTCTTCTTGCTAGCTTGAAAGAACCTGACTGACTTTTAGAGATAAGCTGGGTGTTACTGGCAGTTACATCGGATTTTTTCCTTTTCTGTTAATTTGTATTGTTTTTTTGCGGCTTTTATGTTATCTGTCTTGCCTTATATAGTTTTTATCCATTATTTTTTCTTCATTTCTTACTTCACATCAACAGCCTATAAAAATACACCATACTGATCGCTGATTTTTTTCGACTTCTCGTTGTTATTGCCGCTCTGGTCCTTTTCTCTTCTGCCGGGATGTGTTGATTTTCAGTGACATTCTTGGAGCTGTACACAAACTCTATCTTCAAAATTACTATATTTTCAGTTACAACATTTTCATCCATCACCTTCGTATTGTACTGCGCTGTTAATACGATGGTTTTGATACGACTTGATGACGCCCTTTGCCCTTTATATTCGATTATTATCTTTCATCACAATCGTCTAAGTTACAAGGCATTGGTTGCCTGAAGGTATTATATAGTCTGGATTATTACTATTGCATGTCGTTATCCTTTACAATAGCGAGTATTACGCGAGGAAGGCGAGCAGAGAACTGCTTCACTGTGATGAGATAAAAGGATGAATATTGGAGGAGCAGAGATCGTAAAAATGATGAAGTAGATATGTGAGATGAGATGGGTAATTTATGCATTAAATGCATGTAGATGCCTATGGCCTATGGCATCTATACACATGCCTATTTGTCTTGCATCGGCACAATTTAAACCACATAATACACTTATATTGTATGAATACAAAGAGAGAGTGTGACGCCCCGTTAGGGTATAGCAATAAATGTCTTTGCACAAACACAGCGCCATCTAGGTCCATAGAAAGCATCCAGGCTTGTGTTATGGATACCAGATGGTTGAAAAACTACACAAATCCATTTTTTTTTGTAAATAAATACATGTATAAATGAAATACATCCATAACTCGGGAACACATGTCTCTATTCATCATACAAACATATGCCCCTAGCGGGATTCGAACCCGCGACCATTTGGTATAGTAGCAGAGTTTCTAACCACTACACCAAACATATCGTCAAAATATACAGTAGTAAGAGAGGGCCTGTTATATTTATTCATAATTAGCTTCCCGCCCGCGGCTTCGCCTGTGTGGATTAACTTTATCGCGGAAATTTGTTTACCCCGCGGGAACTACTCACTTTTTTGGGATAAAAAATGTCCTGTTTTAATCCAGAGTATGTTCTACCTATATACCAAAGTACAACCAAATCCGTTCATCCATGTCGCCGTGATTGAGTAACAAACAAACATCCAAAGTTTCGCATTTATAATATTAGGTACAAGTTAGATTGATTAAGTTGTTATTTAGAAAGTTAGATAAGTATTTATTTGCTAATATGCTATACATAATAATCATACACAATGTGAAAAATTAAACTAAAACAGTTCTGTGAGGTTTCGGCATGTAAAAGAACAGAAGCAAAAGGCGACTATGGGACATTCCACCATAAAACATCTATAGCGTTAAAGGCGATGGTTACTTTAGTAACTTATTGGTAATCTGTGGCGATGGGCTAAGTGGATGGTGCATTTCTGTGTATTTCGATTGTGAAACTTGAATGTTTTTTTAAGCAATAAATGTTTGGATTTATGTTTGGAGCATCTAAACGCTAATCTTTGTGATATCTCTGACCACCCCATTTAGGATAAAGGTCGTGACGTTATTATTGGAAGTTTAAATTAGCAATAGAAGTCTAAAATAATATTTACGATTGACGTAGAATTTTTCACCGAGAGAGCGACAGATGACAACCGCCATCAACCCACAAAAACCTTGCGAACTAGCCAGGATTAAAGGCTGGGGTTTACAACCTCAACAGTTATATATGTCGGAGATGGGGGTAGGCGTTGCGAGTGACCGGGGCGGTGCCATTTGCGTGGTAAAGGGTAGCTCGGGCAATGGCGATATTATTACAAGCTATTGTAGGCGAATAGACAACGTATTCACATTCGATTATGATCATGAAAACTGAGATGCTTACTGGTGAATAGTAAACATTTGCCCACCCCAGCTGCCATACAACTTGACCCCCGCGTGCAGTCTGCGGAATTCAGCCGGACCTAGTATTCAATTCCTCCTTGCTCAAATCCCATGATCAACTTCTTATTAACTAACGCCTCACCGGATTCTTCCACGCGTCGGTGATAATGGTAATCAAACCACTCACAGTCGTTGATGTGTTCAATGGAGCTCCGACTCCTTTGAAGGCTGGTAGCAAAGTCCGCATCATTTTCGATGTGTAGACCTGAAATTACTGTTAATGTCGTCACCGCGCCATTTCCGGCGACACCAGCGCAACCAGGTTCAGTTCCCATAGCACACCGCGTGTTATGATAGTCAGTTGACCCTTCGAATAATGAATTCTATCGCTATCTACGACATATATGTAATAATACACAAGTACAGTATTTCAATCAATCCCAATGGCACTCTGTGGACAGAGCTTTATAATAATTACAGCGGAGCATGCTCTCCAATCTCAGTGGCTGTACAATATGCATATTGCATTTAGTTAGACAATGGTTCTGAAATGTCATCAACCTAACAATACCGGTTTACCGGGTAACCGGTCTCGGATAATTCCAACGAAACAGCTCACAGATCAGCGGTAACGGGTATTAGAATTTGAACGTGCAGTGCTGGTGAAGGTAATCAAATTTTACGCCGGTTATTTTGGAGTTTCTCATTTGGTTAATAAATGTTGGGATTTAGTTCGGTTTAGCAGTGATCGTTTACACAGATCATTTTAGAATTAGTTTAGAATTTGAATTACTAGTTTAGAATTTCAACTTATCTGCGCCGCCTCTTTCAATTTCTTTTTCAAGTCTTACACTATATTGTGGAATATTTACCAGGGCATATTCGCGACAGTTCTTTCGAAAGCACTATCTTTCTCAATAATTGGTATGAGTTTCATTAGATATGTATTATTTGATTTATTTATGTATTTGTATAGATAATGTATTTAGTCATTTGTTTTTTCTTTTAATATTTTAAGTAGTTTGTTATCAAATGTATTTGTATCATAGGTATGTATTATTAACTATGTATATAGTTTTTGGATTCCTCATTTTTAATTGTTCTCCCGTGTAACATTTTTAACCTACCTCCAGTAGCATTGACTGGAAGAGATCTCTTTAGAGATAAGCTAACCTTTGTTCATATTTTCTGACTGTAATCTGTTCGTATTTCTAATGCAATAAAGAATTATCATCACGTCGTCGGTAACACAGCGGATGTGAAGTGTTTTATCCAATATTCGGGATATAGCATTAAAGTGACAGTTCACCCTAGAAAATAACACTCTTGTCACACACTGCTGCAACATCCTTCCTATAGGCACACCAGACGCACAGTATATCTTTGATAAAAAAGTTGTGAGACTTATTGATTTTTTAATAAGGTTACACTAACCTGAACCAATATATCGAGTATTTGCTTGGCGTAGGTTAAGTGGAAAATAATCAAGCTGCATGCGTGACATGATGAAGAACCGATCAGCTGGTAGGTAATGGCGATGTGCCTCGCCTTGTGCCGCCTTTTTAATAATACGTGTAGTCAACGTCTTCATTGTTGTAGACTGGCAGCCTGGTCAGCCGTGACCTGTCATGTTTGACAAGTTTTATATTCGTCTGGTGTTTTATAGATATCGTTTTGTGCTGCTGAATAAATAAACTAATTTATTCCGTCCGTCCGTCAATCCGTGGTCATTGGAAACTTGATCTTGATCGTGGATCCCTCGCTACCAAGAGGAACCTGGCCCCTAGGTCTGGTCTCTAAGGTTTTCCTGGGCCTGGATCGCGTAATTCAGGTAGAGGATATATCCACAACTGTGGGAGTCTTCGACGGTCCTTAACCAAGCTGGTCAAGTTACCAGTCTGCTCTCAGTAGTGTGGTTTTGATGCAGGAGGATTGGTGTTGGAGACTGACCGCTTGGTCAGCTGTATCCTGTGATCTTTGACAAGATTTATTACATTTAGTGTTTAATAAACATCGTTTTGTGCTGCTGAATAAATTGACTAACTATTTAAGCATTTTAAAACCAAAAAACCCGACAACATGTTTTGTATTTTGCGCATGCCATGTTGGATTTTTTTCTATAAATTATGACACTCCGGGTACCAAGACGAATTTAACGACACCATGCACTTCGAAATCGGTCAAAACCTTAGGCTACAGGATGGGCAAAGGAACGGACATACATATTCATATTCTTTATTGCAAATATACACAAAAGATACAATTTTCATTATTGTTTAAATAAGGAAGGTACATTTAAATATCTTATGGAAATACAAATTAGGCGGCCTTATCGCTAAGATGAATGTGATATATGTACCTACATTCGCGACAAAACCTCGAGTGCTACTCGAGACTACTCAAGACTCAAACACTAATTCCTCCGACCGTTGACCGAATGATGCTGAGCAATCTTTTGTATTACTCAACAATGCGGAATGAATAGGCTATTTTGGCAAAAAAAGACAATGCATTGAGCAGCCGTGTGATATTGACAGCGAAGTAACATGGGTCCACAATGTGTTGTATCTGACGTTTTGACATATGACCCCCGTTTACGGTTACGGAAGAAACAATAGCCGGTTATTTGGGTGTGTTACAACTACGTGCTGGAGGTAGAGTCGAAGAAATGGATTCCTGAACCAGTCTGGAACGCGCATGCACGTTTGCCGCCCTCTCATATTAAAAAAAAAAAAAAAAAAAAAAACTCAATTACATTGAGATAGAGTTTACGAATCGGATCGCGGGTTCGATCCCCAGAGGGTAGTTTAGTACTCGGTTTGGTAGGTGGTAGGAGATTTTTATAAATGTCCGCCTGGCTATCCACCGCCATCTGATCTAAGTTTGCCGCCAAACGGTAATGTTAATAGCATTGTGTTCTGGTTATCAGAGATAAGATAGCCAGTGCATAGGCTGGCGTTTCCGGGTCAGCACGCTTCCACCTTCTTCATCTTCACTTAACATCAGAGGTGATTGAGGTCAAGTGCTAACCCGTCGTGCATAAAAAAAAAGAGAAATCTGCCAACGTCTTTGTCACATTTGCTGTGAACAGAAACACCGACTGTTGGAGAACAGCCTCTTCTCACTGGGGGCATTATCGGTGGATTTTTACTACGACGACTAGTGGCCACCTGATATTATGGGATGGTATATCGAATTACACTACCCCGAAAAACGTTTGACCGAAGAACGTTTGATTCTAAGCAGAGTACATTGCGGAGTTTGTTCATCGTTAAAATTTTTAATTATAACCAACTCCGCAATGTACTCGGCTTCCGATCAAACGTTCTTCGGTCAAACGCTTTTTGGGGTAATGTAATTCGGTATAATGGTCCATACTCCCTCATTATACGAGGGAAGGCCTATATCACTGCGTGGGATGTTTACGGTCTGATGATGAAGTGGTCACCTGACAGTCAGTGAATTGAAGATGCACCTGTTGATCACCGATTGGGCATAGCGACTGCTTTTAATTTGAAACAACCCGGTGCCCTAGAAATGATTATGGGAAGCACATGAAAAGAGCTCTGTTCAAATTTTTTTTATAATATTTAAATTAAAATAAATCCCAGAAATTAAAAAATATTTCATGTGAAACCTTGTAATAATATTCCATATTCCAAATAAAAAATAAATGTGGATATAGCTTCCAAAAACGCAGGAATTGGTACATATGATTAACTCCAATTTCATAGGTAAAGACCCAATATATTAGATTTGCTTACTTACTGTGACAAGGTTATAGATTGGACTAGAATCAATTTACTTGATTCTGCCTCCGCATGTTGAGCCCGGACAAATTGCTACCGAAACCGTAACGTGAGTCACATGTCTGTGTAACCGGTTCTATTAGCTGAACAGGATACCAATAAGTAATAAGTACATCAAAAGCAGTATACACAGATAAAACTCAAGGAGTTTAATAATATTCATTGTTTTAGGCACAGTATATCCAGTTCCTTTTAATGTCAATGTCAAAAATATTTTATTCACTGCAGGATTTTTTTATTTATTTTTTATTTTTTCATTCATGCACAACAAGATGAGGGCGAAGGCAGCGTATTGACCCGGTAACCCCATCTTATTTGGACGGCTGGCTATCTTATCTCTGACAACCGGAACACAACAATGATATTAACATTGCTGTTTGACGAGGATACAAAAATATCACTTATTAAAAATTAAAAATATATACATAATGTCACGACCTGTATCCCATATGGGGTGGTCAGGGATATCATCAAAATTAGCTTTTGCGTATTCCAAACAAGTTTAATGCTAGAAACTACATCTACGGTTCACCTTTCGAAATATACAGAAATGCACATGAGCACATTTTGTGGCGTAAAGTCGCCTAGTCCCTTTTGCGACACCCATGGGAAGAGTGGTTTGTTTAAATTCTTTCGAAATTCTATTCATTTTACTGAGGGCATGGTTAGCATGATTTGGGCACTATGAAAGGTACGTAACGAAAGGAGTGCTAATAATAATAAATAAAAAATAAATAAATAATAATTAAATGATAAATAAATAAATAAATACACACACCATCCATCCATAGACATACACACAGCGCCATCTAGTTCCACACTAAGCAACTAGGCTTGTGTTGTGGATGGGGTGCGATGTCAGACAACCTCCTCGTGTGCCTGATGGCTACTTGTCCCCCTGGATACGTCTGGGGGGAACGGTAGTCGTTGGGCCGGTGCACCCTGGGCATCGGTCAACAACTTCCCTTTTAAGGGTTCTTGTTGACCGATGGCGAATAGTCTGACACCGGGGGGCTCCTCCGCGTGTCCCTCTGGTTTAGCAGAGGGCACTGCGGATGGAGCAGGAGACGCTCCCCTCCTAGTGGGGGAGTAAGGGTGGGCTCGGTGTGCACTCGCACTGCCGCCGAGCAGGCCTGGGGAGGAGGTTAGGGGGAACCTCCTACCCCTTGCCACCGCCGCGCTCGTAATCCGGGACCGCGGCTTTCAGCTGCAGTCCGGGACCGAGGGTCTTGGCTTAACCTCCCGGACCACGAGGAAGGAAAACCTCTATAAAAAACCAGCCCAAGTCTCGGCTCCGAGGCCCGCCTCGGCGCCGAGATGCCCTCGTCGTCCCACTCCCGAAAATTCGTTTTCGGGAGTGGAACGACGAGGGATGGTGGAGGGCGAATTCCACCACAGCGGGCTGCGGCGAGGAAGCGGCGCTCCCTGAGGAATGCCCATATGTCCATATGGGCAGGGGGCGCCGTGGAATCGTCTGCAGCACGTGGGCGACCTCTCCTCTACGACTGCAGCTAAGGCTGCGGCCGTCGACGAGAGGTCGTGGGAAGCGCCCCCCCCCTCTGTTCGGGGGGGGGGGAGATGGCGGGAGGGTTGGAGGGGCGGTGTCCCTTATCGCCGCCTCTCCGGGCCTCCCGCTGTTGCAGGCCGCTATGGTAGGGGACGACCTCTCTGTTGAGAGGTCGTAGCCGTGCGGGACGGTCACTCTTTGCCGCCCGCAGCTATTTCATCGTCTGAGCTGCGGGCGCCAAGGAGAGGCCGTGGAAAGCGGTCCTCTCTCTCTGCGAGAGATTACGCACTCGCAGAGCGAGGGGAGACACAGCCGCACGGGGGGCACGGAGGAGAGCTTATCTTCAATGATAGGCGATCCTCTGCCCCCCCTACCCTGCGGGGCCGTGGGTGGCGATCCGGGGGGATCACCACCCACACATAGGCCCCGCGAGAAGGCGCGCGCGGTGTTTTCCGCGCGCCTTCTAGAGGTGGCTGGACCAGGCGATTCCTCCCTGCTCCAGCCCAGAGGTGGGCCTGCCGCCGCTTTTGTCCTGGCGGCGGGCACCGCGCTGGCGTGGCTGCGGACGAATACCAGATGGTACCCGCGGCCACGCCGTCAACGGCGCGCGCGAGGGAACACCCAGGAGTTTTTAGTCGGTAGGCCGGCACCTTCTGTGCCGGAGTCCGACATAATCCGCCCCCCTCCCCCGACTTTAACATGAGTGACATAATGTGGGTTCCCAGCGGTGACGATTATTCATTTGATTCTTGTAACTTTCGGACGGAGAATGAGATCTTATTAGTTGATGAGATGAATTCACTAAACCTCAGACAATTCAATGGCATTAAAAATGCATACGGCAAAACCCTCGACCTCGTGTTAGCCAATGATATTGTTACTGTTAGTGATTCCAGTAATACCCCATTAGTACCTGTTGACCGGCATCACGGTGCTCTGTCGCTATCAATTAAATTTGCGCAATCTGAAGTTCTGGATGTTGCACCACGGACCATGTACTTGTTTGATCACGGAGACTACGATTCCATTAATAGAGATATTTCCCAAACTGATTGGTATGGAATGTTTTCTCCTTTATCGCTTGAGGAGGCTGTGGATCTTTTTTACAACAAATACTCAACGTTAAGAGATAAGTATATTCCGTGTAAAGTAACCTCACATGATCACTATCCTAAATGGTATTCGAAGGCTCTGCGGAAGGTTATAAAAGAGAAATACAAATACTTTCGTAAGTTTAAGATCTACGGGAACCGTTCCGATGAAGAATCATATAAAATGTTACGGGAAAGAGCTAAGGTACTCGAAACTACATGTTACCAGAATTACATAGCATCAGTTGAGAGTTCCATTGTAAAAAATCCTAAACATTTTTGGTCATACCTAAAATGCAAATCTAACTCTAACGGAATTCCCAATAGTTTGAAATATGGTGACTCAATATTCAATACTGGAGACTCAATTTGTGATGCCTTCTCAACTTATTTTTGCACTTCCTTCCAACAACCCAATGGCCAGGTTGATATGCAAGGCTATTCACATAATTCATCACTCGGTAGTGACTGTGTAGCATCAGATATATCCTTAGTAACTGTAGAAGCCGAAACAGTAGCTAAGTTACTATTGAAACTAGACTCGTCTAAGACCGCAGGACCTGATCATTTACCAGCACGCTTTCTTATAAACTGTGCTAATACCATATTGTTATGTATAAGGACAGGAGTCGACACAAGTGATACACACCGAGGTTAGCAACGCACTGATTTAATAACATATGCATAGGTAGGTATACATATATAACATTCCTCCCTCTAGTGAAAACTATTTTAACTATACAACAAAATCTGATACAACTTGTCATATTCCTAAAGTAACATTGAAATAAGTGGAGTGACGGCTGAGGAGACCCATCTTAGGATTCTTGGTCGCTTTGAGCTTCCTGGAACTCGTCACCAGACTGAGCTTCCGTTATCGTTACGATCGAGCTATCTGAACCATCCAGTTGTTCCATAGCGTTATTTAGTCGATCGATCTCTGAGTCGCACCCTCTGGCCGGTGTATCAATATTTGGTTCGTATAGTTCTGCTCTCCTGTCACTGCGACCCCTGGGAATCGGCGTCAGACTAAATGAAGGGTGTTCTGGCTGTAGCGGCGACCCCTCTACTGAAGCAGCAGGTGTTAGCGCGCCGAACCCATCTGCAGAATGCAGCAGCGGCGAGGATGGCGACGGCTGCGGTGACGGCGGCGGCGACGGTGAGGGGTACCCAGGTAAGCATGTTCTTACATTTTTATTAGAGTCTCCGTTACTTATCCCTTTAAATAACATTATTTGATTTTTGTGTCTTTTAATACAATTAGCCTTGTTCTCATCAGTAATTAAATACAAAACTTTCCCTAATCTTTTCACAATAATGCCTTTACTCCACATGTAACTTGTTTTATTAATAAAGTTTTTATATAATATAATATCATTTTTCTTGAAAAACTGTGTTTTATTTTTCCCCTGTTGTTTAGCTTGCGTACACTGCGCGTTATTCAATGGAAGGTTAGGTAATTGCGGTGTCGAGGGTGGCGATGGTTCAGGCATAATTAAATCTAAACGTGACCTTAATTTCCGTCCAAATACCATTTGAGCAGGGGAAAAGCCCGTGGTAGTATGAACAGAATTACGATAATCCAATAAATATTGGAGTAGTTTTACTACTGCATCTTTAGCGTTATGACTTGATAACAAGGAAGACTTAATTCCTTTCTTTACTATTTTGACGAAACTCTCCGCCTGTCCGTTACTGGCCGGGTGGTACACCGGTGAAGTAATGTGTGTGATCCCGTTTGACTTACAAAAATTTTGAAATTCATGGGAACAAAAAGCTGTGCCGTTATCGCTTCCCAACGTTCTAGGTATTCCGAACCTTGACATAAAATCGCAAAGTTTCCCTATTACTGCAGCAGATGTGGTAGTACTATTCATGTTGTACACTTCTACCCACTTAGAATAGGCATCTACTATAACTAAATACGAACAACTTTTTATCGGACCTAAGAAATCAATATGTAATCTTTCGAAGGGACGTTGTGGATTTTTCCAAGGACAAAGCAGGGCGCGAGGTGGTGAGGGGCGCAATTGTATGCACACATCACACGAAGCTATCATATTTTCTAGCGCATTGTCAATACCTGGGAACCAAACTCGAGAACGAGCTTCTGCCTTTGTTTTTACAATACCCAAATGAGATGAATGCAGTTCTTTTAAAATAACTTGATATAAGCTTTCCGGTATGACAATCTTGTGGCCCCTCATGACACAACCCTGTTCTACTGACAGCTGTGTCCTACAATAAAAATAGGGTTTTAGCCGTGCGTCGATACATTTTGGCGGCCACCCATCTGTGATGCATTTTATCACTTGACTAAGAATCCTGTCTTTTTTAGTTTCTTCACGTAAGATCGGTAATGTAACCGGAACGCTACCATCCACAACAAAACAAATATACGTGGCGCGGTCGCAACCTATCTCGCTCTGTGCGCAGTGTTGTTCGGTGCACATACACCGGCGCGTCCTGAACGACGAGTGTACTGTAGGTAGGCTCGCACGAGACAGATAGTCTGCAGTGTTAACGTCGCTGCGAATATACTCAATTGTATAGTTATAGCTACTTAGAAATATTGCATAACGCTGCAATCTATTTGCGGACATCTCAGGTATTCCTTTATGGGAACCAAAAATAGACAGTAATGGTTTATGATCCGTGCGGAGTATAAACGGCACGGACCTGCCATATAGGTATTGGTGGAATCGACGTACGCCATAAATGATAGCCGTAGCTTCTTTTTGTATCTGTGCATATTGCTTCTCTGCACCATTTAAGGTGCGAGAAGCAAATGAGATGGGTCTTTCGATGCCGTCTACGTCTATCTGTGACAGTATCACCCCTAAACCACTGGGGGATGCATCTACCGTTAAAATTAATTTTGCTTTTGGATTGAAATGAGTCAGAACTAGGTCTGACGTTATTATTTCTTTAATCGCTTTAAAAGAAGCTTGGTGCTCGGTCGACCAATTCCATTTACATCCCTTTTTTAATAAGTCATATAACGGTTTGAGTATTGATGAAGCATTCGGAACAAAGTTTCTATAATAGTTGATCAAGCCCAAAAACGACTGCAGCTGTTTGACATTTGTGGGTACCGGGGCCTCTGTCATAGCTTTAATTTTCTCTGGTGATTTTTTAAGACCCTCTTTGGTAAGAACATATCCAAGATAACTAATTTCGCCCTTGAAAAAACAACATTTATCTCTTTGTAATGTCAACCCAGCGTCTTGCAGTCGTTTTAGTACGACATTAATTTTCTCTAGATGCTCATGCACGTTGTCCCCTCCATAAATCAGCACATCATCCAGTAGACATACTACCCCTTCTACGCCAGATAGCACCCCCTCAATTGCCCGTTGAAAGATTGACGGTGCGCTGGACAACCCAAACACCAACCTGGTAAATTTAAACAGTCCGCGGTGCGTATTTATACACGTTAGGTTTTGGGACTCCTCGTTTAAAACTAGCTGATTGTAGGCCATAGATAAATCTAATTTTGAAAATATTTTACCTCCATGGATCCTTGAAAATAATTCATTAATGGTGGGAAGTGGATATTGTTCAACTAGTAGCTGTTTATTTATGGTGGCTGAGTAGTCGGCACATAATCTTACCGACCCATCTCTTTTCAATACTGGCACTATTGGGGATGCGTATTCTGCGTACTGTACTGGTTTTAGAATA
Organism: Oegoconia quadripuncta; assembly: GCA_949316235.1. Taxonomy (NCBI): domain Eukaryota; kingdom Metazoa; phylum Arthropoda; class Insecta; order Lepidoptera; family Autostichidae; genus Oegoconia; species Oegoconia quadripuncta. The sequence goes on from OX438743.1 coordinate 4,417,920, forward strand.
CCTAATTTGACCAACCTATCAATTTCTCCCCCAACCTTGTCTCGCAATGCAAATGCCACCGAACGAGCTTTAAAAAACACCGGTTTAGAATTATCTTTCAATTGTAAATTAATCAAATACTTATTAAAAGTTCCTAAATTATTTGAAAATAAATCGGAATATTGCTCTTGTAATTGCTTTATCACTAACTCCTTATCTTGGCAAAAATTAATTGGTAGTAACTGTAATTTAAACTCGGATATAAAATCCCTGCCCAATAGTGGTGGCCCGCCGTCCCGGACTACATAAAAAGATATGCCATGGGTTTGACCGGCGTAAGACACGGGTAATCGCATCATACCTACACATACAATATTCCTGCCATTGTATGTCATTAGCTGTTTACGAGACGCTGATAATGGCACATCTTTGAAATTAATATTATAATAGCGTTCCGAAACAACCGTGACAGCGGAACCACTATCAATTTCGAATCTAAATGGCAAGTTATTGATAAATACTGTTTCTACCATGGGTTCTCCATGCAAGGAACGAATAAAATAAACATTACCGTCATCGTCATCACCTTCACCATCCTCACCCTGGTCACCGCAATCCATTACGAAGTTCACTTTTGTGCACATCCTACGCAAATGGCCTTTTACGTGACACTTTTTACACGAGTAATTCGCGAATTTACATTCAGCCGTTTTGTGATTCGTGTAACCACAAACACTACATTTCACATTCCCTTCACTCCTATTCCGACCATTCTTGGAGATCTTAAAAACCTGGCTATCGGACGTTGTGACCACCTCCGCGTTAACGGCCGCACTGGACGCTACGGCAGCGCGGGCGCAACTGAGGTTCTCCGCTACTTCTACGACTTTTGCCAACGTCAGGTTAGTCAGGTCCTGTGCATACAGCTTCTCTTTTTCATAGCCAGAGCGCATGCCCATGATGAACCTATCACGCAGTGCTTCCTCCACATTAAGGAAACCACAGCGTGACGTCAGTCCTCGTAGCCTGGCTGCCCACAGTGAATGGGACTCGCCCACTTGTTGCACCGCCGCATAGAATTTATGCCGTTCGCCAAACCCGACGCTCTTCGGTGTGAAATGACCGTCCAGGAGTGATACCACATCTTGATAGGGCACCTCATCTATTTCTTTCGGCAAAGCTAAATCTGTAGCCAGTTTGTAGGTACCCCCAGTGAGTGCGCTGAGAAGAATTGCCTTCCGTTTTGTGCCTGCAGGGTCCGTCCTATCGTCGATATCATTGGCAATGAAATATTGCACAATGCGTCCTTTGTACGTTCGCCAATTTTCCGTATTATGATCGAAAATACTCAATAATCCGAACGTTGGTCGAGACATGTTTTTTTTTTTTTTTTTTTTCCGCGGGTACTTTAGCTCGTCGCCACTGTTATGTATAAGGACAGGAGTCGACACAAGTGATACACACCGAGGTTAGCAACGCACTGATTTAATAACATATGCATAGGTAGGTATACATATATAACACATATCAATTCCAATTTCTATATTATTTGCTAAATCTTTAGATGAAGGAGCTATGCCTAGCATCTGGAAGCGGGCTTTTATCACACCAGTCCACAAAAAAGGGTCTAAAACTGACATCGCTAACTACCGACCAATATCCAAATTATGTATTGTGTCTAAGGTCCTCGAAAGGATTATATACAGTCAAGTGTATCCTGCATTACAACAATCATTTAGCATGTCACAACATGGTTTTCTGAAGGGACGTTCTACTGTGTCCAATCTTGTACTATTAAACTCTTCTCTTACGGAAGCAATGGACAGTGGACGTCAAGTCGATGTCGTATACACTGACTATAGCAAGGCCTTTGACCGTATTAACCACAGTCTCCTTCTGTGCAAGCTTTCAAAGATTGGCATCAGTGGCGATCTACTGAGGTGGTTCTCTTCCTATATCGACAATCGCTCTCAGGCAGTTGTTGTCAATAATTATATATCTGGTTGGGTGACCGTACCTAGTGGTGTGCCGCAGGGTTCTCTGCTCGGGCCTTTGCTATTCATAATTTTTGTGAATGACATCCAGCTCTGCCTGCAAACTTCTCGCTTGTTGTGCTTTGCAGACGACATGAAGATATTCGCATACATCGCCACTGAAGCTGACGCGGAGGGCTTGCAGGCGGATCTCCTGCGGCTTGAGGGTTATTGTTCGGCAAACTGCCTGGACCTGAACGCTTCAAAGTGTAATATAATCACATACAGTCGTAAACGTAACATAATCCATTTCGATTACACGTTGAGGGGGGAAAGCCTTCACAGGGATTTTACCGTACATGATTTGGGTGTTCACCATGACTGTAAATTATTATTTGATACACATATCAACAACATTATATCCAAAGCATCTAAGGCTTTGGGATTCGTGATGCGTTGCTCCAGGGACTTTACTCAAGTTAAAACTTTCAAAATCTTGTATTGTACATTTGTGCGGAGTATCTTGAAGTACGCGTCGCAAATTTGGAGCCCCCGATATGCTACCTATATTTCCCGTATAGAAAACATTCAAAGAAAGTTTATTAGATATATTTGTTATCGTACTAAACACCATTATAAGTCTGACGATTACCTACTTCTATGTAGAAAGCACCATCTGTTGCCACTTGAAGCTAGACGTGAAATAGCGGATCTCATATTTCTATTGAAAATTGCTTCTGGGTCGATTGATTGTCCAGAACTTCTTTCCAAAATCTGTCTCCGACCTCCTGCTGTATCACTTAGGCACAATGATCTCATTTTTCTCCCTCCGACTTCTACCAACTACAGAAAAAACACTTTTCTGTGGCGTGCGAGCAATAATTTTAATAAATTGTCTAAGAAGTTTGATCTAGATCTTTTTAACACTAGTTTTATGTCAGCGAGGCGTCAATTAAATCAACAATTCTTTGATGGCTTAATTTAATTTATAAATCAATTGTTTTTCTTTTTTTTTTGACGATGTTTGAATCTGGTATATGTACCGCAAGGGCAAAAAATGTACAAGTGTGATAATGCATGTTATTGAATTATATAATGTATTTCTATTTGTGAGGACCTGTAATTGGCTCTCTGTTTCCTAGAATAGTTTCCATTAGTGTTATTGCAGCTGTTGGTTTTCCGAATAAATAAAAATAAAAAAATAAATAAAATAAATAAAATGATGATTCATGGCGATTTTTTTTTGTATGGTGGAACTCTGACCAAGCACAGTCCCTTTTATCTGGATTTATATGATATTTTTTTTATGAAGCCAACCTTTTAGGGTAATAAACAATACAAAGAAAAGTCCAGTAAGTAATTTCTTGAAATGTTTTTCTAAGCTGATCGAAATAACCGAGAGAATGTTCGAGAGGAAACGATTTCCGTTTCCAAAGATGGAAATAAAAATGAAATTAGTTTTCTTTTTTTTTTTTGCTAGTATCTCACATGACAGAATTTTTTGAAATAATATTACCAGGTATCTGCGAAATGTTTGTTTTCCGAAGATATCTTTCTTACTCTTAGTCATTAATGTAGTTTATAAAATATCACCTATATCACCTCAATCACGGCGAAACGGATGAACGGATTTGGATGAAATATGGTAAGTATATACGTAGAACATACACTGGATTAAAATCTAACTTATAATATTAGTTAAATACGCAGAACATACCCTCGATTAGAACATAGGATAAACAAATTAACCATATCCGCGGCAATGTTATTGTAACGCAAGCGAAGCTGCGGGTATAGAATGGTAGTAATAATTATTGCAAATTTAACTTCTGTGAAATAAAATATTTCGAATACTAAGCAAAATAATTGTGTCGTCGAATATTTTAGTACGTGTTTTTATAATATGCAAATGCACGTATTTTCTATCTACGCTCATATTTTGACAATTCAATTATGATCAATTGCATGAAGGTTTTTTAAATGTCTTACACATACTTTTTTTTTAATATTTCAGTTTATTTTAGTTTGTACTATGGATACAGGCATATTAGGTTAGTGAAGTGGAAGGTATTGGCATATGTAGTTTTTTTTTTTTTTTTCAAAACCATCATCGACTCAAGCGCTAGCCGGAGATTGATACGCGATTAGATTGATGCCTATCATGCAAAATTTATTTGGAAATCATATTTTCTCCAAGTTCTTTTTTGTTTATTTAATTTAATTATGTAATTATGTGGCATAGGTTACAAACGCGACCGTGAAATGACACAACGCATTTTTCGTATATGGTTTTGAAAAAAAAGCTACCTATGCCAATACCTTCTATTTCACTTACCTAATTATGTACTTTTTTCCTTGCCGTAAAAAAAAACTCTACTACTCTATAAATACTTATATAAACATTTACACACACAATAATTTACACCTCGCGGGATTTGAACCCGCAAACGTTATTTCGTAGGCAGTATCACTGCCCACACCAGTCGGTCATCTTGCTTTATGTGTAGACTTAGCGATAGGGATACCATTTTTATTTTTTATGTTGAGTACGTATACAAAAGTAGAGACCTATACAGACCGAATATAAGTATACGGTCGAACGAGATTATCTATTTTTTATAAGAACCCTTAAAGTCATAAAAATAGGAGAGAAACAAGCACATTGTGCCTTATCGAAGTTCCCTGAGTTGTATCCTTCACCATATTCGGTTAAAATTTTTATGCTCCAACGTATTTTTACGACCATGGTACTATTTTGACAGATGACGTAGCTTTGTTGTTTGGAGCACACGGTTGGAAGGAAATTTATGATTTGTGAAATAAGATTTACGTACATACGGTAGCACGGCTCACACATAAATGTATATGATATTGTTATAAAAATATATAAAATGCTCTGATAAAAACTCACAATTATTAAATAGGTATAACAGATTTCTGCCCGCAGCTTCGCCCGCATAGAATTATTATGAGGTTATATTTTATTATGGGGATAAATGTTTGCCCATCTACGATCAACCGCGCAAGTCCATCGTTAGAAATTTTCAAGGAAAGAGTGAAAGAGTTATTTGTCTTTATGATTTCTCCTCAGTATTATAGTAATTATTTAATTATTTATCATAATATGAGTATTGATAATGTATACACTTGTTTATACTTCGTACTATATATATGTATATTGGATAGGTTATGTGGTATATTTATTTATATATTTTTTTTTAATAATTTTCAATTGTTGTGTACACTATTTTCTGCCTAATCTATTAAACACTGTGTAGTTTAAGGTTTGCTGGTATCTATCGGAGTTATTTTCGCCTTTGTACATTTTTTATACAATGTATATTTCTGTAACAATTTTGTGTACAATAAAGATATTAAGATATCACCTATATTTAATAGGGACTCCACACTCCTCCCACTGTAACTCCTATAAGCCAGGATCAACAGTGGTAACGGCGCCTACTGAATGTAGACGGTGCCCTACTTGACTCTACAGCTACCGTGGAGCCCAGACTAATTAAAGAAAGAAATAGGTTGTGTAAGTAGGAAGAGAAGTTTCCCACTTCCCCCCTAGGCAAATGGGAGTATGGCCAATGAAATGCAAAAACGGCACTAATGACAATCCTATGAGGAAGGCACCACGGATTGCGCTTGAATGCAGTGAGCGGGACGGTAGCAAAAGGCTGCCGCTAGTAAAAATGCCAGTAACAAGAGTGACACAAACGTTTGATTTATTTTTATAATTATAAAAAAATATTTTTTGGTGGATTCAAGAGATTATTTGGAGTCCGTGGTATTTTTTGTTAAGTTTTTATTTTTCGATTTTCAGTTTTTTGGCTATGGCACCCTTCTATCTTCAAGTGTGCAAGTAGGAATTGAGGAAGGCCTAGAAGAACATACGTGGTACAAGTAAGGAAAAAAGTAAATGCCGTGTCGTATCAGGAAGGCGGAATATAGAGAAGTGTGCAAAGGACTCCACCGACAGGAGCATAGCTCTTAAATTGAAGAGAGAAGTAGGAATTTAATAGGGACCATGATTTTAACCCAGTGATTGGATAGCCCACGCTGCGTGCCGATACGTGGTTTCCACTATAGTACTTGCCTGCCTAGGAATTATGGCCGTTGGAGTTTATACTCCAATGGCCATAATTCCTACGTGCCACTGCCTCTTTAACCTACTAATCCGTTATATATGCAACATATTATTTAATTGTAAATCAAGTGCAAAATACGTTTTCTAATATTAGTTAATTTTCAGGAATAGAGTCGTATTACTATGATTTTCCCTCCCCCTGACATAAAACATAACCTCCACGTGTTTCTGATGTGTACCGGCACAAGTCTGAATGGGCTTATAAAATAGGGTAGCAGATGGTGTAACAAGCTTCGTCAGAAAATATTCTTTTTTTTTTTTTGGCCGGCGTGTTGTATGACACACAATTTCTACGTTATGTTTTTTTTTTGCCCAACGGGTTACCTGATATTAAGTGAAGATGAGGCCGTAGGTCGAAGCGTACTGACCCGGAAACTCCACCTTATTTTTGGGGTACTGGCTTACTTAAATTAAATTAAAAAAAAATAATTTAAAAACCATGTCAAAACAACATTAACGAAAAAAGGTTATTACAAAATTAGTGACTACCTGAATGACAGAAACGCTTGGTATAGTTCGCCTATCTGCCAAAAATTATAAAATTGTATTAGTTGTATACTTTTATGTATATAAAAAAAAGAAAAGAAAAGAAAAACGACCCCGTGGGTTTCTTGCGCCGCTTCTTTTCCCACAGATGATTTCCCTTTCCGAAGCGGTGGTACGTTGGACTTACTGACTGACCGAAAAATGCTTAAGCCCTATTTTTATTCCCAAAAGATTTAAATTTACATTCAACAAATTATATCATGTATTTTTTGGTTGAAATAAATGCTTCAAGTTTGAGTTTGAAGCTTATTTGTGACAACCGGAACACAACAATACTATTAACATTACTGTTTGCTGGCAGACTTTATGATATGGTGGTAGTTAGGCGGACATTTAAAATGCTCTACCACCAACCAAAGCAGTACCATGTACCCCACAGGGGATCGAACCCGCGACCTCCGATTCGTAAACCCTATGTTACGGGGGCGGTTATGTGTACAGATTCGTCCAGAAACTTTGTACAGTATTCTACAGTCTAACATCACCATTACTCGACAAGGCGCCTACTGAAGCTAGGCGTGCCCTACGTGTCTCCATTGCTACCTTAATAACGATGTCGTTCTTTTTAGCTAATACTCATTGGTGGGTTTGGGTTATTGAAGTTCAAATTCGAAATTTCAAACTGACTGACTGACTGATGAACTGACGGATCCTTTTATGGCACATTGATTTCCAGATTTCAACTCAGTCGCACTGGTATTTTAATCTTTTTTTTTCCATCTCAACAGTTAATTTTTTTAGTTTTAAGGCCCTTTAGACTTTCTGTACGACCTGTTTCATGCAATAAATAAGTTGGTGTGGTGATCCGTGTTCTGTTTTGACCCTGGCCTGAGCTCTCCCGCCTCTTCTGTACATATACACCTCGTGACTCGACCCAGCTGGGCATAGGTGGGCTGGGTAGGTCACACCTTGGACCCCAGTCTAATTAAATATAAAAGTGTGTAGGTAGGAAAATATGGTTGTCACCTCCCCATCGGCAAATGGGAGTGTAACGTATTAAATGCAATAGTGTGCCTTAACCCACTGTTAGGATAGCAACGGAGACACGCAGGGCGCGCCTACCTTCAGTAGGCGCCTAGTCGGGTACCACTGTTGATCCTTATGGGAATTATCAATCAATCAAATACACTTTATTGCACAATTAACAAAAGCGTAAGAATACATACAGCGTATATTATTAATTGTACAAAAAGGCGGCCTTATAGCTAATAGCGATCTCTCCTTATTATGTTATCCTCTCTGTATAAGCAGGTTACAAAGAAATTAATGTTGAGAAAATTTAACAAAATTTTAGTTACCCAACAAAGAATAATTTTTTACATTTTTCTAAAATATTTGTTAATGACCATTTCTTTGTGTGTGTGTACAATAAAGTGTTAAATAAATAAATAAATAAAAAATAATAACATGAAAACTCTTAAGGATCCGTAACAATTTTATATCACTATCTGATCAGGGCTTGCAATCGGTTTTGAAAATAGCGGTAAGTAAAGGTTTTACCGGATTTTATAAAAGGTTTTTGTTTGTTTGTTTGTAAACGCTTTATTGTACAAAAAGGCAATACATTAATTTTGCATTGATACATAAATTGGGTACAACGGCGGACTTATCCCATAGAGGGATTTCTTCCAGTCACCCAACCAAATTACAGCAAATTCAAACTAAAGCAAATTTCATTTCATTCGGAGCGCGTCCTAAAATGCTAGCGCAATGTAGAACCTTGATAAACCGGTTTTATTCAGACACACAGTGCACCCGTCGGCGAGAGCGCAATCATTAAACACCGCTTAATTGCTTCAATACCCATTTGGTTTCACTCCTTAAGAAGACCGTTTTTTTTTAAGTAAATGTAGAGTCAAACATAAATATAATACTCCTTTGTACTTGAACCTGATTCCGGTTTAAAATACTAAAATATTATGTTTAAATGTGCATTCAAGTTTTCTCCTTTATTTTAGAATAAACCAACCGCACCATTAATATCATACAATGAACAATGACGACAGCCGTTCAATCATCTCTCGGTTTACAATTTAACGACTTATATCAGTTATTCTGATATTGTGACTAAAAATCGCACCATCAAATTCATGCGTGCCTGGTATATTTTCAACCCGCCTGCCTCAGGAAGGAATGTAATATTTTTCGTGTGTATATAGATGTAGATTTATATGTTACCTCCTGTACCTTAAACGGCTGGACCGATTTTGAAGTGTAAGATTACCAATAAAATATCATTTTATACAAAATGGCGTCTGCTTCTAATGGTTTGGATTTAGTGATAAGACCGCCTAATTATGTTCTATTGTTATCATCAAAAATTATTGTAAATTATTTTGCGCAATAAAGAGTATTTGTATTGTGTTGTGTTGCGTTGTGTTGCGTTGCGTTGTGTTGTATTGTATTGTTTGCCGGATTTTATATACAATCCCACCACCCCCCATGACCATACCACCGTCTGGGTAACTGGCCGAATCGCGGGAGGTGCACGAGGCTCTGCGCGAAGGCTAATCTCGTTCTGGTTTGTCCGTTCTCTGTGACGGTTCTTCCCATTCTGGGGTCCGACTACACTTTCATAGCTCACTCTCCGGGCAGTGAAAGCTTCCTCTAGCGTCACTATGCCATTTCATGTGTACTGGGTTCGCTTCTCATGCCACGCTCCACAGAATCTCTTAAAAAGCAGGAAGTTGACATTTTTTAGATACAGAAGAATTTTGGCCAAGGCATAGAACCCCCTTCCGAATCAGTCTTTCCTAAATGTTACAACCTTGGGATCTTCAAGAGCAGGGTGAATAGTCATCTACTGAGATCACGTGCTTCATCTTCGGCCACATCGTATGATACAAATATACGATAGTGTATCCAATTTAACTAATATTAAAATGCGAAAGTTTGGATGTTTCTTTATTTGTTTATTCATCACGGCGAAACAGATGAACGGATTTGGATGAAATTTGGTATGTAGGTAGAATATACCCTGGAGTAAGACATAGGATTTTTTTATCCTGATCTTTATCAGGGATAAACAAATTTCCGCGATAAAATTATGCCACGCAGGCGAAGACGCGAGCGGAAAGCTAGTGTTTTTATAAATTAGGAAAGAACGTCTAACCATGTATGCCTATCAAACTATGACACCTACTTTACATCGAACTTCTAGTTCTAGCTTATAATTAATTAGAACAACAGAATTCGTTGCAAAAATACGATTTCGGAGCTAATTTATTTGGATGTGTATTTCTTTTTTCTACCCGAAATCCCTTATAAATCTCTCCTCACGACAGCCCTCAGCTACAGTGTGAATCAGTGACCGCTTATAAATCAAAACTGAACCCTGTTTTTTGGGGTTCTCTACAAAATTACGTGTATCTACGTGGAAAGGGAAACGTTGGGCAATTGTTTTCTTGTTTCGTGTAGGACAGTGTGATATTTATTAAAGAAAAACTTTCCTACAGTTTAGGGTTAAAAATGAAGGTAAATAGTATTTAAGCCCTTGATGGACGTCATATTAGAATTCACAAAGTGGAATTCAGCTATTTTGACAATGTCAAAAAACTGTTTTTTCTTTTAATCACAACGGGTTAGCACTTGACCTCAATCACACCTGATGTTAAGTGAAGATGAGGTCGAAGATGGAAGCGTACTGACCACCACCAGATGGGGTGAAAATCTAATCTTAATTGAGGGACTGGTTATCTTATCTCTGACAACCGGAACGCAACAGTGCTATTAACATTGCGGTTTGGAGGCAGACTTAGATAAAATTGTGGTAGCTAGGCGGACATTTAAATTGTCATACCACCAACCAAATTAAGTACTAAACATGTAACTAATTTGTAAACATTGAGTTTACATTGAGCTACGGTGGCTGTTAAACTGTGCTGAAATAGTGCGACATAGTGCCCAAAGGAAAAAAATAGTATTCAACATTTTAAGTGAGCTTTCTGACATCACGTGTTGCTGGAATCATCATTCACATACGCAGACTGCTTTTCCTATGATTATAATTTATAACACAAAAAATTGTGCAAACAAGAAATATACAAGTCCTATAAATAGTTCTTCTAAATAAATATAAATAGTCTATAAATAGTGCCTCCGTCTGTGTTGCCAATCGCATATAACCCGCAGCTCTTTAAAGTCAGGTTAAATAGGCATCTTCTGGGAAAGCTCGTTCCATCGTAGACCTTATCTCGACATTAGTCCAGATTAAGGTCAAGAGCGATCCCATTCTAATTAAAAAAAAAAAAAAACAACAAATTTCTTTAGATGTATTTGTGAAGACAGCGTAAACGACAAACTTTCTGTAATCACTAATGCTCACTTATAATGTTGTGGCACTAAACTATATAGTGGCACTAGTTGAAGCACTACTCCCAGGCTGATGCTGTAGAGGATGTCCAGGAGTTAATTAAAAGGTATCACATAAACAAATAACTCGATGACTTTTATACTGAATAAACAGAATTTATGTTAGTTTTTAGTTTTCTTTAACAAAAATAAGAGAAAAAAAATACACGTCCAATCTTTTCAAGGGCAAATCACGAACTGACTTAACAAAAAGCTATACTGAAAAAGAGAGAGAGAGAGAGAGCAGGCAGAGTTAAAATTTTGAATTTAAATTATTATGACTTAACCGAAAAATAAACAAACAAGGAGAATACTGCAAAAAGAGAACCAACGAGTCGAATTACGTCTCGTTATATAGTATTTTCCTTTGGGCACTATTAAGCACTATTTCAGCACGTTGACTTTTGAAAATAGCTGAATACAACTTTGTGAATTTTAGCATCTGAACGTCGCCTTTGGTCGTTGACCGCGTCTTAGTTGGTTATCAACACCGAAGCTTTCTTTATTATACAGGGACCCTTTTTTTTTGATTTTTTTTAATTCTCAGCTCCATTTGGTTAATGGTAGGATTTGCAAATATTCATCTGGCTATAGCTATCAAGCGCTAATCCGTTGTGCATTTTAAAAAATCATCGTAAGAATGTTTATGGGCGCATGTATACAGTGCAGAGATTATTGTCAATAATATAAATTAAAAATCTAGATAATTTTAAGTTTAACACGTTCCGGGACAGATCATTAGACATAATAGAAGTTTTATTGTTATAACATCGAGAGGCGAGAGGCCCTGAACATGTTAAGAGCTACAATGCCACAGACTGACACACAGACATACACTTAGCGGTCCAACTTATAACAACCCTCTTTTTGCGTCGGGGGTTAAAAATGTAACACCAATAAATTGCAATGTGTGTGACTGGAGATACAAATAAACGATTTATCTATCTATCTATCTATCTGTAAGGCCAAGTTTTTTTTCCCGTTTTTGAGGAATTGTAGAATCAAACCAGAGATAAACTATAAGTCGTTGCATTTTTTGGATCATTCGATGTCGCAGTAGGTGACTACGATCCCTAGTATTACGAGTTTTATTTTAATGTATTTGAGGTTGAAGCACTCGTGACGCAGTCGCATTCGATATTAGTTTTCGATTAGTGACGTGAAGCAAATCTAAATCTGGCGCGATTATTCCTTGAATGGGCCACAATTGGCATTTCCATACCAGTGTTTTTTATGCACAACGGGTTAGCAGTGAGAACTCAATTACACCTGATGTTAAGTGAAGATGAGGCCGAAGGTTCCTGACCCGGAAACCCCATCTTTTGGGGGATTGGGTATCTCATATCTGACAACCGGAACACAACAATGTTATTAACATTGTAGTTTGGTGGCAGACTAAGGTCCGTATTAATAAACCAATCTCAATACAAGTCTTGAGGCTGTCAATCGAGATGCGTCTTAAGCAGTTGACGCTATCTCAAGCTCCGTGCTAATTTATAAACCAATCTTGAGGTCTACTCAGCTGAGATCACTTCTCAAGTGAATACTTCCTCCTCCTCCTACCTCAGCGGCGAATGAATTGAGAGTCTTGAGTTTCGTTTATTAATACACGCACCTCTCAAGTGATTGAGAGTACTTGAGTATGCACGTGCTTTTCAGGTCTCAAGTTAGGTTTATTAATCAACACGTTTACTTGAGACCGGTCACAAGACTGTACTTAATCTTGAGAATGGTTTAGATAAGATGGTGGTAGCTAGCCAGACGGACATTTAAAATGCCCTTTATTAACCCGTTTGGAGACCATGTTAGTTGTGTCTGGTTGTTTCGGGTAGCTTACAAACAATGACTGTAAGGTGAGAGGAGGCTGAGCCTGAGGACAATGGGGTTGGTGTTGATTTCAGTTTCGACCACATCTGGCAAATACAAAGTATATTCTCATATGCACGATGTATTTATTTCGAGCTACAAAACAATTAGCTCTCTAACTAGTCCACCAAACATAGATTTAGAAATTTGCAAGTTTGTAGTTTGTTCTTTGTTTCGATTGGTTCTCAAGCACACAATTCTCTGTGTTTCGAAAACAAAAGAGCTGAGAAGGGTAAACGACCCAACGGGGTCCTTAAATTGTTTGCTTAGTCGAGGTTTAGTGCTGTTGAGAATCCTATGAATAGGAAAACGGCTTTGATGCTTACAAATTGAATTAATTGCTATGTTACATTTGGCGATGAGTCGTTATCTAAGTATATGGAAGTAAATGAATATGTTGTCGCCAGCGACCAATTAGCGACGGATTTATATGGACAGTCGTAAGAATATCATAATACGTGGTTTGCTACAAGAACTGAACCTCGTGGTGCTGGTATCGCTGGAAACTGCTTGGAGATTTTTACATAATTATTGAATGGTTTGTATATCGAGAATGATCATTCATATTGCTACCACCGTCAAAGGTGACTGACCACGCGAAGAGACGGGTCCTATATTATACTCTGCCAGGAATCACATGTTATTAATCTTTTCTAATAATAAAATCAAATCGTGTTACTTGCAAATGAAATCTTATTCTAGTGGTACAAGCAATTGATACAAGAACCCCCTGGACAAATGACCTCAGTTAATTCATCACATCACTGAGCTCTCAATATATATGTTAAGAGCATGTTAGTCTACTTTTGTAAATTGTTTTAACACAAAATGAAATAGTTTTTACTTATTTACTCTGTCTTAAACCCCGTTATATATAGTCATATTCACGTTCAGACATAAAAGGTAAGTCAGTAAAAGGTCTGTAATAGGTCAGTATTTTTGAGTCTCACAGTCAGTAAAATCAGTATTTTTACTATGCAATCACTTTCGAAACCTGCTATTACCAATTCACTTTATAACTTTTGTGGGTACGTAGAAAACCTTGGTTCCTCGGCGAATTTCCTTATAGTCAATTCTAGTAGTCATATATACAATCTATACATAAACGTTTTTCCTTCCTAAAAAAAACATCGAATACTTCATCCTTAGACCGTGATCAAAATAAAAACGTTTTAACCGTATACCTTCCCTACTCTATCCTGAATAGGGCTGCCACTTACAGTTTTGTAAAAAAATTTAAAAGGACAATTTACACCAGTCAGGGATATTTCTGTAATCAGATCAGCAAAAAATCTGATTTTAAGCACAAACATTTATTACGACGTAAAAAGTTAGCATTCACCGCAAGTTCTTGACTTCAAAATTTGTTTTTTTTTTTTTATATTTTTAACCGATTTCGAAAATAGAAGGATGTTCTCAATTCGACTTTATTTTTTATTGTATGTTTATTATGCGATATCTTTGACAATATTTTATTGATTTTAATGATTATGAATTTTGTTGTTTTGTCAATTATTGGCAGTTACTTTATTTTCATTTAGGTTTGCTAGCATTGTTTAATATGTTATAACAAAAGGAGTGTAACGATCATTCATTGGTACACACCTCAGATAGTGAAAATGAACATATTTTCAATCTTTTAACATCTTAAACTTGAAAATGAAACAACAATTGAAGATATATCATCCATTTTCTTAACTCAGAATATTGTTCACTAGCGACAACCCTGTTCAGGAGGAAATATCATAAAAGCCAGTGGGGAGGGCAATTTTATTAGATTTCGTCCAGTTAACGTGCCTTGCCAGTATTTACGAAGTGCTGTAGGTATGTAGTTGTTATAATATACCTAGATATAGTGAAACTAGCAAGGCTTTTATGTAGATATAATACCTATACACGGTGTGTACTAAAGAATATGTACCTATATTTAGTTTTTCAGATCAATTGGGACAAATACCGAAATCGTATAACGACAAGACATTATTTCACCCGACAGCTCCAAAAAGGAGGATAATGTCTTTCGAACGTTTGTATGAATGTAGATTTCTATGTTACCTTCTGTAGTCTAAACGTTCTGACCGATTTTGAAGTGCAAGGTATCGTTCAATTCTTGTACACGGTACACGGAGTGTCATACACTTCATGGTAAAAAATCCAACATTGCGCCCGCGATATACAAAATATGCGTTTTTTAATTAAATACTTAAATAGTTATTACCTAAACATAATCATTAGTATCGTCATAATCAGCCACAGAACGACAACTGCTGAGCATAGGCGTCCGCTATATAGATTTAACCGATTGAGTCCTAGATCCAGCGACTTCCAGCGCCATACGTTTCGCCTCTGGTGCGTGGTCTCCATTCCAATTAATTAATACCTTCAGTCCTTCGAGCTACGTGCCATTTAACATTGTATAAAGTATAGGACAGCTTTGATGCTTGACGACAAAATTCAGCCGAAAAGGGGACAATAAAGTTGGTAATAGAAGTGTTATATACATTCATGTTCTCACATCTGCTCCCGTTGAGATAGGCAGCCACTACTTTTGCTTTTTTTTCTCGCATCAAATGCTTCGTAGAAATATTGGTTCAGGAATTATGACTCGGGCATTACAAAGAAAGATCCACTACTGCTGTACCAAATTGAGTTCATTAGCATTCCTGTAGATATTTATCTGCTAAGAGGCGGGCAGGCTTTTTTCAGCTTTGCCCGGGGCGGGTGAGCGCGATTGATTTAAATCAAAACATGAAATTTCATAGAACATAACGTTACCAGGTTTCCATTGCGAATAGTGACATCTAGCGGTCAGCAACGCAATCTTTACTATAACAATTGGAGGTAGCAGTCTTTCAGATTATCTCATATATTCTGAAATGGAATACCTTCGACAGTTTCGTTTCTAAGGTTTCAAATTAACAACTAGAATAAGCTCCATTTTCCAGCGGCTAAATTGTAAACTACTGCAAATTTAGTAGCCAATAAATCGCCAGAGCGCGTTACCGCTTTTTCCTGAGACGTGTAAAAGAGATATCGTTAATTCTCCCGCCCCGCGGACAAGACAAATTACTTCATTAATGTTTTCTTTCGACGGTATTCTTCTAAATTTATTACGTCACCATTTTATTAATTGGAAGAGCTAAGGTCAATTTGAATTAAATGAAACATTTATTTATATTATCTTTCTGCCTGAATAATCTAGTAAGGTTTACGGGCATTAACATTGTTCCAAAGACTTAGGTGTCATCAACCCGCCTGGAAAGCAATCCATATTTTCAGGACTGTAATTAAATAAATAAATATTTCGGACACTTACACTAATCATCTAGTTCCAAACTAAGCAAAGTTTGTACTATGGAGACTAGATAACGGATAAACATACATAAATATTTATATTAACATCCATGACTCAGAAATAAATGTTCATATTCATCACACAAACATTTACCCGTCGTGAGATTCGAACCCGTAACCGTTGGTTTCGCTGACAGGGTCACTATCCACTACACCAATCGGTCGTCAATTATAGGAATGTTTAAAACATTTATTTACAGTTAATTACTCTACTTCTAACCAGCCTGCGTAGCATGACATCATTTGTCACGCGCGACGTAGAAGTGAGAATGGGATAGTTGTATATTTCGTCAAAGTAAATGAGCAGGACAAATATTATCTCGCGCGACATAAACGTTCATCACGCCTGTCATGATACGTGGGCTGGTCTGAAAATTTCTGTGTTACAAATCAGAACCACAAGTTACTTCCTCTCATACAACAGGATATTACAGTAAGTAAACATTGTATTATAAACATACTATAGAATTCGGCTATAGTATTACCGAATGATATACCTAGATAGATAGATAAACGTTTATTTGTTTCTCCAGCCACACACATACATTAAATAATATTTATAAATAATTAATACACATAATTTAGACTAGTACTTACAGTTGCTATAAAAAAAAATAAAAAAATACCTATTTTTCTTGCCCGGGGGCTGGCTAGGTAGGTATATAATCACCTTGTTATGAGAAGATCTATAGTACCTAGAACGCAACCGACATAAAAGTAAAAAGTCAATTGAAGGTTATTTTCAATTGAAGGCAGCCGTTAAGCCAAGTCGGTGGCATACAGCGGCGGCTTAAAAACACTGACTGTCAGGTGGACAGTCCGACACAAATATACCAATCCACACTAGGCCCGCGTGGTGGATTATGGCCCATATCCTCTCCCAGTAAGAGAAGGTTGTGCCCCAATAGTGGGGATATATAAGGTTGTCTATCACATGAGCCCACTGACCATCACCGGAGAAGTGGGTATTCATTAAAACGTCTTTCTTCTGCCCTACTGTAAAATTATTCCGGATAAATCTGCTTCCAATCAACTGATCAAATGCTGGGCACAATTTATACAATGCTATTCAGAATCTAACCTAATTAAATATATTAATATAGAGGTATGTATTTATGTATACAGGCATCTATCAACTTATATGTATACGTTACTATATAAATGAAATATAACATAAGTGCAACAAAGAATAATATATTCAAATATATTTTATATATATAATATATATTCTTTACTTATATTTATATACTTACCAAACTCTCTACACCTTTAGATGGCAAACATAATTGGCAAATACGAGTACCTACCAAATTTATTTATTGTACAAAATATATGGGGAAGACATTGTTGTCTGTAACACAGTTTTTTAACTACCACAGACAACAAAGCTTCAACAAGTTGAGTAATTTATTTCGGTTCAATAAAATATTGTTTATTGTTTAAGATAAGTAAAAGTTTGTCGTCTATATAGGAGCAGCTTGAAAATACTGTCAGTCAATGAGTACTAGTTTGACACAAATTCATCAATGTGCACTGGACCTGTGTTATAAATTATAGCCCATAGTAACTTTGCAAAGTTCAAACCTTCATAATTAACGAATCAAAATAATTCCGAAATAAGTATATTCAGTTTGCTGAACTTCAAAAAAAAAAGAAATACCAGAGAGTCCAATTTAAATTTCGATTACATTAAGCTGATTTCGCTTTTTGATGAGCATGCAGGCAGCCTATGATACGACAAAATTCCTGCTTAGTTAAGATCTCCCTCCGATTTCTCGAGAGAAAAACTCGGGCCAGTGTTTCACAAAAAAACGTAATAGCGAAATAATCTTAGGCTCCTTCAATAACACACGAGACACACGGTCAAACAATCCTTATAAAACTCTTCTCAGTAAATTGTTGTATGTCACTCACAGTGCATTTAAAATTCAAAACCATAAAACCGAATTTACGTGCAAAAAGTATTACACGATAAGCAAGCTTGCATTAGTCTAAAGTTACCCAGGACCTGTCTCCTGTTTGAAACAGTGGAACTATTTTACTAATTTTCATTAGTTCCGCTAACAACAGAGTTTATTAAACGTACTGATAACCAAAGATCCTTAGTATTCGTTGAATTGAGATTTTTAAATGTTTCAATTAGAAGCATACTGGAATATGGCTCAGTTATCTGGTCTCCCCATTATGAGGTTTACAGTGAGAGAATCGAAAGAGTGTAGAAGTTTCTGACTTTACCACCTTTAGATCACAGCTTGGTCGTGCATATAGATCGTACCGTAGTAGATTACATAAATATTAGGTTACCTCTGAAATTGGCTTTTTGTATGAAGAATTTCTTTAAGACTGTTTTCTCCATACAAACATTTTTGATTTTTTTTGGGAACGGCAAATCCAACTTTAAACTACTCATTTTTAGCTAAACTTTGTGTGTATTATCGGATAACATTAAGTTAAGTATTAGCAGCGTTATTTTTTAAAAGTAATCGCTTTATAAAAGTTTCAGCGAATCTAAGAAATGATTATGGGAAGCACATGAAAAGAGCTCTGTTCAAATTTATTTTCTGATGTGATTTAGTCCAGAAATTATAAAATATTTCATGTGAAACCTTGAAATAATATTCAATTTTCCAAATAAAAAACAAATTTGGATATAGCTTTGAAAATCGAAGGAATTGGTACATATGATTAACGAAGAAAAAAACTCCAATTTCATAGATAAAGACCCAATATAAATGGACTTCAAAGTCCCAAATAAATGTTTTCATTCTTCTATCTTTAAAATCTAGCAATGAACATATCTAGGCTGTTAATATGACGTGAAAGCAAGATGAAGTACCAACCTCAATAAGTCATCATACCGCATGATAATAATAATCTTGATCGCTTTCTTCATCTTCGGCCACGCCGTCCCTTACCATCAGATGAGATCGTGGTCAAACGCGTATCCAGTTAATCATACAAAAAGAAATCTGGCATCCCCTTCCTGCTTACAGTGTGTCCCAGTCGTCACTTTCGTCCCATAAGCGAGCTGTCACGGTGATTTCCTTCAAATCTGTTCGCGGAATCGTCGCAGAGCTGACGTGCCACTTTCACGTATAATCCCCCTTAATGCCCTCAATGCGACGCGTTGAGTGCGTACCCCTGGCTAGAGATAATACCTGTCTTCCCCTTAACGTCTACACTTGTTTTTTTAAGCTTACGAACCTCGAGTCGGATTTTATTTTCAACGTATTTAGGGTAAGTGTCATGTGTTATGTCATTGGTAAAGAATTGTCCATCTTTGTTATCATACTGGATATTTCTTTGTGATTCTGAGAAAATGATGAGGAGGATTCACGTTCCTGTAAAGTAAGATATTTAGTTTTATTGTAGTTGGACCTATCCATTCGGATCTGTTATCATAAATAGACATACAAGCTTACGCGTAGGCGAGTTTGTTTCAGTTTGTATCAGTTTAATTATAATTGAACACAGTTTTGTCTTTTCTATAAATATATCTTACTCGCTCTTTGTATTAACAAGTTAGCTACCGACATTTCAACTCATTTTGCCTAAAATAGATTGGCTAGGGATCAGAAATCGATTGAAAAACTTTTTTGTTTAGTTGCTTTATGATTGCGATGTTCACTTTCATTTTAATTCAGGCTTTTGGACCATTTCGGTCTATTGGACCGCTTTTGATTTATATCAAAAGCTGATATTAAAAATCAAAAATGATTTTAATATCAGCGGTCCCATTAGCGGTCCTCGAAAATAGCGGAAAAGTGCACGCGTAATACCCCTTCTGTGTTTTAATTGCTACTAAACAATGACCGGTGACCTACCGCAAGCGCAAGCAAAAAAAACCTCTAGCAATGGTAGATTATAATCATGGAAAGTCATCAATTGATTTTTGATGTTTTTGAACAAATTTCCAGCTACAGTACTTACATCAGTTCGAAAAAAGTAAAATGGTACCGCAAAATAGCCATTGGACTGTTGCTAGGAACTTCTGTTGTTTGTGCTCATTTTATATTTAAAAAGATTACTAAATCGCAAATGACAAGAACCGAAAATAGAGATAAACTTGTCGAGTATTTATACTTTGAAAGGATTGACCACGAATAAAAATTATGTTCTACCTCATAAAAACGGAAGAGTGGGTCTACTTATAAACTAAGAAATTACTGTGAAAGTCGTTACGAGCGATAACAAAAGTCTTTGATTTCTAAAAATCAGGTTAAAAAAGTGCTCACATTTTTTTTTATGCACGATAGGTTCGTACTTGACCTCAATCACACCTGATGTTAAGTGAAGATGAGGTCGAAGGTGGAAGCGTACTTGCTTTTGTTCTACTTGCGAAGGTTGTCCACATTTTTGCATTCAGTATAGACATTTAAACATTATTTTCGTTTTGAACAGATTATGTAAGATTGATTTAATTAATGAACCTTATTTTGATTAATAGTTATTATAACTGTCAACAAAACTCAAAAAATTCATTTATACCCTCTCATACATGATTAATGTTCGACTTCATATCGACCACATCGACGTAGGTCCGATATGAAGATTGGCCGATTACCTCGGCGGTCCGTACGGACCGCCAAGTAAACTTAGCGAAAGTAGTATTGTCTACCCACAGGGACCGCTCTGGTAGCTAACCTGTTAAGCATAAAAAAAGAAAGCAATTATATCACGAAATACGTATAACCCAGAATATCCAATTGGTTTTATTTAGATTCAAATCGAGAGGTGAGCGTGACTTCCACGATGTATATGTACATACATAATGCACATAATATACGATTTTGAAACGAGCGTAATTTTCTCGAGCGAGTTTTGAACATTGACTTATGATAAGTATGACGGAGTTCACAAAGTTATGTGGGAAATCAATCTTACCAAGTTATTTCGATATATCAAATGATATGAGTTTCGAGGCTTTGGTGTACCAGATTGAATTTACTAAGGAATAATAATTTTACAATCGATGGACAGGACCGATCGTTGTGGAGATCTTTGAAGGAGGCCTTTGTCCAGCAGTCTTTCGGCTGATATAATGAATAATTTTACACAATTGAATGATTTACATACAAGGAGTACATACATAACTTTACGACTTTTATTCCAAATGAGGCGATCGGAGATATCCCAAACATTAGTTGGGTTTTCACTATGACTTAATGTTTGAAACAACATCCGCGGGCACCATGCGAAATATACAGAAATGCACAGGATGTCTTGGTTAAAACGTGCGAATCTACGTTTTTGGTGGAAAGTCCCTTAGTCGCCTTGCGTGATATCCAAGAGATACGGGATTGTTCTATTCTTTTTATTTGCTACACAGCTGCACCTACTTTATAATTATTTAATTATCCTTTTGTCATCAAGCACTGAAGTAAGACTAAAATCTGGGCTTTTTGACCGCCAAAATCTTTCGTATTCTGCCACTTTATGGATTTTATTTGTGTAAATAAGAGAATTTCAATGTTCTTAGTTATACTTAGATAGAAGTTGATTCAATTTGTTATGAGTGTTAATGTTCAGAGAAGCACTTACATTGTATTATTTGTTACTTAAAATATTATGTGTTTTCCTGGTCAAAAATAGTCTGATTATTTATTAAAGTTAATAATCATTTAAGAAAAACCTAGTTTTTTCTTTACAAATCAGTCGATGTTACTTTGATGTCTGTGAACTTTATAAAATCTACGAATTATGTGCTATATTTACTTATTTTGTTTTTTTTAGATAGAAAATATTCGAAAACTTTGTCACATTCGAATAATTCGAATAGAAGCGATTGAACTATTCGTAATATTCGAATCGAAACGACCGATTGGTGTAGTGGATAGTGACCCTGTCAGCGAAACCAACAGTTGCGGGTTCGAATCCCGCGAGGGGTAAATGTTTGTGTGATGAATTCAAACATTTATTCCCGAGTCTTGGATGTTTATATAAATATTTATGTATGTTTATCCGTTGTCTAGTATCCACAGTATAAGCTTAGCTTAGTTTGGGAGTAGATGATTAGTGTAAGTGTCCGAAATATTAATTTATTTATTTTGTAATATTGGAATTTAATTCCCTCTATTATTAGCTACAGTGTGTAAACATATTTCAGTATATTTAAATATCTCTTTGGCTCAATAAATTAAACTCGTTGGAAAGGGCTTTGAACAAACTTTAATTGGACCGGAGCCATTTGTGGGACTCTCTATGAGTCAACGTGGTTTTTGTCAGAGAGCGACGCATTAAAAATAAAGCTTGATTTTTTTTTAATATGAAGCGTTTGACCAATTAGGTGCATTCAATAAGTTCGAAATATAATTGTAAGCACTCTTTGACATTTAAATTAAGAAGGTTGCGCGGCGCAGTTGGCGTGTTCTAATTTGAATTAAAAAAAGCCGCGCAAGACGAATTGGCGAGTTTTAGTGTTTCATTAGGATTTGATGTGTTATTTATTATAATGTTCATTTTGTCTTCTTTATTAGCCTCGGACGAAAAACAACAGGTGTTATGTGTTTGACGGCGTTGCGCGTGTATGTCTCCAGTCTTTGTCCGGATACCTACATCTCCGTAATTCGTGGTCCTATTTGAGTACGTTTTCTTCGTATTAACGCTCAACGAGATTAAATAAATAAAATATCCTTAGATAAACACACAGCGCCATCTAGTTCCACACTAAGCAACTATAGGCTTATGTTGTGGATACCAGATGGTTGATATACTACATAAATTTTTTTTTTTTTGTAAATAAATACTTATTATAAATGAAAACATCCGTAACTCGGGTACACATGTCCGTATTTATCACACAAACATATGCCCCCAGCGGGATTCAAAGCCGCAACCTTTTGGTATAGCGGCCAGAGTTGCTAACCACTACACCATTATCAGGTGTTTCGATGACATTGGTATTTTGACGATAATACAATCTTTCGGTGATTTTCTAAATTTCAATTTATTATCTTGGATATGCCTCTGCCATTATTGTTAGAAGAGAAGCTGATGACGGACATGATTCATAATTTATATTCGTGTTTTTAGAGCCTAAATTCACTTTCTGCTCGATGCAATAGCCTATACTAATTAATTGTATATTTATTTGGATTCCAATCTACAATTACAACCGCTACGTGACTAAATGACATTAACCCCACAGTGATTCGTGAGAAACAAAAGAGCTTAGCTTAGGAACCAATTAATTTATCGCTAATTGCCTTCGTCCTTTGTTGACTCAACCATACACCATTCGACAGAAGAATAAGAAAATAAGTAATTATTACGACCCTTCTGACTCAAATATTGTATTTATATATACGTATTTAATGTTATAGGAACAGTACAGTTATTTATTTTGGCTTGATTGGCAGGGGAGCAAGAGAACTTTTCCGAAATACAAATATTAGTCTGTCACAATTTACAGTTCATTTTCGAATTCCGTTTACTTTATCTATCACACACCATGATGTGAATTTAAATACAGGTCTTGTTGACAGGACATCATTTTTTTTTTTTAATTATTTAAGGCTTTGGTAAATGCCATCAGCCTAAACCATTGACAACAACTAAATCCTATTACAGGACATCACTACCACCTGTCATATTCTCCCGCCTATTTTGTATTATAGGATTATTAATACTAATGGTTGTCGCATTAAAGACGACCGATTGCCATAAAATATAAAAATATAATTATAGGATTATCTGTATTCATGGCAATAAAAGATGGGGCTTTTTGGCGGGAACTCTGCGAGTGAAGTGGCATTTTTTTTATAATTCTTATAATTTGTGCATTCTAACTTTTGAAGCTTAATAATGGCAGAATATTGTGCAGCAAACGTTAGTGATGGTGTACAAGTGAAGGGAAGTGTAAATTAAAGTGCGTAACGGAGCTTTCGGGTTTTCGGAACAAGAAGCCGCCAAAATCTTTTGTAAAGCATTCTGCCCTTTACTGAAGAATGACTTGACCGTGACTAGACTCTGTATGCGCCAAGTATACGACGAATTACTTGTTTTGACTGAGACTGACTTACAAACTGAAGAAATAAGAGAAATAAGACATGGCTGTTATGGGCTAGATCCCTTTGCCTTCTCCTGGAGAGAATATAACTAAAAAAAAAAAAAAGATGGTTGGAACTACATAGAAACTATTTCTTTTCTATATACTTTAAATACATACAATGGTCGAAACACAATCAAACAGGTCTCGAAACCGATTTTGGGAACATATTTAAATTCTAGTAAATTAAATATTAACTATTTTTTAACTTTTTTTATACATAATTGTGTTAGTCGGTGGTTTTGTATTAGACTAGTGGGCACCTGACAAGTCCTTGTATGCCACCGACTGCTTTGAATGAAAACAACTAAACAAAAAATATAAAGAAAAACAGTTTATTTGTATTCCTGTACAAAATGGGTGCAGATATTTGTATTAAAAACAGCAAAGACAAATCGATAGCTAGATATAGTTAAGCATTCATTTGCATCTATGTGCACACACATAACAAATTTTACATATGAAAGATCCAACTGAAACAAGAAAATACAAGTGCAGAAATATCAAATATTATGTACAAAAAGGTATGTATAAAAAGCTACAGTTCAGTGCGTGGATATGCCCGAGGCCCCACTTGGGCTCCAATTGAACTCCACTCAGCAATTAACGCACCCTCCGATGCACAGAAACACTCGTATTAAAATGCCACTAGTAGTCACCCATCCAAGAACTGACAGCGTCAGACGTTACTCAACTTTCGTAATCAAAAAAAAAAAAAAAAAATCAAAATATTATTTATTACACAGACTAATTTACAACATTTGTTTAGCTAATTATTATAATTATTATTAGCAATTAGTACTTATTAGCAGTGAAAAACAATGACAAACTAACCTCCGCACTAGTAAAAATACTGTATTGCGGGAGGGTAGTACCACTGTCTCTCAAAAATGGCCGACTTGGTATGACGCGGCTGCCGTTCGTTGTGTGTACAGTGTATGGAGAAAAATACGATAAAACAATCTTAGTAATCTTAATTTTAAAGGAAAGTACAAAATCTTTATCTTAAAAGGGTACATGCGTTTATATTATTTGTGTCAGCAGTTTTGTGTATATATTGTATTATTACCCAATAGTAGTATGATTAAATATGTATCTGGTTATGCTAATGTTTAGTATATAAATTATTAATAGGTAGGCATAGGGTTTCAAAATAATTTGTAAATAGGTACGTATACATAAGTAGGATTTATGACATATACAGGGCGTCCCAAAGTTATGGGACATGAAGGGGAAGTACCTTAAATATCGTAGATAGTGAATTTTGCTCAAAGAAGACTTTATGTTATTTTTAAAAGTTAGTAATTCTGCATTCTTGGATTTTCTAAAAATTATTTGCTTCGGCTGGGAATCGAACCGACTCAAATGTGAAAAAAAAACACCCTACTTTTATGATGCCAATCGAAAGAATAGCTAAAAAATAATAACTCTGCCTAAGTAACATAGTATTTTAAAAGAAAGGAACAACGTGAAATTAATCATTTTAATCAAATAAAAAACATACATGA
Organism: Oegoconia quadripuncta; assembly: GCA_949316235.1. Lineage (NCBI taxonomy): Eukaryota > Metazoa > Arthropoda > Insecta > Lepidoptera > Autostichidae > Oegoconia > Oegoconia quadripuncta. The sequence continues at coordinate 4,443,696 of OX438743.1, forward strand.
AACTGCCGTAGTCAATTAAGTAGGTATTTTATAACTTTCTTGAAATTTGACTCAATCATTTTATGTTGTTCCTTTCTTTTAAAATACTATGTTACTTAGGCAGAGTTATTATTTTTTAGCTATTCTTTCGATTGGCATCATAAAAGTAGGGTGTTTTTTTTTTCACATTTAAGTCGGTTCGATTCCCAGCCGAAGCAAGTAATTTTTAGAAAATCTATGAATGCAGAATTACTAACTTTTAAAAATAACATAAAGTCTTCTTTGAGCAAAATTCACTATCTACAATATTTAAGGTACTTCCCCTTCATGTCCCATAACTTTGGGACGCCCTGTATACACCCACACCATATAATATCAGTTATTAACATTTGATAAATATATATGTAAGTATATTTTTACATATAATAAATATATATGATTCAAAACAACGTATAGATAGGTGTATATATCACACTATATTGAATTCTTCATACCTTCATCAGTCCTTCAGTGTTTTCATAGTCCAATGTCTGTAGGTGACTTAGTAATAATTTCTTACAAGAATAATAACTTTGATCCCGAATCGGCACGTAAATTCTACTAAATTTATTATATAACATTGGTCCCAAATAGAAGGTGAAGCTTTGGGCGAATGTAGTTTTACATGTGGGTGTCTTATATACGATATATCTACGTCTCACCGATATTGTCGGCGGAGGTGTAACCTTATGTTGTCTTAGAATAGTACCATGAATAAACAATTGGCGAACGGTTAGAACCAAGAACTCTCGATATAAAGATGTTGTGGGATACCGATAATTTTTAAAATTCGCTACTTTGATAACAGCTCTTTGGGCTCGTTCTAGCTGAATGAGATTAGTTTTACAGGTACCACCCCACACGGCTATTCCATAAGTAAGTATGGACTGACACAGTGTATAATATACAGTCTTGACAGTGGAAACGTCGTTAAGACGTCGTATTTTTCTGAAGACACATATTAATTTTCTTATTCTATTACTTAGGTTAACGATGTGTTGTTTCCATTTTAAATTTCTATCAAGGGTGACGCCTAAATATTTTATTGAATTGACACTAGTCAATGTGGAACAATTACACATGCATAAGACATTATTGCATTGATGCGCAATAATATTCAAATTTGACGGTTGATGATTTTCGTAGATACTGAACGTTAAATATTTGGTTTTATCCATATTTAAAGTGAGCAATCGAAAACGAATAGCCAATGCGACTGCGCGAGTGCTTTCAATAGTTACTACAAAAGCAAAAATGAGTACCACCTACTTAGGTAACTACAAAGATTACAGAAGAATCTGAAATAAATATTTAAATTTTAAAGTAACATGAGGTCATTATTAAACCACTACAAATGTAAACTTAACTACACAACATGCTTGCTTGCATTTCATATACCAAAATCCTTAGAACTACAACTTCTTCTCGACATAACGTAAAGTTTCATTGGAAAAATTTTAGCTCAGCAAACTTGGGGGACCAAGCTAGGTTGGTGTTCCCGACTAAGTTAGTCATACTTCCCCGCAGTAGCACTCTCTCAGTGGCAGCCAACACTTTAATTAGGTCAAGAAATGTAAGAGGGTGCACTATGATATTGTCACTGCCACCTCGTGATATTTGTCGGGGACTTCCTTTGAGTTTTATTACTTGAAGTGAATGAACTTACTAGACGGTTAACTTTATTGTTTTTGAACTCGCAAAGATTTAAGTTACTACGCTTTTGGGGCAGGGCTATATTTCTAAGTTACTTTTGAAGTTTACTTACTTATAAAATTGTGATTTATGAGGATGTAAAGTTGGAACGAGCTATAGCGACCGTAGTCGATACTTTTATACAGGCAAGGGCAAGATTTTAGCCTTATCCCATCCCAACTAATATTATAAATGCGAAAGTTTGTGTTTGTGTATGTCTGTGTGTATGTTTGTTACCTCTTCACGCCTAAACGGCTGGACGGATTTGGATGAAATTTGGTGGGTAAACAGATTAGGACCTGCATTAATATATAGGCAATTTTTTTTGTTGAACCGACATTGATAAAATCTTCCACGCGAACGAAGTCGCGGGAGGAAAGCTAGTTACCTATATATTATGAGACAGGAGAGCAAAAGTGGACTAAACCCTAGCGACATTGTTTTGTTTATTAGTATTATAATTTGTATTGTATCCCATTGGCGTTCTCAAGCGTGGCGACCTCCCCTTCGGCTCCACTGAAAAGCAGCTTTGTAATTGTTCTTTCTCTCGAGACTACAACCTATGCCTTAGCATAGGTATATATATATAAGTGGTGTCAAATCAGGGGTTCTATTACATAATTTCATCGTTATCGTCATCGGTTACGTTCTGACATGTGATTGGTTGGCTCTCCTCGTTCGGCAATTTGACGCGGTTTCTCATTGGTCAACGTAATCGATAACGATGTTGATGAAGTTACGTAATCTTAGGGCCTGTTTGGTGTAGTGGTTAGACACGCTGACTGCTATAAACCAAAAGGTCGTGGGTTCGAATCCCGCTAGGGGGATATATTTGTATGATGACTATGGACATGTGTAGCCGAGTTATGGAGGTTTTTCCTTTATACATGTATTTATTTACAAAAAAAAATGTATTTGTGTAGTATATCAATCATCTGGTATCCATACAAGCTAGTTGCTTAGTGTGGAACTAAATGGCGCTGTGTGTATGCCCACAGATATTTATTTATATTTGTTTATTGTGTTCGCGATGGGCTTGGGAGCACGTCCCAAACTAAACTAGGTATAACGTCAGGCTTTGTTCGCGATTGGGATAATAATGAACTCGCTTTATGTTGCAGAAATCATATATTTATCCGCTTTACGAACAACACGGGTGAGATTGGGCCGGAGTGATCAGCCATTATGTTACCGTGAAAAAGTTATTGCGTTCCATCTGTAATTACTTGTAGCTTAGCTCGCTTGCGCTAGATCGCAAAATTTGGAACCATGTAAGCGTCCTAGATATAAGGATAAGGGGATAAACGTCTAATAGGCAGACGTATCCAGTTACCATAGGGCGCTTACGTCGTACCAAATTTAGTGATCTAACGCAAGCAAACTAAACGGCAAACTTTTAACGACCGAATGCAAAATATTTTAGGTGGTACGGCTGTAGGATTCAGGATACAGATATTTGATATAGGTAATAACGTGTATCTAAAGCATATTTGAAAACAAGTAAGTTCAAATTAATACAATAGAGATTTCGGTCTTCGCCAGTACATCATGTCACCACCGAATTGAAATTTCACTCATTGTTTTGCACAATACCGTCTTCAGGGTTTCCCATTTAACAAACATCTCAGACATGTAATTAAAATTCACAGAGATATTATTTCAAATGCAAATTTTCGGGCGGAGTTTTGGTATTATGTAAAACAGCTTTATTCTTGTAGTTAAAGACCTTGGTAACTAAAGTTGAACTATAATAAAATAGCATACCTACTACATTTTGTTCTTGTAACTTGCGATCAGAATATGTGATTTTTTTGACTTGTGAGCATTGAAAAATTTTACTTATCAAACATTCTTTATTGATTCTCGGTTAGCGAAGTTAAACAACGTCTCAGGCAGTCTTTGATTAAGTGACAGTGACATTTTCATTGTGTATTTTCAGTGTCAACGGAACAAAAATAACTTACGATATAAACGCTTTTTTTTTATAAATAATTAGGAATGAACTAGAGCAATAGTTCCTAGCCATGTCTGATGATAATTGGTTCAGCAGCTTCGAAGATGTTTCATTTTAAACTCAGCTACTTTGTATACTGGGAACATTTGATCACGTTTAGTTCATCGGGGGTTTTCTACATTTTCCATTTATGTTATAAAATAAATAATATATGAAATATTTAGAATCTAGTTTATTTTGGAATATTCTTGCCCTCGATAAAACAATCGCCATGATGCTGTATAAGCCATCAATAAACTATTAAGATACCTAGTAATCTTAAAATTTGAATTTAGACCAGGTGATCTCCGTCATTAGTTTATTGTAAATCGATGCGTTTGACCAACTAACATCATCCCGAATCCCAAAATTTCAAATCAATCATCATCATCTCAGCCCGTAAACATCCCACTGCAGGGATATAGGCCTTCCCTCGTATAATGAGGGAGTATAGGCCATAGTCCACCACGGTGGCCCAATGCAGGTTAGGGATTTCCCATTTAGTTTCAAATAAATCCGTAATAATAAGGTATGCAAATAGAGGCCCAAAATACCAAAAAGTTTACACCTCAGTCTATAAATAAAGCATAACAAACTCAATCACCGTGTAGCAATAGAGATCACACAATGGATTTTTAAATTGTGTTATAATAGTATAGGTAACAATTAAATGTATTTTATAAGTGTCGCTAAATGGATCAAATAAAGTTTTCTTATTCTTATTCTTATGGATTTCCCCTCCTTGGCCCACACTTTCGTCAATCGTCAAATTTTAAGCTGGATGCGATCGGTTTCGGAAAAGTTCAACTCTTTTACGTGCCGTAAATGGCAAATGTTTAAAATAACACCTTGAAATAATGGCATTAAGAACTATAAAATTTTTAATGATACCCTTCGGCGTGAGCCTTAATAACTTAATTACCTGCTCTGTTAATTGGGGGCTTTATCCGTTTAATTATGTCTGAATTCAAACATATTTGAACTAGTTAGTATTTAAGTACATAACCGACACGCGATGAATAGACCAGTGAAATTATTTCATCGCTTCTCCCAAGTTGTGTAGAAATCACTATCACGATAAATAAAAACTAAATAATGGTTGACTGGAAGAAATCCCGCCGGATAAGTCCGCCTTTGCGCATAGTTTTAAGTAAATTTGTTTTTTGTTTATTTTTTTTTGTACAATAAAGCGTTAACAAACAAATAACAATGTAATCATAAAAATCAAAAAAGCAAATTTTGTATTATTTTCGGCACCACATTGGATTTTTTACTTTAAAAAGTATCGGATCTGGGTTTCAAGGAGAATCCAACGATATTTATCACTTCAAAATCGGTCTGACCGTTTAGGCTACAGGAGATATGGAAATCAAAATACATGTATCGGTTTTTTGTTTTAAAGAAATACACATGTACATTGAAAAACCTTACATTTCTTTCTAAGGCAGTCGGATAAAAAGACAATGCTCCTAATTTACCTATCATATTTTTTTTCCTGCGCAACGAGTTAGCACTTGTCCCCAATCACATCTGATGTTAAGTGAAGACGAGGCCGAAGGTAGAAGCGTACTGTCCCGGAAACCCTATCTAATTTGGGGAACTGGCTCTCTTATCTCTGACAACCGGAACACAACAATGCTATTAACATTGCTGTTTTGTGGCAGACTTAGATTTAGCGAAGAATCCATTTAGCCTATTTATATTTTTTTGGGCACCACATATCTGGGTCTGAAAAACAATTTAACGACACATTGCACTTTAAAATCGAGTCAAACTGTTTAGAATACAGGAAGCGACATAGAAATGTATATTTGTTTGTTTTACATACATTATTAATATTGGGTCTTTACCTATGAAATTGGAGTTTTTTTTTTTCGTTAATCATATGTACCAATTCCTGCGATTTTCAAAGCTATATCCCAAATTTGTTTTTTTTTTGGAAAGTGGAATATTACTTCAAAGTTTCCCATGAAATATTTTTTTACTTCTGGGCTAAATCACATAATAAAAAAAAAATTTGAACAGAGCTCTTTTCATGTGCTTCCCATAATCATTTCTTAGATTCGCTAAAACTTTTATAAAGCGGTTACTTTTAAAAATTAACGCTGCCTATACTTAACTTAATCAATCAAAATATTTTATTTCGGATAATTCCATATTAGGTTAGTAAGTCTTAGTTTATGTTAGTATAAAATTGGTCATACAACAATAATAAATATAAATGTCAAAAATCAAAATGTCAACTAGAACTACCTACTAAAAGCGCTGTCCAGTGACTAGCAATAGGACACTCCTGTTTGCCTCCCACCACCCCACTTAATGTTATCCGATAATACACACAAAGTTTAGCTAAATTTGGATTTGCCGTTCCCAAAAAAAAATCAAAAATGTTTGTATGGAAAAAACAGTCTTAATGAAATTCTTCATATAAAACGCCAATTTCATAGGTAAGGACCTAATATATACTCGAAAAACCTAACCTGCCTCTATGTCGGATAAAAAGACAATACTCCTAACACCTATCAAATACCTACCCCTAATCTTAAATGTCATTTCGATAGATACTACACCTACGTCATAATTTTTCCTTCATAATCCAGTGGTTCGACCTCGAATTCTGGAAGGATATTAATATCGCCAGATTTATTTCTCTGGCCACAATCTCCTGACCGACCATATATCATGGCAAAGCCAGGGCTTTCCACGCCTTGAGGACATCACCCGTAAACGTGAATTATAGTCATTGTTATCCGATATGGCGTTACTACTCTTCGGTTTGATGTCGCCCTGGTACACGAGTTTGATTGATCGATTTCTTTGTATCTAACTAACATTTTGGTAAGGTTTATTTGTTAACTCAGCTCAGTTGGTTCAGTTGAAAGGTATTCTAAATTTATTATTTTTATTTCCGTATAATGATCCTTGAAAATTTAGAATACTTCCACGGAAAGAATATGATGTCCCAGAGTGTAGGCAAGGCATTCCATACAAACTTCAACAATGTCCAAATTTTTCGAAATGAATAGACCGATATTAATACAATTTTATAAATATAAGCAAGGTACGTGGATATTTGTGGCGAACTCCAGATTCATGAATGTTTGTATAAATATTTATGTATGTTTATCCGTTATCTAGTATCGATAGTACAAGCTTTGCTTAATTTGGGACCAGATGATTGGTGGAATGTTCACTTTATTTATTTATTTTATTTGCATGTTTGGGAGACACAAACGCTATCTATTTGGGATATCTCTGACCACCCCATTTGGGACAAGGGCCGATTTACGTATGTTAACCCCTTGGTTATAAAACTTGTTCTAACATGGTATACTTTGGAAGATTAGAAATTGATTGTGTTAGTACTTTATGAGTATAGGTAGCAGCCGGGGCTTTTGGAACTCAATTTTATAGTCATAAAACCTACACGCTAACCTATTTTGAGCTTGGTATACATATAAACTCTAACTGCGGATATTGCTTGACATTTCACACAACAGAGGAATATGCCGCTGTTAATATTTTTTATGCACAACGGCTTGATACTTGACCTCAATCACACAATACAATACAATACAATACAATACAATACAATACAATACAATACAATACAATACAATACAATACAATACAATACAATACAATACAATACAATACAATACAATACAATACAATACAATACAATACAATACAATACAATACAATACAATACAATACAATACAATACAATACAATACAATACAATACAATACAATACAATACAATACAATACAATACAATACAATACAATACAATACAATACAATACAATACAATACAATACAATACAATACAATACAATACAATACAATACAATACAATACAATACAATACAATACAATACAATACAATACAATACAATACAATACAATACAATACAATACAATACAATACAATACAATACAATACAATACAATACAATACAATACAATACAATACAATACAATACAATACAATACAATACAATACAATACAATACAATACAATACAATACAATACAATACAATACAATACAATACAATACAATACAATACAATACAATACAATACAATACAATACAATACAATACAATACAATACAATACAATACAATACAATACAATACAATACAATACAATACAATACAATACAATACAATACAATACAATACAATACAATACAATACAATACAATACAATACAATACAATACAATACAATACAATACAATACAATACAATACAATACAATACAATACAATACAATACAATACAATACAATACAATACAATACAATACAATACAATACAACGCATCGCAACGCAACACAATACACTACGATGCTATGCGATGCGATGCAATGCAATGCAAATACAAATACACTTTATTGCACAAAAGGAGAACATACAATTTACAAAGGACAATACCTACTTAAAAGAGTACAATTAGGCGGCTTTATCACTAAGAGCGATCTCTTCCAGGCAACCTTTGGGTGTAGGAGTATAACTTTATAGAACAAGCAGGTTGTGCAAAATACGGATGTATCAATGAAATACCTACATAATCAATTACTTATTTAATAAACAAATACTAAAACTATACATTTATAGATATATATTATGTACATGAATAGGTATATATATATATATATATATATATATATATATATATATATATATATATATAAATAGCTATATATACATATAGATGGATACCACATACATAACAAAAATACACACATAAGTACCTGTCCTATGCTGCACACATAAGTGTACACCGGATGTTAAGTGAAGATGAGGTCGAAGGTGGAAGCGTACTTACTCGGAAACCCGAACACATTTGGGGAACTGGCTATCTTATCCCTAACACCGGAACACAACAATGTGCTATTAACATTGCTGCTTGGCGGCAGATTTAGATAAGATGGTGGTAGCTACCCAGGCGGACATTTAAACTGCCCTATCACCAACCGAACCGAGTAGTTAAATGTGTACCCCGCTGGGGATCGAACCCGCGACCTCCGAATCGTAAACCCAATGTTGTTTACATTGAGCCACGGAGGCGGTTGAATAAGTGATTTTTTCTAAAAAAGATACTTCCCTTCACAAGGCCACAAATGAAAATATACCTTATAGTAAAATATAAATATGCCGTCCAACTCGTTTCCGTGGGGTAGGCGCCATTGCCTCGATTGTGTGGAGGGGCCTCGATGCATACAATGCTAGAGTCGCCGTACTGATTTCCACCCACAGATGGCGCTCGCTGATATTATGGGTCGACTTTCGCTTAATAAACTATAATTGCCAACAATATAGAATAACTCTTAAACCCCAGATATTAATTCTGTGCCACAGTAGCACTCATTTTTTCCTTTGAGCACTATTTCAGCACAGCTTTTTGACATTGTCAAAATAGTTGAATCCCACTTTAATATTCTAGCATCACGTATGTTAAATAGGATATCCATTCATATTACCTGTTATCCTTCCAAGTTGATTGTAGCTACCATCATAAAACTTCCAGAATAACATAATCAGCTGTTGCAAAAGCCGCGCACGTCATGAAATATGACGTCATTTCCAGTGACGCCGGCAAGTGAGGCTTCTCTATTTCCGGAGCGGATTTGCAACCGTCTAGTTTTAGACTGTTATGGCTGACGTGAATGATAAACACTGCGGCTGTTCACTAAATTAAAATGGAGAATTTTCAGGGTAAGTATCGTAGGTGATACGGAAAAATTATGTCGGTCTTTTGATTCTGTTTTTATAGCTCCCCGACACATTGATGTCAGTTTAATTCTAATTTAGACAAGTGAACATTGTGTGCGTTCTTGGAAAGTTCTCCAGTAGGTACATACGGAGTATACTGAAAGTAGTAGATGCAATTAGATAAAATAATAAAACAGTATGTTAGGAAAAGTCGATCAATGTCCCAAACTATCAAAATTAGACACTGACAATTAGCACTAGGGATGTGCCGAATATTTACTGTATTGATTACTGTTATTTTTATGAGGTACAGTGAGGCTTTATGTTTTTGTTGACACTGTAACATTATTTCCAATAAGCAGATACAAAAGGCTTAGGTTGCTTGGAAGAGATCTCTTAAAGAGATAAGTCTACTTTTGTGCATGACCTATTGTTTTTACTCTGTTATATGTAATTTGTTGATGCAATAAATAATATATAAAAAATATGGATATTAATTAAAAACAAAATATAAGTATGTACTTAGCTGTTTCAAGATTAAGGTATAGTGAATTCTTTATAATTTAATAATATAATAAGGCCTTCATTGTGAGAAGTTAAGCAAGTTTTTTGTTTTAATGAACTTTTGATTAAAACAAAAAACTTGCTTAATTTCTCACAATGAAGACCTTTATATTATTTAATTATAAAGAATTCACTGTTTTCAACAAAAAATGAATCATATTTCTAATTTCTACTTGTACTGTTTACGTAAAGGAATCAATTATGCCGAATATTCGGTCGAATATTCGATTCGGTAAAAGTTATACCGAACATTCCGGTGAAACCCATGTTCGGCCCATCTCTAATTTGCACCAGCTAGTTGCCAATAATGTGATCAAAAATGATTAGAGATTTTGTGTAGAAAAAAAAGTATTTTGTATATAATATACAATATGTATAATAATTGTCTTCTTCTTAACTAGAGCATATCCTCCCGCGGAAAGCTTTTATAAGTTATATTTTTGTGTGCTCGTAATTAGAAAATAATATGAATAGCTTAGCTTAACCACGATGTACTAGAAAATAGGACTGGCTATCTGCCAGTGTCATGTAGTCACAAAGCGTGCTACATTTAGTTAGACGATAGTTAGTAGGTAAGTCTTTGACATACAGTACGAGTAGGGTATTATTGGGCACGCTGTCCCACCTGTAGTTCGGACGACGTCTCGTCCTCACTAAGGTGTGCAGCCTGCCCAATAATCAATAATATAATCACCCATCTACAAATATTGTAATTACTCGTGTACCCATATCTATACACATAAATACACCTACTTCACTTTCGACAAATTATAATAAAAATAGCCACCCAAAGTGCAATTATAATAATGTGATGAGAAATCATGAGTTCGTAATGCGATCCCTAGGTATTGTAACAAAACAATATTGAAAACCAGGCAAGTGCGGGTTTGACCCGCGCGCCGAGGGTTCCTCTGTAACTCCGATGGAAATGTAAAAAATATTTTTATTAGCACCCTCAATACAGTTTATTTGTAGAACCATAAACTTAACCAAATATGTATGTAAACCTGTTACCAAAGTTTTTGCTGATTATTACAAAATCGCGTTATTCTCGTCGTCATCGATTTATTTTTCGTGTATTTTTACTTGTCATGTTTCTATCATACATAATTATATTCACAACCTTAATCCCTATCCCAAACATTAAGTGTTTATATCCACATTTCACCGTTCAACTGCACATTAGACGTAAAACTGTCAGCTGAGAACTTGTAACGTACCGGCCACATACAACGCGCATATGGTTTAAAGGTTGTATCAAAACGTGCAAGTGTATATAGTTTTTGGCTATTCATTTCCTTAGTTAACCTTTAACATCGCCACGCGATAAGATGGGTTAGTTAAATTCTTCTTACGTGTCGGAAACCATAACTGTTACTGTAGTTGTCCGTCATTTCTTATCACCTATTTTAAATCGTGTAAAGGATACTCATTGTTATGAATCAAGGTACATTTGTACCTTCTTCGTAAGGAACCCTAACGCAAGGTGTGCATTACTGCACCGTCACATGTTGTAACTGTGTAATATCGGGATATCACGTAAAATACATACGTGTATCAGAATAAAAGATAAGTATGTGTATTTTACTTAGTACAGTCAGCTGCAGTAAAAAAAACTGACCCATCAAAAACCTGTGGTTGGGTTTGAATGTGATTGACTGACTCTAGTAAGTAGAAAGTATGTATGCCCCAATTACATTGGTGGTGGATAGTCTAAGTCCTTACTTACATATTCACGATCCTATAGACGAGATCTTTCCCAGCAGTTGGATATTCACGTTCCGTTATTGGTGTTGAGATATGTGAATTAAATAAATTAATTGTAAGGGTTGACAAAAATTGCATAGTAATGAGGCAATAGAATTTACATTATAACATATTATGCTATTTTGTTAATTATATATACATGAAACATAAACTCCGTAATGCCCTAATAGGTATTAGTAAGTTTTGTATATTCATTTATTATATTCATATTCATTTATATTTATTTTTTATTGTCAGTTTATGCTTATCAAGTTACAAAATATTCAATATTGTCTTTCGGTAATCAGGTACGTACCTACTTAAAGATATTTATGTTGATGACTGTACTGTAATTATTTATGAAAAAGAAAGTGATTAATAATAGATCATTTAATATATCTATTTAAATGGAATAAATATATTATGATTGATTTGAATAAGAGTGTAATCCTCATATCTGAACATTTTCAATTTAATTTTTTTATGAGTAGCTTGATAATTCCCCGATTTATAGTCACAGAGGTATGCTCTTGACAGTACATACCTATTTGTGCATGCCCCCAATTCACATCAGCCTCGCGTGGAGGACTACAGCCATACTCCCATAAAATGAGGAAGCCCTTTGTGCCCTGCGGTGAGATGGATATATACTACAGGGATATTATAGGATAAGTAGCTAACCAGTGGTGATTAATACTATTTTCTGTGAGGCTGAGAGTATAACAGATTATTTTATTGTTGTCAAATATTATTATCAAATTCACCACGCGGTCACCTTTAGCGGAAACGTATTTCGTCACGCATTGTAATGTGATACAATTGTTTTTCGCATTGGTAATTATTGCCGATTAATAGATTTACTGTTGCACACCACACCACCGACATATTATTTCTTATTCAGAATACAAATGTCGTATGTTAAAGTATCAAATGCATTTTCTTGATTTTAATAATTATGTAGTAATAACGCTTATGCTAATATAACAACTACGTGTGATATATGATTTTATTTAATGCGAGAATAAACTGCAGACATATCAAATTATTATGGATAAAACCTCCGGATTTTGGGTATTTGTTACCTTTTTGTCTCCGTCGTGTTTCGAGTGAAGAACTACAGCTCTACCCCGCGCCCCGCACCTGCCGCAGCTACAGCTCTATCCAGGGACTCGCACCGACCGCACCAGCTGTACCCGCACCGGACGAACCTACAGCTCTACCCAGCGCCTGGCACCGCCAACACCAGCTCTATCCAGTGCCCCGCCCGTGTTTCGAGTGAAGAACTGCAGCTCTACCCCGCGCCCCGCGCCTGCCGCACCTACAGCTCTATCCAGCGACTCGCACCGACCGCACCAGCTGTACCCGCACCGGCTGCACCTACAGCTCTATCCAGCGCCCCGCCCCGACCGCGCTCACAAGGCTCGTGATTCCGTGCCCGCAACGTGCTCGCAAATCTCGCAATCCTCGGTCAGCGCCGTGCACAGCTGATTACCAAACGATCTCAACCTACTAAAATGTTAGTAAGTATACTAAGCTACTGTAATTTTATTCTTGTTTTATGAAATTGTTTTGAATTATTACGTACCTATATAGATAAAAAGAATGCATAGTTGTTAGACCCGAAATTTTCTCACCAAATAATGGATATTTTTAATTAGTTGTTTCTATTCTTTAGATAGTTGCTATAAATATTCCAAATCAATATACCATAATATACATTGATTATTTCTCAATTTAACCAAAGTATATCTTTACAATTAAATATTACTCTAATAAATTTCTATCTAAAGACTAGGTAATTGTCAAATTGTATTCTTAAATATTTTTTATTTTTGTTTTTTAGATTTAGCATGCCAGTTACCTATGTCATTTCTCCTCCATTTCTTAGTCGAAGTAAATAGTTTGAATGAGTATCTGAAGGAGATTCCCTCGATTTCAAGTGCATTTCATAATATATTTTTCTAATTCAATGTTATTTCATTTCAGGTCTGAATCCGATTGCGAATCTGTGGCCCCATCAAAATCGCTGTTGCCTAAAAAAGCGAAGAGAGTCCCATCGGCGTCGGTGGCATCAAAACGCAAAAACACCTCCAGGTAAATAAATATAACATGTACCTATTTTATGTAATCTTTATTTACATTATTGTATGTTACCTAGGTCACAAGACGCGCTATATTTTGCCGGTAGTGAAAGTAGGTTTGTACTTATATTAACAGTGTATCTATATAGCGCGTCCTTCGACCTTTCTATATTACAAGTGACTCAATCACAGAAATTACCTATTGACACTATCATAGAATTCAACGGCAAGAAATAATTTCGTACATCATTTTGTTCCTACCATTTGACATGTGTTACGAGATTTCTGTTCCCGTTTGACCATAAACAGTTACAATTGGTCATATAGAAGATATTTTCTCACCATGCGTTGACTTTCAAAAATCGCTACCTTGAGCGCAGAAATCACATAAAGTTGTTTTATTTGAGTAACTTTTTTAGCGAAGTAGCTATAACATGATAAGTAAAAATCTGATAAGGTAAATAATAAAAATTTCCTTTTGCAGCGCTACGAAAACGAAATCGCAGTTGGCAGACATTTTTGGTCTCTGTGAAGACGACGACCGTGAAGAGTGTGCGCACCCCGTAGACAACAAACAAAAGCTGCTGTCATACATCTCATCTCGCGTAGCGAACGGGGTGCAAAGACGCGTCGCTCCCACTGCCGGCGACTTCTATATCGAGTTGCGGGTCTACGACCGTATCGACGCTGAGCTTACTACATCCGAGGATCGTTGGAAGAAAGCACTCCTACGCTTATGCTGTCAGATCAAGGAAGAATCTGCACAGTGGACAGCGCTGCAGCGCTTCGTAAAGCAAGCACACATTTTATTTGAGGACGCTGATCGAACATTTTATTCCGATAAAATAAGTATAAGACGTGCTTAAATGTTAACTATAAATAAATTTCTAATTTTCATATGGTAATTGTCTATAATTTTGGTATTGGTTTTATTATTTGGTACTCTAATTCACATAGTTCACATGCATTAGTAAAAATAGTTCTTTTAAGTGGTAAGTATAGGTAATCGTGATTTAATTAAATTCCATAATTTTCTATATATTACACATCTAAATAATACGAATACCCCTTTTTGTTTGATATAAAACAAAAAGGCGTATGATTAAAGATTACCCGTACTTTGTAAATTAAAGTTAGCAAAGAACTATTATTACTTACTATTTATTAAACAGAATATAGGTACTTCCTAACATAGTATAAATACTTAGATGCTTAATTTACTTGCAGTCAAATAAAATAAGTATACTTGTATTATAAGTATACTTATATTTGCCGTGTGATGCTCAGCAGTGGGTTGCAATAGGGTACTCAAACTAATCAACTTTAAATTTTATGTTTACTTTAAATGAAAGCATAAAAAAAATACATATTATTATTAATCTAGGTATTACCTATATTTGTTAATTTAAGTGAGTTAATTCATAATACAGCTTAGTACGTGGTGAAAATTTAGTTTCAGGTGCTCCCATTGTAATTGTTGGTAATCTGCTGGGTTACATTAAATTATATTATATCGACTTTATAGTTTCCAGAGGAAATCTTAATCTTATATAAGGATTGTTGAGATTCAATTAAGAGTATATAGCTAGTATTTGAATTCATTAAAATGCCATTTTGTTCTGTGTGCAACGTCTTAGTGAAAAAAACGCGGTGGATAGGTCACTTGCGCAGTAACGCACATAAGAACAATGATATCCCTCCGTTGATGGTGGGTGTCGAGAACGTTTTACTGGTGAACACTGCGTTTCGGGGACGTATTGTCACCTATAGGGTAGTGGCGGAAGGCGATGATGAACTTTATTCTACGCGCTCTTTTTTTATAAATTTGCGTCGTAAAATTGAGCCCCTTTTAGCTAAGTCAATAAGAATTCATACAAATATAAAAGTCAATTTTGAGTTGTTTTCAAGTTTTTTGTTGATCAAAAATAATTTACAAGAGCAGAAATCGTTTACAACGAAAAACCTTTCACTTCATTTAAATTATAATTTTAATGAAACATTTACAGAAGTTGAAAATAGTATAATGAAAAAAATGGAAGAGTTTCAAGAAAGAGATAGTGGTTGGACTTTTTTACACAACTCTCACTTTGAAATAAATATCAATAAATATCAACCGTTGAGAGGATCTAGCTATATTAATTTACCAGCATTCATAAAAAATAAGAAGGCTTGTTTAAATATAAATAACAAAGATGAATACTGTTTCTTGTGGTCAGTTACAGCTTCTCTCTACCCTACCAGTAAACACCCCGAGCGCGTGTCCTCGTACCCCCATTTCCGACAGTTATTCAATATTAAAGATATGTCTTTTCCTGTCACTTTTAAAGATGTATCCATTTTTGAGAAAAATAACCCGAATATTAGTATTTTTATTTACGGGTTAAACAATAAAAGATATATTACGGGACCGCTGTATAAATCTGAGTCCCTCCTTAAAAACACTAAGCGCGTTCATTTGCTCTTGTTAGAAAATAATACTTCATCTCATTATTGCTTAATTAAAGATCTTCCTCGTCTCGTTAGAAATCAAGTAACCAGTCATCATGGAAAATTATATTTTTGCGAAACCTGTTTCTTGTTTTTTCCGAAAGAAGTTGAACTCGAGAACCACAGTTGTGGTGGCGTTGTTACCGTATTACCTCAAAAAGGTGCTGTACTTAAATTTAAAAACTATGAACGAAAACAAAATGTGCCGTTTGTTGTGTATGCGGATTTCGAGACTATGTTACAACCGATTTACGGCTGCGAACCTGATCCGAGTGTTGCTAGTACTTGCGATTTGCAACGTCACATACCTATCGCATTTGCGTACAACATCGTGTGTAACGTTGATGACAAATACAATCGATTTGTGACTTATCGGGGTAAAAATTGTGTTTCGAAATTTATAACTTCACTACATAATGACGCCAAAAAAATTCAATCAATCTTAAATTCTACTGAGCCTATATTGTTTACTGAGCAAAATTCTAAGGATTTTGACAATGCCACACGATGTCACATATGCAATCACTTGTTGTGGAACGATAGAGTCAAAGATCACTGTCATATCACGGGGCGTTTTCGTGGTGCAGCTCATATGCATTGCAACTTACAATACAAAGTTCCAAAATGTATTCCTGTATTTTTTCATAACCTTTCGGGATATGACAGTCATTTATTTATTAAAGAATTAGGTGAACTCCCTGGGAACATTAAAATTTTACCAAAAACTAAAGAAAATTATATTTCTTTTTCCAAGTTCTTACCCGTTGCGGATAATAAATATATTCAATTGCGTTTTACTGATTCTTTAAAATTTTTAGGAACGAGTTTAGATAAATTAGCTAAAACTATGGCGAAATCTGATTTAAAATATCTTCGCAGTCATTTTCCTGATGACTTACAATTTAATTTACTATCTCGAAAAGGTGTTTACCCATACAATTATATGACTGACTGGAAGACTTATTTAGAGTCTAGTTTGCCTCGAAAATCACAGTTTTATAATACATTAACTGGTGAACACATTTCTGATGATGATTTCGAACACGCTCAGCTAGTTTGGTCCAAATTTAACATAAAAGATTTAGGCGAGTATACTGATCTCTATCTTAAATCAGACGTATTGTTACTGAGCGACATCTTCGAACATTTTCGCGATACATGTAAACAACACTATAAATTAGATCCATCATTTTACATTACTCTCCCAAGCCTATCCTTCGATGCAATGCTTCTAAAAACTGGCGTTGAGTTGGAATTAATAGCGGACTTAGAAATTATCCGAATGATTCAAAGCGGCATAAGGGGGGGAATGTGTATGTGTCCGCATCGTTATGCTAAAGCAAACCATAAATATATCCCTGATTACGACCCTACACAACAAGATTCATACATAGCATACATCGATTGTAATAATTTATATGGTTATAGTATGTGTCAAACCCTTCCTCAATCAGACTTTAGATTTTTAGAATATAATGAAATAGAAAATTTAAATGTACTAAACATAGAAGATGAATCCGAATACGGCTATATACTCGAAGTTGATTTGCTTTATCCAGACTACTTACATCAATATCATAATGATTTACCATTCTGTCCAGAGAAATGTATCCCACCCGGAGGCAAAAATAAAAAGCTTGTGCTCAATTTATACAACAAATATAACTATGTGATTCATTATGTTCACTTAAAAAAGTGTTTAGAGCATGGTTTAATACTGTGTAAAATTCACAGAGCAATTACTTTCAAACAGAGCTCATATCTTAAGAAATATATTGAATTAAATACTCAACTGCGTCAAAAAGCAAAATCTACATTTGAACAAGATTTTTTTAAACTGTTGAATAATTCAGTGTTTGGAAAGACTCTTGAGAATACTGAGCGTAGAGTTAGTGTACACTTGGTAAATCAATGGCATGACACCCTCAACAAAACAAAAAAGAAAACTGGTGCAGATAGTTTAATTGCCAGTCCATATTTTCATAGCGTTTCTGTTTTTACCGATAATTTGGTGGCTGTTCAAATGAAGCCCGAACAAATTATCTTGGATAAGCCGATCTACATTGGCTTCACGGTTTTAGAGTTATCTAAAACACACATGTATAATTTCCATTATAATGTTATCAAACCATTTTATGAAGATCGTGTTCAATTGTGCTATACGGATACGGACAGTTTTATTTATTCCATTAACTGCGCCGATTTTTATAATGACATAAATAAATATTTTTTAAATTACTTTGATAGCAGTAATTATGGAGACGAAAATATATATGACATTCCTCTTAAAAATAAAAAGGTTCCAGGATTGTTTAAGGATGAAATGGCAGGACAAATCGTATCAGAATTTGTAGGACTCCGGTCAAAACTGTATTGTCTAAAAACTAAAGATGAAATTGTTAAGAAAGCAAAGGGGGTGAAGTCTTACGTAGTTCGCGATTTGGAGTTATCGGATTATAAGTCGGTTCTTTACAATAAAGAAATAATACGAAAAAAGAATATTTTATTTCGATCAATAAAACACGAGATATTTACAAGAAATGTTAATAAAATCGCTCTTTCTGGCAATGACGACAAAAGATTCATTTCAAATGACAAAATATCCACTAAGGCATGGGGTAGTTCGTGGATTTTAAAATGTTAATTCAATTATATTTAAGAATACTTGTCAGTGAAATGTTTTTTTTTTTTTACAATAAGATTATTAATGTAATAAGTTAGTATTACTAAATATATATTTTTATAACTATTATGTATATTTTTAAAGCGACATAAACCTACATGATCTGTTACATCATATTTACCTATTCTACTTGTTATGTTGTGTACCTACCTGCCGTGTATTGTAGTTAGAACTAAGTGATTTAATATACTACTGCTCAATGTGTAAAGAATGTGAAATAAATAATTACCAACATGATTTTATGTTTACTTTCTTTAACCACTTTTTGGAATTGACTAAGTACCTACTCTATACGTGTGCAAGCCAACGGTGATTCTGATTATGTACATAGATAGATAGATGTTATCATAGGTCCCTTAGTAGCCTTATACAACACCCTCGCAGAGAGAGGGGAAAATTTAATTACGTAGTAAATACTGACAAAACGTGTATAAACTTGTTGCAATCATGTCAGCAGAATGTGACACTACAACAGTTTAGCGGGTTACGTAATTGTAAAATATTTTTGATGACATGGTTAACCTAAATTTGCATTATTGTCGATGTGTACTACACATACAATAGTCATTCAATTGTCTGCACCCGAGAGTCTTGGACGATCATCTCTTACATAGAAGCCGACAGCATAGTGGTACCACAAAAAATTAAAATAATCAGAAAATCTTTGACATATTGGTAAGTTTATATGAATCTGGGTAAATTAATTAAATCAGATGCTTTAAATACCTATTTTAAACTTAATAAATTGTTTGTTACAGAAATGTCTGACGGATCACCTTCATATTCACCTGCATATGCCTGCGAGCAAAATGTACAAGACTATTGGGTTAACTTCGATGAATCGTTTCCAGATTTAACTAAACGTCAACGAGAACCTAAACAAAAGAAAGTCAAGCGTAGTGCAAGCAGTAAGCCGCATATAAAGAAAACATTACATCAACATTCCTTGTCGTATGTAATTACAAAAGAAAAACTACAAGGATTAAAGTTGATTAAAGTAAAGGTATTGGACTTGTCGAATCCAATACCGAGGAATATTGATAGTGATGCTGATAATAGCAGTGACAGTGATGTTATGCTGCGTGCGCAGTATGTAGTAAAAGACGTTTATGATGATATAATGGATCATACGGAAACATTGATCAAAAGTATATCTAAAAAACTATGTGCTCATGATTGTGTGTAATTATTTGTGTATAATTGTGTTTGTAAATAAATAGTACTTAAGCATACATGTAAAATTTCTTGTACATAGAATTGTAAAATTTCTTATTAATATATTTCTTCATTGTTAAATACAATTTGTTTATTTTACCTCACTTTCTCAATAAATTCAAACTAAAAAATCGTTCAGTTTTTTTATTTCATAGTGTGCTTTAAAACTAAGAGGTAGGTTATAAAAATGAAAGAAAATATTTTGTAAATATGACAAACTTTATTTAAAATCAAATCAATGTCGCTAAATAAATTTACAATAATTCAAGATAATATTTTCTTAATAAAATAGTTTTAATCTAGTTTAATTAATATAATCATAAATATGATTGTCAATATACCATTTTTTTATTAATAGAACATTACTTAATGCACATTTTTTTGTATGTTCAATACAATTTAAATTACCATCACTTTTACAATAATTTTCACGCAACCTTAAAAAATTTGGACAGCCTTTCTCTCCAATATCTATTATTTCACAATTTCCTGACAATTCCTTGATCCATTTCATTTTTTCAAAACCTTTTGTTAATATTTTTTTATTGCTTAGGTATGGAATAATTATGCGTTTAAACTCGCGGAAGTCAATAAATCCTTCACTCCAATATATTCCATAATTTTTTTCTATCCACCTGACTTGTTTCTTTTCCTCTTTTGATAAGTAATTAAAACAGTAAGGAGGTTTGACCAAAAATATTTGAGTATATTCTTGAGTCCCTATGGCTAATTCTTTGACAATAAAATTGTTTTTTAAATCCTTAAATCCTTGGACATCAACAATAACAGTTGTAGCATTCATGATATTTTCTTCACGATGTTGCTCAAAGGTTTATATTCAAATAAACAGTCGTTTAATATTAGGCAATACGCTGATGTTTGATCAGGTATATCTTTATCACTTTCAAATTCTACTCTAACGTCGACGGATCCTCCTGACTTTAAGTTCTCTACTTGTCGAGAACAATCAATCACAAATAATGGTGTTTTAATTTTAAAATCTTTGTAGCTCAACATTGGTTCCGGTCGGCGTCCATAATAAGACTGTTGAAATTTTGCATACTGTTCGTATATTAAAGCATAGTTATTATTTTTAAAATTTAAATTTAGGTTTTCATATGGAAAATAGGTAGAGTTAAGATATACTTTGACATTTCTCAAATTACAATGATCAAATTGCGTCATATTCCTATTTACATGATTCTTACGACTAGTTTGAAATCCTATAATTACGTATCTAGGTTTTTCTATTTGAGACGATGTCTTTATAGACCACGTATGTTTTGAAGTCCTAGGAAGTACTGGATATTCATAGAGATCCCAGTTTCTAAACATAATATTTAATGCACGGTCTTTTTCCAAATAACGTAGTAAATTAATTCTTTCACGATCAGAGACTTTTACGTGAGGTACACGCCAAACAATTTTACCGATTACAATATCCTCTACACTTTCATTTGGCTCTAGTTTCACTGCATTGACGTTCGTATTACTTCGCAATAAAATAAGTTCATGTTTGCAATTTAATAAAATTTTGTTGTAGTCTTCTGCGAATCCTAAAATCTTATTAAGCGGTATGCTTGCTGCGAAATAACCATCCGTGCATGGGGTTCCATCAATATCCCATCCCCAATGCTTCGACATTTTTGATTCACCTTCATTCATAGACAAGAGGGATTTCATTGTTGTAGTAATACCTACATTTTTAACTTTATCAATTTCAACTCCGTTAATTTCATAGCGAATATCTTGAAACAAAAAAAGTATAGGATTGTTTGTTAAATGGAAATCTGTTACCTTTATTTTAGGATCACTATTAACAATCTTAATATTTCCTTCTACGTATAATGAACTAGCCGATGGCAATACATATAAATCTTGTTGATTTATTGGTATTCGTATCTCATCGTTGACGTTAAAACTTGTTACGTAAGGTTTGTAGGTATGGTATTCAAAGCTTTCGATAGAGTTGTCGTATGTTACAGGATCTGTTACGTTCAAAATATTCATTTTAATAGTCCAATAATCTTGAGGAATTGTTGATTTTCTTTTGTTAGTTTGTTCTTGGCGAAATACTTTTTTTTTGTTGATTTAATTTTATGACTAAAACAGTTGCACGATGTTCCTCCTTCAATGGTAAGATTAGTTCTAATACTTGATAGTTTTGGTGTCGGATATTTATTAAAATCTAACATTTTCTTTTCAGGTGTAAATAGATTTGAATTTCTTCTTCTCGTAAATTAACCAGGCTATTATTTACATCTAACACTCTTATATTAATTGAAGTGATGCTGTTTTGATTTACAGGAAAATATATGATATTTCTTGGTATTTCTATTATCCTGTAACCCGGTGGTATATTAGGAACAAATTCATGAATTATGTGACTCGGTTTTCCGTTTACAAATGAACCACTAACAATGTCACATTCGATTCTTAGCACGGATGTTGATAGAATGTTGACTGGATAACGCGACTCGTGTAATATATTGGCCTTTAACAATTCTTTTCCAAAACCTAATATTTTCCCAATCGAATCTTGTTTTTCGAAATGAATATCTTTTGAACACTTAATTGTGATTTTTAGCGTATTGTTGTTACACGATATTTTCAAAGTACAATCTAACACGTTCTTTTGTAAATAATCACTTATGTCCAAAAGTTCGTAGGATCCTTCAGGTATTTCTATTATTTCATTTTCACCGTAATAGAACTTATTATTTCTCTTATCTACGTTTGGTATCGAATTAAACGTAGAAAAATATAAAAGACCGCACTCATATTCACCTTCTAATTGTAAAGCAGGCGAATAATTTGTCAACAAAGACGATGTAGTATCAGATATTGACAGCGTGAATGTCATTTTGGTAATAAAGTAGATATGAATTTTGCAGCAATTTAAATATTCTCCCAGAAGTTCTTTAGATATTTTAAACATAAATGTCCGCAATTGACGGAATCAAATTTTTGATAGGTGTGATAATTATAAAATATATCTTTATTATTCATATAATTAGAAAATTCTACAGGAGGTTTTAAGTCCCCAAAACTATCAAAGTATTCGCAATAATTATTAAATTTTACGTAAGCTACCCAATGAGTTCCCTCATTTCTATCACTGTCTAAATTAACTATACCGCACTCAATTTGTTTTGGCTTTTTCGGTAACTTATCTCTCATAAAAACACCTCGAAAGTATGGAATGTTTCGAGCATGTTGAATAATGTCTAAATTGCTTAGAGCACGTTTGGGTAGCCGTTTATTTAGTTTTTTGAAGTCGACAAAAATAAACCATTGCCTTTTTTGTATGGCTTCATGTATAACCCCTTGCCTAGTGCAATGGATTCCATCATCTTATTATGTCGATTATTTTCTTCAAAATTTTTCTGGGCTGATTTATAATCACTTATAGTTTTCGCGATACCTGCTGCACCACCAGCCAATGATCCCAATGCAGATAATCCTGCAAAAATTGGTATCAACGGCAAAATCCCTCCCGTTTTTGGAACTGGTACAATACGCGGTAAACGAACTTTTACATTTTTAGGTAGCAGTTTTTTAGCAGCAATGTATGCAAATTTTATAGCTGAAGCATTACTTTTCGGTTTATATTTTTTTAGTTGAGAGCGTATTTTAGAAACAATTGTCTTAAAACCTTTAAATCCTGCTCCAATCTTTAACTTTGTCTTCATTACTTTACTGACCAACCAAGACGCAAGTTTTTCGCCGGTTCTTGTATTTTTTGCTTTAATTCTTTTTCTTGCCATATTTAGCAGCTCTAAATCTGCTCTATGCCGATTTTGGAGGTCGGAATTATTTGAATATGCTATGTCGTGTTGCATACAAGCGTTATCCAATTCATTAATACCTTTGTCACCTCGTAATAAACGTTCTCGTAATCTTGTTCCAGGTCCACAGTAACTATATCCAGGTAAATGTAATTCAAACGGGAGATTGTTTATTGCACTGTTGAGAAGTCCTCCGCCTATCATATCTTTGCAGCCAATGACTGATTTGAGATATTCAGTAATTAATATAAAGAATTATTCCTTCAATTACACAACTGCCTTTTCGTCAATCCAACTATTTTCGTTTTCATTAAAACCTAACCATTTAACAAACAGCTTGTTACCTTTTCTTTTTAAAACTTTTTCAACTAAATAAACATCTGAATGTTTGGTTTTTTGAAGTTCTTGTTCATAAAATGATCCTGATATATTTTGGTCTCTTTGATCTTTAATTTGATAAGTGGTTGGATTCGTTTTATTTACTTTTGTAATTTTAAATATTTCAGCAGACCAATTGGGAGTATACCCTTTTTCGAATTCGCTCTTGTGTTTACTAATCCGAACATAATCACTTTCATTAAACTTTTGATTTCTTGTTGTATGTTTTTTATACGATTTTGTAATATTATTTAAAATAATTAACTCGTTGTTAGAACAAACTTCATTTGGTTTACATTTTATGATCCGATGTAAAGTATCGTTATAAGAATCAACAATAGTTGTCAAAGGTTTACCAACCCATTTATAGTTACCTGTAAGACTAAAATATTTATAAAGTTTGGTTTTCAAAGTTCTGATCACTCTTTCAACGATTGATGCTTTTTTTATAGAATACGTCGAGTAGTGATTTATTTTATAGGAAGACATTAATCTTCTAAAATCATCATTGTAAAATTCTTTCCCTAAATCTGTTTGCAAGTTACGAGGACTTCGAACAGTTTTGGCAAGGATACCTTGAAACGATTTAGTTATTTCAGATTTGTTTTTTCTTTTTACTGGAACAGTCCAAACAAATTTTGAGAACGTATCTATAATTACCAAAATGTAATTAAAACCCTTATTGACTTTGGTAACACCTTGCATGTCTATTAAGTCAGCTTGCCATAAATCATCTATGCCTTTTAAAGTTACAGAACGACGAATGAAATTTTTTCTTGCTGCTCTATGAAGTTCATTAACAACCTGTAACTTACTCATTGCTTGTTAACAAGTTCAAAATCAACTTCAGACTTAGTGTAATAGTTTTGTAATTGTTTCTCAACTGTTGACAATATGTCAGTTTTTAAAATATTCAGTTTAGTAGTGATATCTTCTTTGCTATAAAATTTGTCAATCACGACATCAACATACTTTTTATTCACCGCTTCATCAGCAACTGTGGGGTATTTGAGTCCTTTTAATCTTGATAAATTTAACTCAAACTCCCCTTTCTTCGTTTTAAATAGTAGCTTCTTAAGATCTATTAGTTCCTCTTTTGTACTTAACAATTTATCAACGTAATCTTTATTTACAGCATCATCTGCAGATGATGGAGACTTTACTCCTCTCAATCTCACAAAATGCAAATCAAAATCTCCGTTTTCTGATTTAAATAATACGACCTTAGGATCAAAATATGATTCGGATCTCCGTAAACGTTTATGCACGTGATGTCCAAATTTATCAATATTCATTATTTTTAGAACCGCACTATGGAAAGAATGAAATAAAACTAACGGAATCAATGAATTACTTGGCTTATATTTAACTAATAATACCATTTTCTTTTAACTCTTCAATTATAGAGATTATTTCATTATTCACACCAGTATTACCCGCATCACGTGAAGCCCATAATAATTTTAGTCGATATACTAATTCATTAGGATCATCCCAATAAACATAATCCACATCTTTTTTCCACTTTTTTATAGTTGGTAGACCCGCCCCTTGAATATTCAAGTTTTCATTACTTGAGGCGTCATAAGTTTTAGAAAATTTGAACAGCGGTTTTATTATTTGTGTATATTTTACACCTTTATTACTTTTTATAGGTTTAGAAACATCATAATCTCGGTGATGAACATTTGTATCTATCAACATTGTTTTATAATTTATTTTGTCCTCTTCAGTGATCGTGTTAATGTTAGGAGATTTTTTAAATAATAATTCCATTAAACCGTCTGTTTTCATGTAAGTACGTCCACCAACAACAAGACTATGATCATAAATATTTACCCTTGAAGTTCCCATAAAAAGTTTACCTCTTTCTCTTCTTACACCAAATGGTATATTTTCGATCGTTTCGGTAGACATTGACCAAGAATTTCCAGGACTAACATTATTAGGTGTTCTAAAAGATGATCCACTTGTATTATATTTATCATCATCCTCGGACTCTGTTGTTTCAACTGCTATATCATTTGTACTGACGTTATCATCAGTTTCTTCGACGTAATCACTTAGTTCATCATCGTGTGAATCACCAGAGCTTAGTTTAAATTTTTTAATGGTACCTGTGTGCTTAAATTTTTTTATATTTTTTTTACCGTTTGATGCAGTGTTTATATTAGGAATGTTATTTGGCACATCTTTGATAGCTATGCGGCTGAGTGGTTCTGTTATAGGTTTTAGTACAGACTCCATAACAATATCATTGTTTGTTTTAATATCGCGCATCTTTTTAAGTTTCTTTTTAACACACTCAGCAGATTTAATTATTTCTCTTTTTAGCTGTTGTTCGTTATCCATGTTTGTACCTTATGGTGATATAAATAATAATGAAGTGAAAATTGAAGTACCTGTGGGTCTTATTACATCGTTAATCTAATATTACAAATGTGTCGAACTTCATTCTATAGCATCCTTTGTTTTTTTCACAATCTTTGTCTATGACTAAATAACTGTAATGCATATTCCATATATTTGCACACATGTCTCGAAACTGCTTCCAACTCATATCTGTATTAACATGTTCATCATAAACATGGCGTAAGTTGATATCATCCTGCTTAAAAAGAATGATAAGGTTTGCATTATCACGTATTAATTGTTTGGGAATTTTACTATATGTCTGATTTAAATAAAAACAATCGATATTCTTATGTCTACCCATTGCAAAGTAGTTTCGAATATTATTCTGATTTTCACCAGCAACATCATCAAAAATCATCACCGAATCAGGAGCTGCATTTTCAGGATTAAGGACTTCCTCGTTTTCCCGATATTTTGTAAAAGATACGCTTGGGACTTTTTGAAACACTTTTTCTAAAAAAATGTACTTCGGTTGAAACAAAGTTTTAGAGTATAGGTATATATGTCGATAACGTAATCCATTTTCATGTAAAAGCAGACCAATCATTAAGTTTGTTTTGCCACAGTTAGAAGGACCAGAAATAATACACCGTATCGTATCCGGTAAGAGGCTTCCATGTCGAGGATTCTTCTTAACGGTATCAGAATAAATTTTCTCTACATTCAGGGATCTGGACTGTTTAATAAATTTCATATCTATTTACTGATCATAACTTATTTGCTGAATGGAGAAATCACATCCCGCAATTAGTTTATATAGTTTGAACGACAGCGTTGAAACAAACCAGTCAGCTGATTTGAATATAGAAAACTACAGGCGCTCTGTAATTAAATTAAGTCTATTCATTCGTGGTTAATACTACGTTGGATTACGTATATTTGAAATATATCTAATCACAAATAAATGGTGGCATATATTATTGGGCAGGCTGACACACCTTAGCGAGGACGAGACATCGTCCGAACTACAGGTGGGACAGCGTGCCCAATAATACCCTACTAGTACGGTAACAATACGTAAATTCTTCTAATATGTAAACGCCTATTCAGTCTACTTTTGAAGATCCTAAGTGTAGGCTGAAGGTGCTGGGCCAGGATAAATGTTATATCTATGGGAGGAATCGCAAAAGTAACACTATGCTAGATACTTAGGTTTTTAGGCAATCCAGGTCTTTCACATAGGCTGGCTAGATCGCATATCACTTCACACACGCCCAGTTAATCGATTAGTGGTATTTTGTTAAGTCCACCGCTGGGATTACACCGGAGATCGGGACGGCGATGTGCACAGTGCTACTGGTCTGTCAGTGCTCTGTGAGGGACGAGACGTAACTTGAAGAGCTGATATATGTGCATCATCATCATCTGATTTCAGAGCCTTGCTCTTGTCGGTGAGATTTTTCCATATTTCACTGCGCTCTACCTTTGTCTTGACCTTCTGATACGACACAACGTTCAACTTCTCTTTTATATGCTGCAAGTAGCTTATTCTCGGTCTTCCTCTTTTTCTTTTCTCCTCTATTCTTCCTTCTATTATGGTTTTGACGAAATCATCGTATCGTATATATGCATAGGTAACGGTATTACATCGCCGTATGTATTTCCGAAGTAGGTCCAATCTTAAACAATAAGGTTATTAACATTATATAAAATGTATATTGTTCATCTCACCTAAAACAATCAAGAAAGATCGCGGGAAGGAAAAACCTACTTAATATAGGTATTGATATTTAATTTCTACCGTATTCTTATAGTTAAGTCTTTTTTTAAAGTTTGGTTTTTAAATATATTTTTTAATATATTATATTTACTTTCGGTATCATTCAGATTTTATACAGAATTGGAATTCTCAGTATTCTCTCTTGTAGTCGTTTACAAATAATTGTATATTTAAATTACCAATTTGCACTTTCAAAGTAGTCGATAATATGCATTAACTCTGAGCTATTATGTGACTTAAACATGCCACAGAACCCTAAGGCTTCAACCTGGCCGATGCTTGGCCGTTCTTTTTTATTATGAACCCATAAATATATTCAGACCATAAGATTCACAGCATGTGTCGAATCCTCCTACATGTAACATATAGTTGGCGCATAAAATATTGGCATAAGCCCAACTTCAAGCCAAGCTATTTTATTTCCGAATTGGCACAAGCTTATTGAGATCATAGCTCAACTTTGCTCCCGCTGTTACGAAGCTGTAAAGTTTGACAATGGGCTTTTTTTAAGTAAGAAATTGTAGTATTAGTATCGTAAAGTGAACTGCAGTTGTTCTGTTCCATTTCTCAAATCAAGGAATGCCTAGCCAATGTTGCAAATATTGCAGTTACACAACCTTGCAACATGAGACTTACGCACCCAAAACGGTTCGACATTGGGGTTTGTTCCATCGATGTTTTCTAAATGTTCAACTTATTGCTATGTTATTGCATTTTAACCGCTTTTCTACCCGACTTGCCCAGGAAGGAGAGTAATGTTTTTGGCAAAATCACACCAACAGCTTGCATCACCATTGTTGGGGCAAAGCCTCTCATTATGTTATCTAATCTAACTAAAATCATAAATGCGAAAGTTTAGATGTTAAGTTTGTTGCTCAATCACAGCGAAACGGATGAACGGATTTAGATAAAATTTAGTATATTATGTAGAACATACCCTGGATTAAGACATAGGATATGGTTTGTCCTGATAAAGTGAGTAGTACCCGCGGTATGAGCTAATTTCCGCGATAAAGTTATACCACGCAGGCGAAGCCGCAGGCGGAAAGTCAGTGGATTATAATTCTATTAAGCGAGGCCAGCGCGGTGGATTTTATTTTATTCATTTATATCAGACTAATGACCCACTGATTGTCAATATTTTTAAGCGACTATTTTCAATTGAAACAACGATTATACCTACCTATACTAATCAATTTGAAGTGATTAAACTATCGTTAACGACTGTGTTTAATTAAAATCATTATCAAAATTATTATTATTTAATTTTTTTTTTCTCCTAAGTTTTCGTCATCTAATGCTTGCTTGCATGTAGTATGTAGCCAGTAGTATTGTAGTGTGCAACAACTTCGGACGTGTTATACGTTCTGTTATCAGTGAATGCACGAGGTGGAAACTGAAAAACAGCATTTTGCTGAGGCTCCGACCTATTTGTCCGCTACGTTAGAAAATTTAACTATAATTAATGATCATGCAGTATATTTTTTTAAGTGGATGAATAAATATCTTATTTTATTTATTTTTATTTATTTCACTCAGTAAAGTATCCATTCTTTGGTACTAATTTCCTAGAACCATTTAGACCAACTGTTTAGAAAGTACAAACTGCTTACGTTCACTGGTTTATACACTATGTTCATACGAGAACAGCGCGGACACTATCTAGGTAATACTAGTTGGACCTGACCTAAAATAATTACTATGGGATATAATAATCTATGGGATCAGATAAAGTGATAGTACGTAAATATTAGGTCTTTACATATGAAATTAGAGATTTTTTCTTCGTTAATCATAATGTACCAACTCCTACGATTCTATAGCTATTTCCAAATTTGTTTTTTATTTGGAAAATAGAATATATTTTCAAGGTTTCACATGAAATATTTTTTTATGTTTGAGCTAGGTAAATCACATAATAAAAAAAACTTGAGCACAGCTCTTTTCATGAGCTTCCCATATTATTTCTTAGATGCACTGCCTATATTTAACTTAATGTTATCCGATAATACACACAAAGTTTAGCTAAATTTGGATTTGCCGTTCCCAAAAAAATGTCAAAAATGTTTGTATGGAGAAAACAGTATTAATAAAATTCTTCATACAAAACGTCAATTTCATAGGTAAGGACCTAATATAATCTGGTAACGTCACAGAAACTATGTGTTACATCGCTGCAACAGTCTATAACGTACTGCGACATGATTTAAAGCTATTGACAGGAAGTTTGAATCTGAATGAATGGCTAGCCTGTAAATGTTTTCTACTCGATTAGGGAATATCTCCCACAGATTTAATTATCATAATCATAAGATCAATATCTTCTGGTGTAGGTTATACTGACATTTAAATTTATTTTATTCTTTTTACTAACTTAAGATTCTATCCTCCCTCCTCTCTCTGTCCCAAACTTCCTCCGACCAGAAAGGGGTGAAACTCGAAATCCTATGACCAGCAGTGGGCCAATATGGATTCCTCATAATAATAATCCGCGTCCCCACTAAGGAACGTTTGTCGAGCAACATGTGTCCCCGGAGATATCGGGCGACGTTGCAAGACTTCGCCCGACATGTCTGATGTGAACGGATATAAGAAATCCGGCGACGTGGGGAACATTAAAGCCGCGTCCCCAATAAGCGGCATTTGTTGAGCGACATGTGTCTCCGGAGACATCAGTCGACACAGCCCGACATCGCCTGATATCTTGTCTCCGTCCACATTCACGTCCACATCAGTTAAATCGAAGAGGTACTGTATTATGTTTAATTTAAAAAGGTGACAAGTTACAAGTTTCGCGAAATATGGCAACGTCGCCTGATATCTCCGGGGACACATATCGCACGACAAATGTTGCCTAGAGGGGACGCAGCTTAAACCTTAACTACATGACAATCTCATTTGTAGATGGCTGGTCAATTGGCATAAACCGCAAGCGATTGTATAACGTCTAAAGGCACTGTAGTAGTGGTCACTCACTCAAGGACTGCCCGCGCCAGACATTGCATTGTAAATGAAGAGCAAATGGGATTTGGTTACCACTCATTATGTTAACATTCTTGGTATAGGCTTCCGTTTTCGAACTATATCTTTATTTCACATCAACTTTGTTATTCCGTAAGACCACAAGCACAACTCGCATCGGAATTCATGGTGAGATTCCAAATACTACAAACTTTACAATGGAATTCTCACGCCGTATATAAATAAGCTCACAGAATCAATGCCGTGGTGTAATTGGCCAACCATCACTATTTTGTATGGTAGCAAATTCCCCATAATATAAAAAGTCGTACATTTTTTACCAAAAAAAATTATTGATTGAAAGTTTTTATGAATTATAAATTTCAAAGGTTAGACCAACTCTCCAGACCATTACATTTCTCCCTTTACAAGCTTTTATCCCTACTTTTTAGACTTTTGACTTCATACCTATATGGTTTTCGACACGTGTCAGGCGACTAATAGTCCAGTTAAAATACGTAATTTTCGTGGTGTCCTCATTTTTTGTAGAAAGATAATAATTTGAGCACCCATCAGTACACCTAACAGTAGAATAAAAATGTTTTGTAACGTGGTTTTCGACACGTCTAAGGCGAGAAATAGCCCCAGTAAAATTAATTTTAGTGGTGTAACTTCCTAAAAATTTAAAGTTCCTGATTTTTTGTAGAAAGATAGACCCCATCAGTAATAGAATAAAAATGTTTTCCAACCATTTTGTAGCTTGCTTTAGGTATAGTATCGGTATTTGTTCATAAAACCTACAATAATATTAAATGAAAGTTACTGAACACCATTGAGTTATAGATGATGCTAAAATCACCTAAAACAAAACAAGAAATTGTTCAATGGCTACTTCATGTTTTCTAAAAATTAGTTATTGTTCTTTTTTTTTTTTTGAATATTTTTGAGGCTTAGAATCTATCATTATGCCAGCCTCATCATACCCTAACCTTTACATTACTTACAACCTAAAATATCAACAACAAAGTTATATAGCATTCTGGCCTCAACCGAGGCTGGATCGGCCAGGATGCTGTGAAATACACCTAAGTTGACTCTACACAATTTTAAGAGGTCAAACAAATGTTGTCTTTCCGTACGATCCCGATTACATTGAAATAGTATGTGGTGCATGTCTTCCACAGTTCAGTGGAAGAGTTATAATTAGTTATAAAAGTTATTGAATTGTGATATTTTTTTATAGTTAAGGTCGAAAACAAGGTGCCTTTATATCAAGTAATACACATCAATATCAAACGGCAGAAAACTACAAACGCGTGTTCCAACTGCATACCAATACTTTATCGGTGTCTCTTTAAAACACATTTTTACAACCACACCGTGCACTTAAACAAAAGCGAGTTCCACAAAGTGCCGTTACGAGACGTTGTTAGCACGTACGCATCATAAATACAAGGACCGAGATTTAGTAGGCTCTCTCACTGGTATTGCCAAGAAATCCAATAATAAATATTAGTGGGGGAGTGTTGCTACTTGCTACAAAAAGTCATGGAAGTGCCCACAGAGAATGAAAGTCTGCCAGTGGTCAATCCGTTTGTTGTGGAACTAGAGATGCGCTGTAAAGTAAATATTTATTCACATGAAGTACAATAAAGCATTTACAACAAACAAACAAAAAACTAGCTTGTTTTGTATTTTGCGGACGCCATATTGGACTTTTTACCATAAAATGCATCGTATGACTCTCCAGATATCAAGGCGAAACTAATGACACCATACACTTCGAAATCGGTCAAGCCATTTAGGCTACATACATACATACAAAACTTACACTGGAAAAACATTACCTTCCTTTCTTAGGCCGGCCGATGACGGCCGATTGGTGTAGTGGATAGTGACCCTGTCAGCGAAACCAACGGTTGCGGGTTCGAA
This sequence comes from Oegoconia quadripuncta, assembly GCA_949316235.1. NCBI lineage: Eukaryota > Metazoa > Arthropoda > Insecta > Lepidoptera > Autostichidae > Oegoconia > Oegoconia quadripuncta. The sequence continues at coordinate 4,477,090 of OX438743.1, forward strand.
TCTCGCGACGGATAAATGTTTGTGTGATGAATATGAACATTTATTCCTGAGTCGTGGATGTTTATATAAATATTTATGTATGTTTATCCATTATCTAGTATCCATAATACAAGCTTTGCTTAGTTTGGGACTAGATGATTGGTGTAAGTGTCCGAAATATTTATTTATTATTTATTTATTATTATTTATTAGGCAGTCGGGTAAAAAACAGAGTACGCTCACCATTTCACAATGCTACATCGAAATAGAATTGTTTTTATTTTTTGTATTTGACCCTGCAACTTTTAGCCCCGCGCTTCCCTGAACAAATGAGCAACATGAGTTCAAAGTTTATTTTTGTTTTTTTTTGTCCTGGAAACCCTTCAACTATCCTAAAAATTCGTACATTCTGGAAAACGAGGACGTGAGAGAAAGACAAATATCCACTTTCACATTCATAATACTAGTGCAATATTGCTTTTGGATTGTGTATATCTACTATATATTACTGTTTTTTGTTTTTGTTCTTATATAAAATGTTCGAATGTTCGTGTATATATTGCGATGTGAGGTAATAATGTTCTCTCTATTCTATTGGGTCACTATTTTTTGTTTTTGTTGTATGTATAAAATGTTCGTGTAGTAGTAGGTAGTTCGGGGAGGTAATGAAAGAACACTCTTGTCTTGAACAACGCTGTAATAATATTATTCTCTCTATTTATATATACTTTCTTACAATCTAACGTACCTACGTGCTAATATCTAACACTAACTTGTCTCTACATAATCTATTCTATCTTCTTTATCTAAGGACACGCTGATCATGCCAATTCCATCACGTGCCCACCTAGAGCACATTGGGGGCATTGAAAACCAGCGCTGTGATTCATCGCAGCATGAGCTGAGTGCTAACCCATTTGTGCACGCCGCAACACGTGACAGCATTGTCGGGATGTTCTTCATAATTGTATTTCTATTTTAGCTATAATTTACTTTGTTTTATGTATCGTGTTATGGCGTTCATAATAAACTATTCTTATTCTTATTCTAAAGTTACTTACACGCTATATATGTTAAAACAACAATTTCTCTAATTAGCATTATACAACTTCAGAAAGGTAAAAAGGAAGCCTTATAAAATCGCTTCATTACCAACCTGTCTGTCTGCCAATGTGCCAGGGCCCCATTTCTCAGAAACGGATAGAGATATCGAGTTGAAATTAATATTGAATACTGAAAACTAGGGTCTCAAATTGCTCTAAAAAAATTCCTAGTGTAAGGCAAATTAGAACAGAAAAGACAGATTATCAATAAAGGGATACCCTACACGCTTAAAATTTAGAACAAAAGAGGTCTTGAGGGACAAGTGAAGGGGTAAATAATACTAAAATCATTAAGTCAGCGGCACCCTTGTAGACTTGAAACAAACTTTGAACTTTTCACAGCAATATGAGGCCGCAGACCTTCGTATTCATTATTGATGTCAATTTGATACCTCCAGCAAAAAAGGGCCTGCAAAAGTAAGTTCATTATCATTATGTCAGCCACACGTCCTCAGCTGAACATAGGGCTTCCCCATAGAATTTCAAAGCAACCTGGTGGAAGCGGCTTGCATCCAGCGATTTACCGCGGCCTTTATCAGGTAGTCTGTCCATCTTGTGAGAGGACGTTCTACGCTGCGCTTATGCGTGGTATTTCCAGGTTCTACTGTCGGTAGTTACGTCTGTGTAGTCAGTAGAACAGATTTTAAATAAAAAGGTCCACTTTTTTCTTTGAACATTCCAAATAGTCCTATTTTAGAGGAAAAAAAAAATAAAAACATTTTGAACAAAGTTGAACCAAATAAAAAAATATTATGCACGGAACTCTCATCGTGTGTGTTCCAGTAATTCTGTGTTGCTAAGGCGTAACCTCTTCCTAATTGACACTTGTACCTAATTTGAGGGTAAGCCTCGAATACTCAAACGCTTCTCAACTTTATATACCACCATCTTATCTACATAAATCTGCCGCCAAGCAGCAATGTTAATAGCATTGTTGTGTTCCAGTTGTCTGAGATAAGATAGCCAGTCCCCCAAATGTGTTGGGGTTTCTGGGTCAGTACGCTTCCACCTTCGACCTCATCTACACTTAACATCAGGTGTAATTGAGGTCAAGTACGAAACTGTCGTGCATAAAAAAAATTACAAAGAGTATAAAATTCCTGATTCCAAACTAGCCTATGTCTACCGTACATAGAAAACCGTCCGCTTTTCTAACAACGGTAAATGCGAGTACGTAGGTTACTCTACTATAGCGAGAGCGGCACAGTTGATTAGGAAAAAGGAAAACGCAACGAAATTGTTTAGCAATGACAGTGCACTTCCAACGAAGATGGGCTTGCAATAGACAAGATAGATAATACTGGATTATTGTACCGAGTAGAAGGTGATTTATAGTTCAACGAGTGTTATTTAAAAATACGAGTTCTAATTATAAATTACTCAATGCGAGGATCGTAATCTACTTTTCCTCCAATTACAATGAGGAACTCTTATCCGGCGTCAGTCTTTCATAGTCGCGTCTAATGAGATCGCGTGCTTCAACATCGTCGCTTTCCATCAGGTGAGATTGTGGTCAAATCAAAACATCCGTATATAGGTTATAGGTTTTAGCGGGCTTGATTTCCGCAACTCGACGCAGTTTGCACCTATTTTGCGTGATGGGTTGCCGACACTACTCTTGCCAACCCAGTTCCTCCAGGAAGCCTAGCAGACCCTTGATGTTGCCGACGACTTCTGGAAGCGACCCCGGTGTCCCGAGGTGCTGTGTCCTGTAAACTGCCACACCTGGACATCCTAGGATGACGTGTGCGGCTGTTTCTTCTGCTTCCATGCACGCTCTGCACAGGGGGCTGTCTGTAACACCTAGAGTAAACAAGTGTTTGTATATAATACTGCTCAAAACAATTAGAGGAACAAGATTTTAGTCCTTTCTATTGTATAAACTACAAATAAGTTTAAAATATATTTTATGTTATTTAATTCCTTGTTACTCCACCGACAAGAGCATAGCTCTTAAATTGAAGAAGAAATTCCTTGTTATTTTTTTAATTACCTACTACAATTAATAAAAAAAACGTATTCTGTATTTTTTTACTAAAATAATATAAAAATGTACAATGTAGTCGAAAAACTAATTGGTGATGAAAAAGTCCGTCAAAGAAATATTCGTTGTATATTCGTCTTTAGTAACTTTGATTAAGATGTGTGACCTCCATGAACCCGCTTCAGTGACTTTTAGTAACGTGTGAGACCTCCGTGAGCCCTAATCACAGCTTGACAACGACGCGGCATGCTTCGTATGATCTTCCGAATATTTTCTTGTGGAATTCGCTCCCATTCTTCAATCAACGCTTCAGTGAGCTGCTGCAGTGTTTGAGGTGCAATAGGACGCTTCCGGGTGCGCCTGTCAAGCAAGTCCCAAATGTGTTCAATCGGATTTAGATCAGGGCTCATGAAAGGCCACTCCATTACACTAATTTTGTTGATGTCGTAAGTAATCTGACGTGATGGCTGTAGCATGTGGCCTGGCGTTATCTTGCATTAAAAGAAAATCTGGGCCGATACCATATGCTGCGGGCAAAACATGATCTTCGAGCACGTTTTCTATGTAAGCTTGAGCACACAAGCGCCCGGGAACAACGACGAGATCTGTATGCTCGTCCAAACTCACTCCGCCCCAAACCATCACAGTCACATCCAAATTTATCATATTCCTGGACTGCCGCTGCACTGTATCGCTCGCCTGGGCGTCTGTAAACATGGAGACGACCATCGCAACGTGTTAAATGGAATTTTGATTGGTTAGTAAAAAATACTGGTCTTCAATTTGAAGTTGCCAATTAGCGTGATTTTGAGCGAACCGTCGGCGAGCTTGTCTATGTTGAATAGTCAGACGTACAGCCCGAACTGGTCGGCGTCAAGTTAAATTGGTAAAGGTGAAAAAATTCTCTCAACCTATTTCTTACCGTCTCGTCGGAAATTTCTACACCAGTAGCAGTCCCTAGTGTATTTTGTAGATCTCTTGCAGTTGTGGTGCATTTACGTAAAGAACAGTTGACGATGTACCGATCTTGCAAACTTATAGTTTTTCGCTTTCGACCTTGACCACGTCCCGTAAAAATTTTTGCGTGCGATTGCTAATAACTTCCTGTGTAGCTCGCTTGCAATCGATTGCTAAATTTGGTACTACCTAAGCGCTCTAGAAGTGAGCTTAGGGGAATAAATCTCTAATTGGTCGATGTATTGAGTTACCATAATTTACGTAATACCAAATTTTGCGATGAAACGCAAGCGAACTAAATGGAAAATTTTTAGCAATCAAATTACAAATCGCAAACAGTAGCAATTTGGACATACTGACTAACAGTAAATGTTTAAGCTGTATTAACATTTCCAATAGATTTAAATTGACATTCAACAAATGGTGTCATTAATGTTACGTTGAAATACAGCTTGAAATTTGAGCCAGGCAGTTGGGTGGAGGAGTCCTGAGTACAGTTCACCATGGGAAACTGGCAGAACCTCTATAACTGAGGCATCAAAGACTCACGGGCATGCGAGTGCGGTACGCTGAGCGCTCTCATATTGTGGATGACTGCCTCGGCAGGCATTTCACCGGCGACTTGGAAGAATTCATTGAGTTCACCTCAATGGATGTGGACTGCATCCAGAGCTTAGAAATTAATTTATAGTTGGATGAGGTATATACTACACTATTGGTCGAAGATTAATAACAATAATACATAAATAAATATTTCGGATACTTACACCAATCATCTAGTCCCAAACTAAACGAAGCTCTATGTATACTAGACAATGAATAAATATTTATAAATATTTATATAAACATCCATGAGTTGGGAATTGTAAACGGACAGCGGGTCGGGAATTGAAACAACATAGACCGTACACTTCTTTTAATCCGCTCGGTTCAACAGCAGCAAACAAAATGACCGAATTTATACCAGACACGGCTATTTAATAACTTATTGTATCATAATTATATAAAACTATCGATAAATTCATAGTCATATAAAAGTGAATTAAATATAAATTGACCTCTTCAATCATTATTATCATAAATATTGCCTGTATCTTTCCAAAAAAACTATATCAGTGATTTACACAGGAATAGATTGAACGGTAGTGAATCAGGAATCAATTTTTTTACTAAAACAATCAATCAATCAAATACGCTTTATTGTTTAAATAAGGAACAATTGTTATTTACATGATAGTAGAAGCTGTAGCTACAATTAATTATGGAATGAGATGCCTATATAACTTCAATTATAACAGAATATAATGTTCGTATTCATCACATAAACATTTGCACCTCTGAATTCGCACTCGCAACATATGTAGGTACCTACATAATATTATTGTGAAAGGGGTTGTCTTTAAATTAGAAAGAAAGTCACATAAGTACCCCAACAACCGAAATAAGACAACTCCACTCATTAATTTTGAGTATTACGAGCCAAGGGGTAATTTATAGTAATATTAACCTTATTCTCACTCCCATCGAGTACACTTTTCGTTACACAGTTGGACACCACAGTATTAAAGGCTCAGTTACACAAGAAGAGTTTCTTGCACACGAGCAGCGATGTCTTCTAGGCAATAATATGGTCGCCTAGTATAAACAAATGACCCGAGCTTCGCCTCTTGAATACAATTATTGCTACTTAAACTCTCCAGCACTAGGAGCATGACAGGTTTAGGTCACGCGAGAAAATATTTGTCCTGCTCGTTCGTTTGGATGAAATATACAACTATCCCATTAGCGCGATAAACGGTGTCATGCTACGCGGGCTAGGCCGCAAGCCTGTGTAAACAAACTATACGTGTAAAAAATGTCGATCACGAATAGCGAGTTACGTGTGAAAATCAGTACAGAGTGATTTGCGCTACTCTCGCATCTACATTTGCGATTCTCACCCGAGCAATATTTAGACAAGTCGACACACTTATGCGTGAATACAGGGTGTCCCAGAAATAATGAATCAAACTGCTATATGAGGTAGCTTGACTAAATGTCCTATACATAAGGAATATGCAAAAAAAATAAAACGCACATGACCATAATAAAAAGAGATGTCCGAAAAACGGGAAAAATCATCAAATTTTATTGAGTTTCCACCTCTAATTATTGCGATTTCGGTTGCTTCGACAGATTGTTAACATTTTTCAAAAAATAATGTCTACACTTGGAGTACTTACACTTGTACACTTAATTTAATTTTTTTTTCTGTACCGAAAAATTTTCTTTTATTTTTCAACCAGCTGTGGTATAAAAAAAATGTATGGGACTTGTTCGGCAAACTACTCCAAAAAGTTGCCTATTTAATGAGAATTCTAAAATAGTACGAACCAGTGCATTTACTATGCAAGATTTGGAGATATTAATTTTTTTTTGTGTGCAAGGGTGAAATTGGTTCAATTTCAAAATTACAGTTTTTTAAACAATTATTTGCCACTTTAATAATAATGTTCCATGTTCTCGACGGCAAATAATTGTTTAATAAACTAATTTATAACTACTCACTACTCACCTGTAGTTTAAACATTAAAGAGAAGCGAGTCTCGTCTGGTGATACTTGTATTCGAGCATCACTTGATTAATACGAGTTTTTGTCATAATGTAAACAACCGCTGGTAAGAATCGATTGTCGAGTTTTTCCGTGGGATAATGGTATACGATTATTCGCCGTTCGCGTCCAAAAAACTCTTGTGTAACTAAGCCTTAACACTTGTCTCCACGAACTCGAAGACAGAACTGCTCCTCCTCTGATACATCCTCTAGGATGGCGTTTCGGTGTGACTTAATGACAACGGATATACGGAAATAATGAATTAGGTTCGTTACAATAATAGTACTAATATAAAGATTTAATAAATATTTACTGGAAAATAAATATCCTTACAATTGTGTGGCCTTTTGTGCATCTAACTACTGTTCCTTTCCGCTACTCTAATATTAACGATACCAAATCGGAATAAGTTCGCATTTGTATATTCGTGTACACCTAATTTTGTATTTTTAATGTTTATGTTTATAGAGACACATTCCGAATACATTTTCCTTGCTTTCGGAGTCGAAACTTTAGGTCCTTGAAGGCCGGGCGCTCTTAAATTTTTCTTTAATATTTCAAAACGCTTAGTCGATGTCACTGGTGACCCGAGAGCTGGTTGTGTCCTCGATCAACGCTTAAGTATCTGCATCCAAAGAGGAAACGCTGCTAGCATTTTGGGTACCTTGCCTCGTGGCCCCAATTTTTTACATTTGTTCTAGTTTATATCTAAATTCCGTCCCTTTATTTGTTACTGTTTTTAAATAAATAAATTTTATTTATGTTTATGTTAAATATAAAATGTAGGCATATAATCAAACAAATATCGTGATCTAAATGAAATTTAAATAATTTCACTTGGTATTGGATATAAAAATGCATTCCAGTCTCAGCGCAAATAATTAAGACTTTTAAGAATGGCTTTGAATTAAAAATAGAATATGTTTTAAATTCTTATACAAGCATTACTGCTTAGTACTCGAAGAGGCGCAAATACGCAACTCTGGGTACAGATATCGTATTTGTGCCCTTTGGCGTGGAGACCTTTGGCCCGTGGGGTACGGAACCGCGACGATTTTTTAAAGATTTCCGTCGCGCTTATTTAGTCCTATGTTGGCAAAAGAGCTGGTAGCTACCACGCGTAGCGTATTAGCATTGCTATACAACGAGGTAACGCTGCCAGTCTTTTGGGCACCCTCCCACAGTATGGATCTCGAACACATTATTTTATTTTAAATCTAATTCTACTTATCTCTATACTTCACCCTAACAAATATACACATATGCTCGCTCAGGTCTGTTTCCCGTTGTGGTAGGCAGAAACTATTGATTTCCACTTGCAATGTTTTGCTTCATCCACTCTCATCAAGTGCTTCATACGTCGGTTAGTGGTTGACCGCACCTTGTCGGTCGACCTTTACCGAACCTTCCATTCGCGCTTTCGTTATATATTAAATAAATAAATATCCTTGGACATACTCACAATGCCATCTAGTTCCACTTTAAGCAACTATAGGCTTGTGTTGTGGATATAACTAACCAATACTGCTACCATCCCACTAATTATTTATTTACTTCTAAAGTTCTGTTTTAAGCTGAACGTCACTTTCCACTTGAGGCACTGGCAGAATTATCAGTGTTGTAAGCGCATTCAGCGTTTGTAGCGTTAACTGAGCCAGCAAGCCCTTTCACTGCTACAATTATATTGTGCATTATTCTAAGATTTCTTCCTGTATAATAACAATTATATTTATGGTTCTGTACAATGTATTGTGGTACTGAATAAAAATTTTCTATGTCTATGTCTATATTGCTGTCGTTAATCTCCTTTCACTCATTCGTTCTACATATATGTCCAAACCACCTTAACAGACCTCGTTCTATCTTACTACGTCATCTTGCATACGCCACAACTTTCGTTAATCACACAAGTCTTTAATTCAAAGTCACTTTACACATACTACGCAGAGAACGCGATAGTATTCGATACTTGTTTCTTCTAAATATAAAGTTGTTCAAAAAAGCATAATACTTTTTGGGACTCCACACGGACTTATGAAGCCGATTAAGTTGCTTTTGCGTTATCATCAGAGTCGTATTATGTAAATAGATTTCCGGCATAGAAAAGTACAGTATCAACCCATTTTCCCGTGGGTAACGTTTAAGGAAACTCAAGGATTTATTATATTATACTATGGTGACATCCGGTCGCCCGTGACTAACATGCTGATGGCGATACAATATTTAGCGATGTAGTCGAAAAGGCCGCCATTGAAATGCAATGTGGTATATACTGGTGATACACCTTAGCATATGCCAGTCATGATACTGCATCGTTACTATCGCGATGCAGCCGCTATATAGCAACTCAGACCACTATACCAAAAGGTTGCGGGTTCGAATCCCGCTAGGGGCATATTGTTTGTGTGATGAATACGGACATGTGGGTACATTATGGATGTTTTCATTTATAATAAGTATTTATGTACAAAAAAAAATATTTATGTAGTATATCAACCATCTACAACACAAGCCTATAGTTGCTTACTGTGGAACTAGATGGCGCTGAGTGTATGTCTAAGGATATTTATTTATTTATTATTTAATATAAATGTGACGCAGCACAGATGCAGATGTATAGGTTTTAGCGGGCTTAATTTCCGCAACTCGACGCAGTTTGCATCTACTTTGCGTGTGCGCCAATATAAACAACATTGGGTTTACGATTCGAAGGTCGCGGGTTCGATCTCCAGCGGGATACATGTTTAAGTACTCGGTTTGGTTGGTGGTAGGGCATTTTAAATGACCGCCTGGCTAGCTACCACCATCTTATCTAAATCTGCCGCCAAGCAGAAATGTTAATGGCATTGTTGTGTTCCGGTTGTCAGAGATAAAATAGCCAGTCCCCCAAATGTGTTGGGATTTCCGGGTCAGTACGCTTCCACCTTCGATCTCATCTTCACTTAACATCAGGTGTGATTGAGGTCAAGTACGAACCCGTCGTGCATAAAAAAATATATAAGCATCCATGACTGGGCAATAAATGTTTACATTCATAACACAAACAATTACCCCCCACGGTATTTGAACTCGCAACCGTTGGTTTCGCAGACCGGGTCACTATCCACTACACCAAACGGTCGACAAACGTTGTAAACCATAAATACTATCTCTTTCGATATTTTAATTAAAGTAATAATGTAAAAACACTTTACAGTGTTTCATGGCATAAATATTTAGAAAACTTAGACGTTTCTAGAATCTTTCCTTATCATCATGGGCTCGTGGCGGCGTAGGAGCCCTCTCTATTCCCCTCACGCCTGCGTTCGTCGTAATTGGAATTCTTAGAGAGATTGTGATCTTATAAACGCAGATCGACAACCAATAAATCACGTGTTTAGTGCTTTTTGGAAAATAATTACAAAGAATTCTAACCTACATAATTGAGGACATTTTTAGGATACCGTAACCCATTTTGCTAAAGAAAAAACGCTGGAAATATCAAATCGATATTAAATTAGAGTACCTAGTGTAACAAGACGTGTTACGATATTAAAAATTATCATCCCGATTATCAAACTAACTGTGATAGAAGCTACTTAATATCTTTGAAACAACAGAAACATGGCTACGGACCAAGGGTGTGTTGAGCCACGCGCAGTTTAAATATTAGGTCCTTACCTATGAAATTGGCGTTTTGTATGAAGAATTTCATTTAGACTGTTTTCTCCATAAAAAAATTTTTGATTTTTTTTTGGGAACGTCAAATACAAATTTAGCTAAACTTTCTGTGTATTATCGGATAACATTAAGTTAAGTATAGGCAGCGTTAATTTTTAAAAGTAACCGCTTTATAAAAGTTTCAGCGAATCTAAGAAATGTTTATCGGAAGTACATGAAAAGAGCTCTGTTCAAATTTTTTTTATTTGTGATTTAGCCCAGAAATTAAAAAATATTTCATGTAAAACCTTGAAATAATATTCAATTTTCCAAATAATAAACAAATTTGGATATAGCTTTGAAAATCGCAGGAATTGGCACATATGATTAACGAAGAAAAAAACCCCAATTTCATAGGTAAAGACCCAATATTTGCTCTCACAATTTGCGGACTTAGAAGGGAGCTTTTTGTGGTTTGATAAATAATTTTTAATTGAAAGTACATTTTATAAGTTTTTCGACTATTATTCATTGACTTGTTAAACCTACTTACCTGTGATCCCAATTAATATTATAAATGCGAAAGTTTGCGTGTGTAAGTCTGTATGTATGTATGTATGTTCGGTACCTCTTCACGCTTATACGCCTTGACGGATTTCGATGAAATTTAGTGGGTAGAGAGATTAGGACCTAGATTAACATATAGGCAAATTTTTTTGCAGAACCGATTTTTATAAAATCTTCCACGCGGACGAAGTCGCGGGCAGTAAGCTAGTAGTTTAATATATCTTTAAAGGATCCTAGAATCCAAAAACTATATTTTTACCTTAAAAAACAATTTTTTTTTTGTTTAATTTTACCACTTATACCAAACTACCTTTTTGCCCGCGACTTTGTCCGCGTGGAAGACTTCATCAAAATCGGTTCATTAAAAAAAATTGCCTACATGTTAATCCAGGTCCTAATCTGTCTACCCACCAAATTCATCTGAATTCGTCCCGCCGTATAGGCGTGAAGAGGTAACAAACATACATCAGACATGCACACAATCATTCGATATTAGTTGGGATTAGTTTAGCTTTCTAGTACTAAGAACGTCTGAGCTCGGACAGACAGACTATTACATCCTTTTTGACTACGGTACCCTAAAAACCGTCATCGTATCAGTTCAATTATTTTGACCGACAGACTCACAGATATAGACTGTATACATAGGCTTCAAACTTATAACAACTCTCTTTTCGGGTCGGTGGTTTAAAATACTACAAACTTCATGTTTCCAAACGATATACGCAACATGACAAAACACAAAACTCATTTCCAAAGAGTAATGAAATATTATATTTATAGACGCGTCAAACAAAGCTTTCGTCGGTTAGATTAGTTTCACGTACCTATATTTACAAAGTTTCAGGAGCTTACTATATTTACCAGAACTTACTAATGTTAGGTTTAATATAACAATAACTGAATTGAAGATGGTTAATATAGATCTCTTATAATTATAACTTTTGTTAATATTCTTGTATCGTGGGTGTTACCTTCTCAATCACCTACGCAATTCTGTTAGGAATGGTATAATATTGAGCGTTCATTCGGAAAATAACTAATTATCTACAAGTATCCACCTAAATTGTATATTATTGTATATCTACATACATAACGTCACGGCCTATATCCCAAACGGGATGTTCAAAAATATCCCAAATATTAGTGTTTAGATATTCCAAACATTAATAAATAAATCTATAGATGTTTTTTAGTGGAAAGTCCCTTAGTAATTTTTTACGACACCCACGGGAGGAGACGAATTAATTCTATTCTTTTTACGTGCCGAAACCATACAGCTTGTTATTCCACATTTCATGATTATCACGACGCCACAGGACGTCCGCTGCTGAACATAGACCTTCCATAGAATTCGATTCCACTTTATTCCATTATATTCGATTCCATTCCAAATTGATCTAGGTGTTTCTTTTTAACACATATCTGTGTATTTGATATTCCCCAGTGAGAATTAGTTATTTCTTGTTTACTCGAAATAATTCAGAAATTAGTAGTGCAATAAAAATATTAGATTGATGATCGACATTCATTAACGTGAGTGTGCACGCGCGTCCCCGCCAGCGTGTCTCATTTTTATACCTACTATTCACGAGATCAATTTTAGTGATGGAAATACATCCCGCGGACATCCTACGACAATCCGATCCACTGCCCGCCGTGCTGCTAGTCGACCTCCTCCTGCCTCCGTACGCTATTTGCCTTTGCACTTGGAGTGAATTTAGTACCACGGGATTTGACGCTTTCCGCTAACTAAGGGGAAAGTACCCAAAGTAGGTAGTCCAATATATATTTGTAGATTGCAATGTACAATTCTTTTAAGAGGGATAGACGATAAGGTAGGTACGCTTAAGTAGTACATTTGATTGCACCTGAATTCAAACTATGGACAGAAAAAACAAAGTCAAAATCTTAATTCATTTCCAAATAAATCATGACCAGTGCAGAAAGATGGTGATGAGATTGAGGAGATTAGATATGTTACGATATGTTTGCCTTTCATTGGGTCGTGCTGCAATATAAGGTAAATAACGCTACAGGAACAAATAAGGGACAAGAAAGTATCGCTCTCATTTATTCGCTTATCAAAGAGAAATATAGTCAACAGATTTTATAACACCTTATTTGTAAAAAGTATAAATCAGACAAAGTAAAAATTAGGCTTAAATACAACAATGATATTAGAAAAGGAAGGCTATAAATTAACAGTGAAGTTGTGAATATAATTTATTCTTGGCTATTTAAACATTTTGTTTTAAAAGTCAATCGATACTAAAGAGTAGTCTTTCATATTTACATTTAGGCCAGCTACATTGTAAGAAACACTATCATTGAAATATGTGAAGTCTATATTTTTAGTATTAATCGCCTATATATTACGTATTTACCAAATAGCTATACATAGAAGTATATGTCTCTATACTATCCGTTCCGTCTTCTCCACGTAAATTATATATTACCTACCTATATATAGAAAGAAAACTGTCTACATAACTATGTACAAATACACATTAATATATATAAGTAAATCAAATCCGTCTCTTTTGCTTATGCAATCTTCTGCCACTTTCATACAATACAATAAGACTGTTCTAAAATTAAGCATTACTTCTTAGTGAACTTACAAAATATTACAAATATTATTTATTGTGATTAATTATTCAACATTGCGAACAAATATAAGGCTAAGTAAACAAATAATCAACATAATGGACAAAAGGAAAATAAACACGTATTAGAATAAAGTTTAAAATAATAATGTCTTTGTGGATAGAAAGACTGCTGAGAGAATTTAAGAAACAACTATCTGTGTAATGAGCAGTAAGTCATTTATGAGATCAATAATCATAAAAATTGCAAGTAACATGTTAAAACAATAATTGTAGGTACACAGTACTAATCTCTCGTATAAATTACGTATCAGTGACGTAAGGGGTCGATATACCATTTACTTGGCTGGAACATTGTTTCTGTGCTTGTCCAGCCTTTGGCACCAACACCAACTGCTCAAGGTCGCCCTGTTGACAAAATATAATAATTTAAAACGGTGTAATTGTGACTTTTTATGATAGACTAGCTTTCCGCCCGCGGCTTCGCTTGCGTCGGAAAAACTTTATCGAAGATAAGAAAGAAAGAAAGAAACTGTTTATTCGCCACTTCGACACATATACAACAATTGTTAGGCAAATAAAATAACAGAACACTCAGATAAGGGAAACGACTCAGCAACAACGAAGAGCTCAGCGCTGGTTTACTGTCGCACCCAGATACGCATGCCCAGACGCACATAAGATATGTTTAATTTGTTTATCCAGCGGCAACTACTTATTGTTAAAAAGTCATAAGGTGAGTTGTGTCCTGCAATGAGTTAAGAGGGCTTATTCTGCCCTTTGACGTCCTCATTGGATAAATTAAGGTTTCGTTTTAAATACAGAATAAATCAAAAAATCCATCGTTCAGTACTCGAGAACACTAAAAGCTAATATAAAAAATTACCGTAATTAAAGCTATTTAGGTAATATTTATAATTAGCTTAAAGAGTTCTCTATGTTTGATTTATGCAGTATTTAAAAAAAAATCTTAATATATCCAATGATGGCGCCACTGGACGGAATAAGCCCTCTTAAACCATTGCAGGACACAACCTACCTCGTGACGTTTTACCAATAAATTTTTCTTACGAGATGACACTAAAGACATCCCTAAACAAAAAAAGCAAATTTCATTCTTGGATAATTGAAGGTTACGTTTAATCCATAATTAGTTTAAATATTGATTGATAAGTTTTAATTGACATTCTCTGTAAAACCATGTTTACACTGCCTGCGTAACATGACAACGTTTGTCGCGCGAGACGTTAGATTGAAAGTGGGATAGTTGTATATCTCGTCCAAGCGAATGAGCAGGACAATTTTATCTTCCGCGACATAAACGTTTATCGCATCTGTCATGCTACGGGGGCTGTTCTTATGTTATTGAAAGCTATTCTTGTGTCGTTTCTCGTGTTTTTAAATGTTGAATATTTTGTACATCGTAATGTGTCTACTTTATTGGACTATTTATCTACAAAAGGCCTTGTGTACACCCAAAATCTAATAAGTAAATTCTTTTCTTTCTTTCATCTATTGTGTCTGGTTTTGTCTCGTAAATACTTTGATGAAGAAGTAAGAATGCTTTTAGACTTTGTATATTTGGTTTGGTTGTGGACATTTTCACCACGAATTCACATTTCTCTCCAGCACAAAGCTGAAAGTACAATTATAATAATTACAGCGCTTAATGTTCATATCAAGAGATAAATTCATCGCCATCAGCTCAAATGTGTACGTCATTGTATTTAAGTAGTAATGCGATCTGCTGCACAAGAAATAAAGGTGTTTTTGAAAACGTCTCAATGGAAGTCTGTAATTAGACGAAACTTACCTACGTCCTTATACTCAAATTAACTTTAACACCACTTTAAAACCTATTCTTTGAAACTGACATCATTATATTCAAAGTGCTCTTAAAGTTAAGACGCGTTTGAGTATTCGGACGCTAGGATTTTATTAATAAATCGATCTCAAGCGAGAACTTTGCTTTAATACAAGTGTTAACTTCGAAGTGAGAGATATAAACTATCGACCTTACCCATCTAAGAGTCATATAATTGGACATAACACAGCGCCATCTAGTTCCACACTAAGCAACTGGGCTTGTATTATAGATCCCAGATGATTGATACAATACTATACAACTACATTTTCTTTTTGTAAATATATTATAAATGATAACATCCACAACTCGGGTACACGTGTCCCATATTCATCTTACAAATGTGTGCACCAGCGGGATTCAAACCCGCTACCTTTTGATATAGCAGTCAGGGCTTCTAACCATTATAACAAACTGGTCGTAAAATACAAAAACCTCTAGTAAATTACTACATGCTTTGCTCACTACTTAGGTACAGTCGCCAGCACGAGGGCGTAACACTATCAAGTGTAAGCTAGCCGCGGGTCGCTATCGTAATACCACCAGTGTAAGCTGGCCTCGTGTCGCTCTAGGAAATGAGAACATAGCGGGACCAGCTTAATTTGGTACAGACTACTAAAAAGTTACATCGTAACAGGATACATCACTTCAATGTAAATTGAAAATACCTAGCTATAATAATAGCCTACAAAATGTCAGTAATAATAGCAGTTGTTCGCAGCGATAAGAAGTGTACCATAAGTATATGCATACAGAGATGAGATTGTTTTGCCCTCCGCGCGACCCACGTGCAAGCACGTCATTGAACGAATTCGCTGGCCTTGTTACCTAAGATAATATTGGTAATGAAAGGAATGTTGTGAAAAAAACTATTATTTTTATTTGTTGATCAAATATGTTTGAGTTTTATATAATGATAAATACAATTTTTTGATTTTTTTATAATTGTTCCTTTTCTACCCAAAGGATTTATCCGTTAGACTAGACTGGGCCACGCCTCGGGAGATGTGAGAGCTGGTGCCTACTTTGCTCAGCAGCTTAGCTTATGCATTCAGCGGGGCAATAGCGCTAGCGTACTATGCCTCACGGAAGCGAGTTGGACGGCGTATTTTTTCTATGAGATATATGTATTTTTAATTGTGTTTTATAAATGTGTTGTTTCATGTACATACTTAATTAAAGAATAAAGAAAAAATTTTTCCGTCTCTGAATTCTCAGTTAATAAATTTTATAATTAAAAATATCCCAAATCGCGTCAATAATCTTAGACGGGCGTGCAGCAGCCCACTGTTGTATCGTAGACGATACGCGAAGTACTAGACACATAACGCCTGGCTTTGAGCGGGTGACGGATGCCTCGTGTTACGGTCGTCGTGCGGCCGCGTGTACCATTTTGGTATGTTATTCTCTACCCATTTTTATGATTATTTGATTAACATTTTTCAATCACACAAAAAGCCAATCAAAGAGAATGTAGTTATTACATCATTTACTACCACCGAGTAGTAAACCGAGTAGCTAAATGGAATTCGATATTGACTGCCGCAGACAAAATGAGTTTATTACGTGAGAGTTTATTACAGATCTCGCTTTATAATAAGGTTCCAGTGGCCATTCAAAACTTACCTTTAACTAAGTTCGAAACCATCATAAAATAGACATTATTTACCAAAGGCTTCAAAATTTCTGACTATCTGGTTGATAAGCAAGCATGAACATAGACCGCTCGGCGATATTCAGTTTAATTATACAATATAATATAATTGTAACCCAAACTTATTTAAAAGAGCAACCCTTGAGTTTCTTGCTCGTTCTTCTCTTCAATGTCAGCTTTGTGAATGAGATAATGTCAATAGCTTTAATAATAAGATAAAAAATGTGACGTTTTCAAGTGATAATTTTTTTGGCACCGATCGGTGCCCGCGTCCGTCTAAAGGTTAATAGCCGATTTTGATGATTGTTTCTTTGTTTTATAGGGTTTATTATTATCACCACCGTGGTCACATATAAATATGCTTGTTTACACCGAGGATAGTGGAAACTTACTGAGTCGGTTCTTTTGCCAATTTTTGCGGGTTCAATTATTTATTTTTGCTTTATATGTCCTCTTATAAGACTGTCCCAGGAAGAACGGTGTCATAGGATGTATTTTAAGGTAATAAATCAAACATGGCGCACGCAAAATACAAAATGGCGCCTGCTTCTAAGCATTCAAGCGAATGGCTTTACGTAATTTGAAGTAGTTTTTTTTGTTCCTATCTATACAGTAGAGTTTCTAAAGTTAAGATTGATGAGAAAGAAACTAGAGGCTTTCCAGATTTTAAAGCATTCCATTTTGAATTTAAACCTCACTGAAAATGTGTAGTTGATAAATTCCTGTTAATTAGAGCAAAGTTAATTTTAGAGTATCTTTAATACTCTATCTATCATAAAATGTTATTCCTCAAAATTATTTTGGACCTAATAACAACAATAATTTCGTAATAACCCCCTTTGCTAACATCAAAGGTACAAACCTTTCAATGAGATTAAGAGAAATCTTTCATCTGAAATATCTGAATGAAAAAATAAACACTTGCTACGTTAAATCTAACTAACATTATAAATGCGAAAGTTTGGATGTTGGTTTGTTTGATGCCCAATCACGGCAAAACGGAAGAACGAATTTTGATGAAATTTGGTATATAGGTAGAATATACTTTGGATAAAGACATAGGATATTTTATAACCCGATAAAGTGGGTAGTTCCTATGGGATACATAAACAAATTAAATATATCCGCGATATTATATCTGTTTAACGTAACTGATATTATAAATGCGAAATTTTGTGTGTTTGTTTGTTGCTCAATCACGGCGAAACGGATGAACGGGTTTGGATGAAATTTGGTACCTACTTAGGTAGAGCACACCTGGATTAAAACAGGATATTTTTTATGCCTATAAAGTGAGTAGTTCCCCCGAGATAAACAAATTAAATATATCCACGATCAAGTTATTCTACGCAGACGAAGGAAACGAAGACTTAGGTATGTTAGCATCCAAATCTTTGCGTTAAAGAAAAATGAACATTCAAATCATCTCAATAAATGAATTGGTCTTTTTTTATAAAGTTGTTATGGTTCTTGTTCTGGAACATTAATATTAAGATACATTTGATCACGTTGAATGCAGATATAATTGTGATGCTGTAAGCACTAATTTACAGCTGATAGCTAACGTTTTAAGGACACTGACGATCGCATAACTAGAATCTACCTTATGTTATTTCTTTTTATGCTTCTGATTGTTGTACAATTAAGAATATTTTGTTTGTTTGTTTGTTATTACACTGTCCCGAGGCGAGGCTAACATTTGGATTGTGTAAACAGAAAAAATGCGATTTATAAATTAGATTTTTCACACCATGAAAGGAACGTCATCATAAAATTTATACCTACAACAACAGTTTATTTCTTCTTCTTTTCGAGTCAATGGCAAGAGTTTTAATAACCTAAAGTAGTTTGGACCAAAAGTAGTAACATCGATAGCTCTTTGGTTTGTCTTAGAAAGGTCCTTCTCTGTGCAAGAAACTGGAGAGGCTGGATACGACAATAAGTGCACCATATATTGCGTGATGCTCAACTCAAGAGTTTACTTAGGTATATGCCGTAATCAGATGGGTCATAGAGGTCTTATGCCCAAATAACATCAAACTCACGACTAAGGCTTGATAAAATGATATTTATAATGTATCAAAGATAATGTTTAAATACTAAACTTTACTAAATTTATAAAACTTATGCTTAGGACACATATGTTGAGCGAGAGCCTGTGCCGTATCGTACAAAGTAGTAACGAAAATAGGTATAAAATATTAAAAAACGCTTATAATTTTTTGGTAAACGTACTTACCGAGAAGAGATAGCCAATAATCAGATCGGCGTCTCTAGGTGTGTCCAAGGCGTCTTTTTCAAGTACATCAGTTCGTAGCCACCGGCAATCGACGAACGCCCGAACTGTGTTGTCATCATGAACACTGAACACAGAGATAAAAAATTAAGAATAAAGCATGATGAAAATTATCCAGAATTGGATTCCATAAATTATGAGGTTTTTTTTATGCACAACGGGTTCGTACTTGACCTCAATCACACCTGATGTTAAGTGAAGATGAGGTCGAAGATGGAAGCGTACTGACCCGGAAACCCCAGCACAATTGGGGTGACTGGTTATCTTATCTCTGACAACCGGAACACAACAATGCTATTAACATTGCTGTTTGGCGGCAGATTTAGATAAGATGGTGGTAGCTAGCCAGGCGGACATTTAAAATACCCTACCACCAACCAAACACTTAAACATGTACCCGCTGGGGATCGAACCCGCGACCTCCGAATCGTAAACTCAATGTTGTTTACATTGAGTCACGGAGGCGGTTCAAATACAATATCCAATTAAACATACTAAAAAGACTATTAATTAATAAACTGAAATTTTGAAAACCCCCTAAAGTATGAAAAGACAAACCAACCAACTACCTGAACTGATTTCCATCAAACACGGCTAAGAATAAAATTATCTCGACAACACAGTCGTCCTCAAAAAAAGGGTTATAAATCTGTATGTGGTTCACTATATAGTTGGATCTATTCGGATGTACACCAAAAATAGTAGTGAGTGATACAAGTACACACTAGATACATAAATGAGTGAAGTAGTTCATTAAATATTTACTATCTGTTGTAGAATATAAAGCAGTAAAAGAAATCTGATAAAGGAGCAAATAACAGCGAAGACACACATATACCTACCTATAATAAAAGGTAAGGCTAATCTCTCGAAGAAGCTAAATAGTAAAATGAATTTGGGTATTATTTGAGCTTAAATCTATGCAAACTGTAAATAACCGGGTCTACTTCGTAAATTGGATACAATTTCTGAAAGAATACGAAAAATATAAAAGAGGAATACAGAAAATATTTAAGCGGCGCGAAGATTAATGCTTTGGTAATTTACTGTGAACAAAATATACTGCATTTTTACTTCCACGCGTTTTGGCGACATTTGTTTTCTGTATAAATAAAACTCTCAGACTTTAATTAAACGTTTGAAGCAGTTAATTTTGTTTCAAGATGTCAATTTACTTGCTCAACTCAAAATTAAATTCGCTTCATAGAAGCTACATAATGGCGAAACGGGAATCTGATTAAGGTAACATTACATCTTTTAGTAAATTCATTAAAATGAAATAAGGAAGCCCGTTTTCAAGCATGTGTATCTTCCATAAAGCTTTTAGATGATACTTCAGACTGATCCCAAGAGCATGCTTGGGAAAATTCCTTAAAATGTCTTTGTAACTTTTTGAAAGTGTTTATTTGCGTCAAGGGCCGGTGTAAAGAAACACTGACTCAGATTTTCTTGGAAAATTAAGATTTGTTCACTATTTAACAGCACTCTATTACTATAACCTGGAGTTATAATATATTTTTTATGGATACGTAACAATCACGTATCCATAAAAAAATGGTCAATCGACCACTATCTCAACTGATGGAAAGTGACGATATGATAGATAAAGAAGATAATAACCATCTGACAGCCAATGTTTTTGAAACGGACCTGTACGACACCAGCTTTGCTTCATAATTGCCTTCTATTGGAAATAACTAGGACTAATCAACGTGCCCTCCGAATGACGGAAACACTGGTATTAAAATGGGACTGACCGCGCCAGAATGCAAATGCGCCACGAGTGCTTTGCAATATAGCCTAAAATAATAAGGTACGTACCTGATAGCAATATGATGCCAACGGAAGTCATACAACGGGACAGCCAGGTATATGGACCGCGAGGATCCACCACCAGCATGCACCAGCCTAGCAGCACCACGACCAGCCAGCTCTAGAGATAAAAACGAGCCGGTCCGACGCCTTGAGCGAAGAGAGAACAGTGTTCCTTGACCATAACCGCCGCTCTGTAAAGAAAGATTTTAGGTTATTCGTGAAAATGTGGAATGATTCTATGAAATTTCAGGGCCTCGAACACCATCGCAAAGTCGCCTGTCTCTCAGTCTTTTACAGGATGCATTTTCGAGAGTGTGCGTTAGAATTATATAATCTTACTCTACCGTCGCGCTTTCATCTTCGGACTACTAGGCGTGGGTAGGGATTCCACCCATATATAGTTAATATACCGAAACATCTTTCGACTCTTCATTCATCATACGAACAGCTAAAGCATGGAACTCCCTTCCGGCGTCAGTCTTTTCTGAATTCTACAACCCTGGGATCTTCAACAGTAGAGAGAATAGGCATTTACTGAGATCGCGTGCTTCATCTTGGATCACATCGTCACTTTCCATCAGGTGAGATTGTGGTCAAACGCGTATACAGTCAATCATAAAAAAAAGTTTCAGTAAATTCCCAGAGCGTTGAAGCGAAATTCAACTGTGAGAAGTGTTCATCAATGTTGGCAACATGTAAGTGTGTAACGGTGTCGTTCTTTTGAGCTGATACTCATTGGTGGGTTTGGGTTATTGGAGTTCAAATTCGAAATTTGGACCTTTTTTTGACGGATCCTTTTTTTTGGCACATTGATTTCCAGATTACAACTCAGTCGCACCGTTATTTTAACCATATTTTTAAATCTCAATAGTTAATTTTTTTAGTTTTAAGATCCTTTCGATCCTCTGTTTCATGCAATAAATAAGTTGGTGCGGTGAGCCATGTTCTGTTTTAACCCTGAACAGAGCTGTCCCGCCACTTCTGTACATATACACCTCGTGACTCGACCCAGCTGGGCATAGGTGGGCTGGGAAGGTCACAAGTGATTCCCTGGAATTACGATGGTCTAGTGTCGGTTACCACTCAATAATGCCGCCTACTGATCGAACCAAAGGTCAATTGGTTTCGAAGCGAACAAGGACAGACTGCGACCTTTGTTGGCCTTCATTATTGACCCAGACTACACCAAAGATATTAAATAACGTCGCAAGCGATAAGTTAGGATGAATTTACGTCATGGATACTCGTTGATTCTCACGATACCTTTGAAAGGTGAACAACTAGACTTTAAATATTTTTCTTTTGAAAATCTGTAAAAACTTTTATTTGGAGGTTGTTTGTTTGTTGTTTTAAAATTCTTTATTTCAGTATAATTTATAGAATAAAATATATAAACTTATGAAATATACTAATTTATACATTTCACCGTACGTAAAATTACACCTTTTGAAATTGCACTCGTCGCAACGTGAAGTATAAACAGATTATTGCTTTCACCATTTAAATTGTACTTGTCGCAACGTGAGGTATAAATATATTATAAACCTAAGTAACAGACATACGATTATTGCGCACTATTTGTTAATAAATCGCTTTTTCAATAACATTTTTAATCATGAGGGTAAATACACGTTACCATATGAATCTAAGTAGCTAATGTACGCCGGTTTTCCGCACTTTATTTAGAGGTAAATCTGTAGATAACATTATTAGTCCAAGCCATTAATTTCTAAATAAAATTAAATGAAAAGTTGTAGATTACTTGACTAAGTTGAAGCTTTAAAAAAGACTAGTCCAATTATTACAAATCGCATAATGCGAGGTTCGCAATCTGCTTGCGTGTCAACTACAACGATAGAAGCTTATTCAATATAAAGAACACACATATTAAGACCAACTTATATAGAGTAAATGAACAATATAATGCTTAGTGAGTTTTCAATACAAGAAACTCTCCATTGTTTTTTTTTTTTATTAAAAACTGGTTTCGCGTTTGACTACAATCTCACCTAATGGAAAGTGACGATGTAGCCGAAGATGTATCACGCGCACCCAGTAAATGCCTATTCACTTTAGACATGAAGATCCCAAGGTTGTAAGTGTCGGGAAAAACCGACGCGGGCAAGTGAGTTCCATACCTTAGCAGTCCGCATTATAAATGATGAAGCAAAGCGCTTAGTGCGGATGTTCGGTATGTTGACAACATATGGATGGAAACCCTCCCCGCGCCTGGTTGTCCGAAGATGGAAAGGGGACGGTGGAATAAGATCGTGCAATTCCATCGCACACTCACCGAAATGTATCCTGTAAAATACTGAAAGGCATGCGACTCTCCGGCGGTGTTCAAGGCTTTGCAATTTGCCGGTAACCGTTGAGTCATCGCCTATGAATCTTATGGCGCGTCGTTCCACAGAATCGAGTGCAGCCAGTTGGTACTTGGCTGATCCGTCCCAGAGGTGACAGCAGTATTCCAGGCACGAGCGGATCTGAGCTTGGTAAAGCTCCAGCAACTGCTTTGGTGTGAAATACCAGGCGGTATTTCACATTAAAGGTCAGGCGACCTTAGAGAGAATTCCAAGCTTCTTAGCTGCTAGTTTCCCTTTCGATTCGATGGAGCGCCCAAAATTCAGATTCGAGGTTAACTCCAAACCCAAGAGGTTGAGATGGTCAGAGATTGTAATGGATACATCCTGGAAAGTCGGAATGAGGTGGAAAGGACTCCGTTTGCTAGTGAATAGACACGCCTGTGTTTTGGAAGAATTGAATTCGACAAGATTGGCGTCGACCCAGTCGGACACTGCCTTTAATGTCGAATTCGTACGCTCCACCATTGACTCCCTGTTAGAACGAATCTCATCTCCACTAGATTGTGCACTGGACATGTATCTCTCTGACGTTGTGGTATCGTTTATTCGTTATTCTTTTTAATTCAAATTAAGAACAGGTTAGCCGCGTTAACTAGATGTATTTTGGACGAGTGCCAGCCTATTATTATTAATATTCATATTTCACTGAACTAGTTCGTCAACAAGTAAAAATGATACAGTAATATTCAATAATGGGTTTTTGTACCATTTTAATACCCCAAAGAATTTAAGTGTCGTCTGTGAACTCCGTATACTGTAAAGTTATTATAGCAAAAATACCTAAAAAGTATAGAACCATCCCGTCTCTTCCAGTAGGTGTCTTCAAAGGCGATTAAGGGAATTTACACGTTGTAAATGAGCTCACTCCCTGTCACGTGTGCATTTCTATATATTTCGTATGTATATAAACCTTCAATGTTTGGAACAACCAAACAGTAATATTTGGGATATCTCTGATCACCCCATTTGGAAAGGTTAAAACCTTATCGATGTATATAATGCCATATATCTATACCAAATCTACATGTATCCCCTACAAGTTCAGTAAACGAATGGAATCCTCTCTGAACTAAACACAATCGTCTGTAATGAAGGCTTCATCTATTAGAGTGTTGAATATCTAAATTCACTGTTCATGTAATGGCTGACTAGTTAACTCCATTGGGTTCTAATTATTATCCGTATGTAGATTTTCCTACAGCTAAGGGCTTAGGGGAAGCCATTATCCTTAGTTCTATCCTATGTTATTAGGAGATCTAGTTAGTAGATTATCATGTCCATTAATTAAGAAGTGTTTTTATGGAGTGTATCTTCGCTGCAACGATGGTGATTTAGAATTGTTACTTGTGCTAAAGTGCTTCATCATCTCAGCCCGTAAACATCCCACTGCAAGGATATAGGCTTTCACTCCAATGTGGGAGTATGTGCTATAGTCCACCACGCTGGTCCAATGCGGATTGGGGACATCACACGTTTAGCGCACCTGTCAAGTTACTAGTACAGGGTAAGATGGCCGCGTGACTTTATTTAGGTCGTTAAATCTTTATTTGGCTAAGTGTATTTTGTTATAAGCTATAAGTTTTAAACTCACTATGTTTATTTATAATATTAATAGATAGAATCATCATCATGAGCCCGTAAAAATTTTTATTTCTCAGGCATGCAGGTTTCCTCGCGATGTTTCCCTTCACCGTTTAAGAGCAGCCGGATAAATGCACATTACATTAAATTTAAAGAGTCATTGGTTCATGGCCAATGGGAATCGAACCTGGTCCTCCCAAATTGCTTAAGCACAGAATATACGATTATTTAACTTTAGAAATATTGAAGTATATGCCGGATGAGCTTTTTACCCCTATGGAAAAAAATAAGGCATATTAGGTAAGTGAAATAGAAGTTATTGGCATAGGTAGCTTAATTTATTTTTAACCATCATCGACACATGCGCATTTGATTGATATGCGACTGGCGGGATTCATAGGGTTGCTAGCATGCGAAATTTATTTGGAACTCATATTTGCTCAAAGGTTTTTTTTTTTAATTATGTAGAATAGGCTCCAACGCTACCATCAAATGATACAAAGCTTTATTTGATGAGGGTTTTGAAAAATAAAAAATTAAACTACCTGTGCCAATACCTTCTACCACCACCCCCTTTGGCGTCTTCCATATGAACGTTGCCTGTTTTTCTCATTGATAAAATAATGTACAATCGAAAGGAAGTAAGTCTGTTAATTTGTATTTTCATTTGCACTTACATTTAATTTTTTACTCGGAAACAAAATTTTTAAGGCTAGTTTTTTAATGAATATATTATTTTATTGTCATGTGCGTGCAATTTCCAAAGTTTGTCGGGTTAATTTTGTAAGATCTTATATAACACAAATGTGGAACAGCAATTTAAAACAAACAAGCTACCGCTTGCTAGTTTTCGGTGTCGCAAAGTGGTCCCTATCTCAGTATCGTGAGGAAAAAAGACTATAAACGCTGGTTTTCAGTGGAACCTAAGGTGAGATCACGGACTTTGTTTTGGAAAGGGAAATCACATGTAGGATACAAAGCTGCGAAGATATCCACAGAATGATTGTTTTTTTTTTCTCGCTTGGCGTTGTTCATTATAATTACAATTATTTTCCATTGTCGAATCACAAAGTTGGCAAAGTTCACAAACGTGTATGAAAGGTTATGTAGATGACTAATAATATGCTTCCCGATCAAAAATCAAGACTAATGTACTGCATTAGATGCGGCTTCTGAAATTTTTTTGAATAGATGACCTCGCACTGAAAGGGTGGCGAAACTTTTCTCTTCAAAAATTTCAATACCTCCGACTTTTGTTTGTGGAAAACTGTTCTAAAGTTTGAAAGGAGTTCGGAATTTAAATTTATCAAAAGAATATTTATGAAGATTTTAATTTCGTCGAGGGTATAAATCATTTAGATAACCAGACAATATCTTTGGAACCGGTGAAACCAAAGAGGATTTAATGAATCTGTGAATGCGGACTAGATGAAGGCACTCTAGACCATATATTCTTCACCTGCCCCAAAAATAAATTTTCCTTGTATGACGTACTTCGCCCTGCCGATTTCCCTCGACCTATTTAAATTTAAATCTCTCCTTACATATTCGTTTATAAACTCCCCTATTATTCCTATTTTATCTAAATGTATTACAATTAACAATATAAAACTATAACAACCAACAAATTGTGATCGTCCTTGTGTTGTTCTGTTTGTTTTAGATACGCAGTGTGTCAGCGAATACCGTTCTTTGGCTAAACATACGCTAGCCTCTTCAAACACCAGTATTTGGCAGAATTACTACAAAGTAGTAGTTGCCATTAAGTTAAAAAGTGAAAGTGAAGTGAACTAAAGAAATAAGAGTATCCCGTCAGTACTTCGGAATGTCTCCATTCGAAATACGAAAAAGTGATAGCTGTCAAACTATATGTATAGTTCGCCAAACATTAATTTACTACCGCCTCTGTGGCTCAATGTAAACAACATTGGGTTTACGATTCGGAGGTCGCGGGTTCGATCCCCAGCGGTGTACATGTTTAAGTACTCGGTTTGGTTGGTGGTAGGGCATTTTAAATGTCCGCCTGGCTAGCTACCACCATTTTATCTAAATCTGCCGCCAAGCAGCAATGTTAATAGAATTGTTGTGTTCCGATTGTCAGAGATAAGATAGCCAGTCCCCCAAATGTGTTGGGGTTTCCGGGTCAGTACGCTTCTACCTTGGTAATTATGGTCATAACTATATTTCTAAAGGACACATAACTGAAAGGTCAAGATAGAATTAAAGCTACTTAAAATGTAAGGCCTATGCAAATTAGCTGCTCTCAAAATCAATATCACTTGCATAATTCGCCAAAATCAATAATGTTCTTCGAAACACGGAAACACTTTTATGAAAATGCCACTAGGTGGACACCTAAGTACTGATCGTGCCAGATGCTGCTTAAGATGGTGGTAGCTAGCCAGGCGGACATTTTAAAATAAGCAAAACACACCAGTACACTGAAGTCGTAACAAGGGCAAAGTCTGCCCAGCCTATATTTTAAATGTATGATTTTGGATGTTGTTTGTTGGTTACTCAATCATGGCGAAACGGATTTGGGTGAAATTTGCTACACATGTAATACATACAGTGAGTAGTTCCCGCGGGATAAACACATCATTGAAACGAATTCGTATGGGGAAATGCTAGTATGGTCATCTCGATGTAGTCGTCAGACGCGACCCGGGAGAGGATGACACCCCTCGGTCGCACCGGCACACCGTGTCGTCGCGTCGGGTCCTGTCGCGCCTCATACCGCTCGCTGATTGCGATGTGAGACGCGACAGCGCCCCCCGTGGAGGGCGCGCCAGCCGCCCTCCGGGAACGGGCCTACCATTGTTAGAGGGGGGCAGGGCGGGGGGGGGGAGGAGGATCTCTCTACTGCCGAGGAAGGTCGCCGCGGGGTTTTAGTGGGTATCCCTCCCGATAGGGAGGGGAGTCCCACATAACCGATTCGCCGTCCCCCAGGCGAGCGGTACGCGTAATGCATTTCCCCTGCGTGTACTCTTAGCGGGATCCAAAAGCAGTACCCGTTGGACTCAAAGCACAGAATAGGTAATAGTACTACTCAAAGGCAGGATCCACTACCTACTAGACAATATAACCTTCGCTCTAAATCCCAAGCTATTTAATCGAAATCTAAGAGCAGTAGTATTGTTTATTTCTTTTCATTCCGAGAACTCAGAATAAACTTAGTAAATTACCTGATTACCATTACCTATTATATTTAATATATTACGAAAAGCACGAGAGTACATGCATATTACAATTTCTTGTTGGCTTACCATGACTGACAGTATAAAAAATTTCAGAGTAGAAAAGTTTTTCGCGAGATTTCTTCAATTTCTTGATAACTAGATTTAATATTTCATAAAATCATGACAAATCGTCACGACTCTATACCAACTAAATCATTTTCTTATCTCTTTGTGTGTGTGTGTGTGAGAGTGAATGTGAGTGAATGATACGAGACAGAATTCACTATGGGTGATATTGTTGATAAGCCGGATGATGATATACCTCGACATATTTGATAGCTGAGGGGAAATCTACGTACTAGCGCAAGACATAACAAAATAGGTATATCCTCAGATACACTACTAGGTATAGATAAGAGTATTTAAGTAACATTTGATCTAACATACCTCAGGCCTTAATCTCAATGAGATAAACAAAGTGAACTCCCGTGGGAACGTCTTCCCGGCAGCGAAGAGCTCAGAAGACGCTATCCAGATATAGGAGTTCGGTCTTAGACTGAATGCGTGGGGTCTGTCCGCCACTGGACCCCATCTTGCTTGAGCTGGGTGGAAGTTCCGTCTGGCCCCAGGAGCCAATGGGTTTATTGTACCTGAGGAGAAAGAACATGTGAATATAAATAGGTCCTTCTTTCTCTATGGTATATTGAGAGTAATGTCGGTGAACTAATGTAAATGTGAAACAAATGAGGGCATAATAAATTGTAAATTTAGAAAACCCCCTAAATGCTGTGATAACATTCAAATACAACAAAGAACTGTGTTACGTTTTCGAACACGCATTACTGAGATACATCCAGATTTATGCCCGTATTAATAAACCTTACTTAAGATTGAGATGACCTTAACTTGACGCTTGAGAATCTGTTGCATATTAAAACAATATAAAAAAAAAATGTCTTGAGACTACTCCGTCTCAATCTCAAGATTGATTTATTATAGGGCCCTTAGACTGGGCATACAGAATCGCCTAACAGCTGCCAGTGATCCGACACTTTACAACGTCTTTCCATGGTTTAGGATAATTATTAGTAGTTACGTCAGCCACGCTCTGTATCGGTAGTAATGTTATTTGACGTACTATCAAAATTATAACAAAAATAGTCAATTTTTTTAAGAAAACATCTAAATTGCCGCAATCTTAATAGAATATCCATCGCGTATCGCTGAAATTTATTTGATATTCAAAAAGGAGAGACTTATTTTTAGCTTTAACAAGAAACCTACAAATATGTACAGGCGTATTTACTGACGCGTAACAAACTGTAATAGGTGGTTTCAATATTAATAATGAACAATTTATCAAAATGTCTACTACCTCATATATCGTGAATGTTTGATTGCTATAATTTGGGAAGTTCTAAATCAAGCCGATGTATTGATTTCAGTGTCACGGAATTCTGGGTAGTAACATGTAATAACTTCGATGTTCAGTTTGACTGCCTCCATGTAGACCGATGTAAGTAATTAAATAAATAAATATTTTAAATAAACGGACACTTACACCAATCATCTAGTCCCAAACTAAGCAAAGCTTGTACTATAGATACTAGATAACGGATAAACATACATAAATATTTATATAAACATCCATGACTTAGGAATAAATGTTCATATCACACAAACATTTACCCGTTGCGGGATTCGAACCCGCAACATTTGGTTTCGCTGACAGGGTCACTATCCACTACACCAATCGGACGTCTTATTTAAATCTAAATAATTATGAGATTTAAAAAATGGAAGTCATTTTCTAGCTGGGTACATGTTTAGTGGGAGAGCATTTTTATAAGTCTGACTAGCTCACAAAACTAACGACGTTCATACTGCTCATTATTTTCAATAGACAGTTCAATTTACCCTAACACGACAGCATCCTTGAGCAATACAACTAAATTGGACCGAGCATAAAGAGTAGAAAGGTACAAATATTTTAAGACTTTTGAAGAAGGATATGGAGTGTTTGTGGAGATCTTTTTTAACCGCCTCCATGGCTCAATGTCAACAACGAAGGGTTTACGAATCGGAGATGGCGGGTTCGATCCCCAGCGGGGTACATGTTTAGTACTCGTTCTGGTTGGTGGTAGGGCATTTTATATGCCCGCCTGGCTAGCTACCACCATCTTATCTAAATCTGCCGCCAAACAGCAATGTTAATAGCATTGTTGTGTTCCGGTTGTCAGAGTTAAGATAGCCAGTTCCTCAAATATTTGGGTTTCCGGGTCAGTATGCTTCCACCTTCGGCCTTATCTTCGCTTAACATCAATTGTGATTGAGGCTAACTAATTGAGATTAATTAACTTGAGGCTAGCTAAGTGCTAACCCGTTGTGCATAAAAAAAGAAGATTTTTGGGGGAGGCCTTCCAGCAGTGGATGTCTTTCGGCTGATGATGATGGAGTGTTTCACATTTATATCTAAAATCAAGGAAAAACCTTTGCTATTTAAAAATTTCACCATCGTAATGCGGGGTGAGGATTATCTGCTTTCCAGGAGGTCCAGGATATTGGATTGTATGAGTTGGGTGTTTTTCTATCTTAAGACCGTTTGTCCTTGCACCGTTAGCTATCTACTTTATAAGGCTTTAACGTGTTCAGCAACAAATAATTGATTTACATTATGACTTTACATTTTATTATTATTTAATTTCATTGTAGTTTCAATTATTTTTATCATACCAGCGGAATCTAAGTCGCATAATTATTTCAATCAACGTCGAGTGCGTAGATGCAATAGCTCAGGACGACTGTGGCTCATAAAACACATTAATAAATAATAAATAAATATTTCGGACACTTAAACCAATCATCTAGTCCCAAACTAAGCAAATCCTGTACTATGGATACTAGATAACGGATAAACATACATAAATATTTATATAAACATCCATGACTCAGGAATAAATGTTCATATTCATCACACAAACATTTACCCGTCGCGGGATTCGAACCCGCAACCGATGGTTTCGCTGACAGGGTCACTATCCACTACACCAATCTGTCGGCACCAAACATTGAGCGACAAGAGATCATTTATATGTTAATATCGATTGATCTGTAAGTGATGACAGCTGAATAAATACAGCGATCAATGGACATATGGATCAATACCACTGATTTATGCAGGTTTAGAAAATCCTAAATGACAGCGCTCATATCATCCGCGTTCAGAAACCGTGAGCTAAAAGTGACATACTAAATGAGATGGAGGCCTTTGTCTAGCAGTAAATGTCTTTCGGCTGATGATGAAACGACAATGAATGACGTCAATGGCATCACATTTACTTATTGCGTTCACTGATATCTGTGCGAGTGTTATAAACTGATCATGAGCGCGCCAACAGTGCTCAAGCAGCTTATGAATACTTAGGCCGTGTTTCACAATAGTTAGAAAGAGAGGCCGCTATACAAGGTACATAAGGCTGTCCCTATTTAGCTGTCCTCAAGCGGAGATCTCTGCTCGAGTAACATTTTGTTATACGCGCCATTAGTATATTGCAGATCATACTCAATTTTTATTTTCCATCATACCTTTACATTCAAAAGAGTTACACGACCGCCCCTGCTCCCCGTAGCCTTCGCACGAGGACCTTGAGCAGTACCTTCTTCTTGTCTGCAGGCCCCCACCGCAAGTCCTGCTGCAGGGTCCCCATTCTCCCCAACCTGCCCATCCTGGGAACAATATAAAATTTGAGGTAGAGAAAAAAAACAATTTTGAATGTGAGAAAAAATGACCTGCAGGGTTACTACTCGGTGACTTGTGTCCTCTGTTCGTTATCAACATGCGTGGATGGGAAAGAGATACCAATAGCAGGGCGCGTTGCTAATTGGCGTTGAATTCTTACGGAGTGGACCACAGAGTAGGCTTAAGAGAATGATAACACTTTATTTTTTTTGGATTGACGAATGAAATTCCAAAATTGATAGTATAATAATAGTTGTTTGCGAATCTTGCCTGACGAGCGATGCGCCTAAGGGATTCGATTCCCAGTGTCGCGACTTGTTTAGAAGAGTACATGAGCAATAATTTATTTGTGTTTCTATATGGCATGGTAGCGTCATTGATTTGTAAAACGATTTTATTTTTTCGAAATGGTTCTAGCTTTATTTACTTGAAACCGTATTTTTTACCGTAATATATTTTGTAGATAATATATTTAGCTTTTAACACAAAAACTTTGTTTATGTACAGATTATGTTTTTTCAATCTCAGAAGGCATAGGTAGATTTTTTTTCTTTAAAAAAAAGAAACATTCTTATAACTATCAAATTACTTTGGGTACGTTTTTCGGTACGGTACTTCGTGATGTTCAGGAAGACATTTTTGAATCAATATTCCTATTTCCCTTCGGCGGATAATGACCACAACTGAAAAAGACCACAAATAAAAATGTCCACTTCTTAAAATGACCACTTCTCAAAATGACCACTTTATGAATTTCCTGTTCTTAAAATGACCATTTCTTAAAATGACTACATCTGTGAATGACCACTTCTTAAAATGACTACAGCTAAAAAAATGCTTATTCTAGAAATGTCTGTAGAGACGTTGAGTTATTTTTACTTAAAAATAAAGAGAGAACAAATTATGGTAGGAAATTGCCTTCTTTATATTTCTGTTATTCGTAAAACATCATCATCATCAAGAACCTTACATATTTATTTACATTTGCTGGTATTTTAATTAATATTATTATCTTTTTATCTAGTTTATTTGTTGGTTTTAGCACTACGATTTAACGTTTGTAGGTATAAACCTATTGTATGATATTCAATATTGAAATATTCAACCAATCTTCAGTTTCATCAAAGTCTAGTGGTTTTAGCCATTTAGTGAGTTCTGTTTTTAGATCATAATATGATTTAAGATATTATATTATATAAGATTATTGCAAAAAGTTACACTAAAAATATTCATGATTTCATGAGAAAACTTAATTTGTATTAAGCAGGACTGTAAAGGTTTATCTGCTTTTGAATGTTACCTATTGAGAATCATATTAGAGATAAGTTCCTATTAAATAATATATTTTCATTCACGTTAATGTTCAAAAGATGTTATGGATTGCCCTAAGCCAATCATTTCAGAAGTTTTGTAAGGGTTTTCAATTACTTAAGGCAAGAGTCACGGACGGATGGATAGGACCACATTATTTTTGTTACTACATGATGCTCCGATTTTTCGAGACATTTTCCTTACCAATCTACCTCATCGTCATCAGTATGCCTCCGTGGCTCAATGTAAACAACATTGGGTTTACGTTTCAGAGGTCGCGGGTTCGATCTCCAGCGGGGTACATAGAAAGGTACAAATATTTTAAGACTTTTGAAGAAGAATATTGAGTGTTTGTGGAGATCTTTTTTAACTGCCTCCACGGCTCAATATAAACAACGTTGGGTCTACGAATCGGAGGTCGCGGGTTAGATCTCCAGCGGGGTACATGTTTAGCACTTGGTTTGGTTGGTGGTAGGGCATATAAAATGTCCGCCTGGCTAACTACCACCATCTAATCTAAATCTGCCGCCAAACAGCAATGTTAATAGCATTGTTGTGTTCCGGTTATCAGAGATAAGATAGCCAGTCCCCAAATAAGATGGAGTTTCCGGGTCAGTACGCTACCACCTTCGGCCTCATCTTCACTTAACATCAGGTGTGATTGAGGTCAAGTGCTAACCTGTTGTGGATAAAAAAAAAGTTCTAGACAACATTTTAGGCAGTCCATACCATAGTGTCAAAAGCCAAAACAGCGGCGCTGCAGCTTATTCGCATTCTTTCTAATCAAGCAGCTACAGTTACATCCTGGCTAAGGGTTGTTCATCCATGGAATACTGCAGTCTGGACTTGAACTGTGTAAATTGATATTTTTTGCGCGTCAGTTCGACTGCATAGAAAAAATTTGTTTAGCAAACAACCTGCGCTCGTTGACGTCAAGTACGTCGGTGGTACAACGGTTTCAAATGAGAGCTTGTACAGGTTTGCCCTAACGTATGAGTGCCTATTGAAACTCGGTTATACGTGAGATCTTTGCTTGCGCAGTTAAAACCGTTATGCATAACTTAGCATGTTTGAGGGTTACGTCATCCACATCTCCGGCCTACATTCGCACAGCGTTTCGCTTCTTCGTTCATGTTGCTAACAAGATATTCAACTCTCAGTGATTTCATTAAATAGTTTCCACCATTATTGTTTCTAGTCACTATTCATTTGTTATTATTATTATTTTTTTGTTTTACATATCCTTGGACATATACAGACAAAAAAGGAGGAGGGAGGCCATTCCCCGGAAGTGGGACAGTATGGGCTCCTATAATAATAATAATGCTCTATCTAGTTCCACACTAAGCAACTAGGCTTGTGTTGTGGATACCAGATGGTTGATACACTAAACAAATACATTTTTTTTTGGTAAATAAAAACATATAAAAATGAAAAACATCCATAACTCGGGTACACATGTCCGTATTCGTCATACAACGATATGCACCTAGCGGGATTCGAACCCGCGACCTTTTGGTAATTTTATAAATGGTAATTATAGACACCCCCTATATTTTTTTAAATTTCATGCTCACTTGATGTTATAAATTAGAAAACTGCTAAAACTATCAAACGTTAAATACCTTCGAAATGGTTTAACCGATTTTCATCAAACAGCAGGTTAACACTCTCATCACACCTGATGTTAGGTGAAGATGAGGCCGCGGGTGGAAGCGTACTGACCCGAAACCTCTTCTACCGTGTACTGAACATGTAACGGTGAGCCACGGAGGCGATTAGAAAATAACTTTTATTGTATATAAACTGTTTATAAATTGGTTAAAAATTAGGAAGTCAGGTAACTGAATCTGATGTGTTAATTTCTATGTAGTATATTTTGTTGGAGGTTTTTTTTTATGCATAATGGGTTGGAACTTGACTTCAATCACACCTGATGTTAAGTGAAGATGAGGTCGAAGTGGAATCGTGCTGACCCGGAAACCCCAACACATTTGGGGGACTGGCTATCTTATCTCTGACAACCGGAATACAACAATGCTATTAACATTGCTGCTTGGCGGCAGATTTAGATAAGATGGTGGTAGCTAGCCAGGCGGACATTTAAAATGCCCTACCACCAACCAAACCGAGTACTTAAATATGTACCCCGCTGGGGATCGAACCTGCGACCTCCGAATCGTAAACCCGATGTTTACATTGAGCCACGGAGGCGTTTTCTTTAGACGGCCTTAAAAATATCCGCATCTATAAACCGTTTACCTTCCTTCACTATACCTACTTTTGAATACTTTGAAAACTACGAACCGAATATCACCCTAACGGTCTGTAGTTCACGATATTGTTTTAAGCCCGACAAGTTATTTTTTAAGTTGCCGTTCTTGGACTCGAGCCCTGGTATTCCATTGGCATCTATTGGAAATTTCATTGCAGTAGTTTTGCAGTTTCCCTCTGGTTTCATTTATAAAGTTTGCTAAAAAATCGTCGGAGTTCGAAATTCGATTTCGCTTATTTTGTTTAGCTGTAGCGGAATATTCCGAATAAATAATGCATATTGGTTCGATTCGGCTACGCGACTTCGGGCTGAAATAATATTTGTGATTACAAATAATAACGTATTAACAATAGTTTTAGTATTTTAAACGGGCTGGTGAGTTTGTTTGTTTGTGTCCTATCACGTTGTTCGGAGCACCAGAATAACCTACATTGTAGATTTTATTAGTATACTTATTTTTGAAGGACGAAGAAGGACATACGCTACTTTAAAACTCTATACTGGACGCTGGTTCCTGGCAGAATAGAGGACCAACCAGTGATGGGCAGCAGCCTCTTTGATGCAGAGGTAAGGGCAATAATTAAACCAACAAATATTAGCAAAACAGTCAACTTCCAACCAACTTCAGTATGGTTCTGTTCTCTGTCTTCAGAGTCCATCATCAGATTGTAACCATATATATATATATATGGGACCACCCTGATGATAATCGCTATCAAACAAAAATATTATCATCAAAATTGGTTTACAATTGACGAAGATATGGGTGAATATACATAAAAAAATATATACAGAAGAAGGTAAATAAATAAATATTTCGAACACTTACACCAATCATCTAGTCCCAAACTAAGCAAAGCTCGTTCTATGGATACTAGAAAACAGATATACATACACACATATTTAAACGTCCATGATTCGAACCCGCAACCGTTGGTTTCGCTGACTGGGTCACTATCTATTACACCAATCGGCCGTTAAAACTTAGAATCTCCGCCATTTTTCGGAGCCGAATAAAAACATGAAACTATTACCTAGCTGTCCACAAAATAACCCACCGTTTCAAGTGTAATAAATAACTCCTCCGTAGAGTTTAAAGGACATAGCATTTTATATATTCATCACTACGCAAAGCCGCTTGAGGTTATTCGGGGTCGTATCAGAAATTCACTTTGCTATTTCTGTGGCTTCTAATATTTTGACCACAGTCGACCTCTTAGACCCGCATTTCAGAAAGTTAGAAAGAGATGCCCCTATACAACATACATAAAGCTGTCCCTTTTTAACTGTCCTCAAGCGCAGATCTCTGCTTTAGCAATATTCTGTAATACGGGCTTTACAAACTTAAGCTCGTTATCGGTAAGAGAAACGAATTGAAGACAAAAAGGCTCGATGACTGTACAGCATCTCTTTTTGTGAACGAGGAAGTAGTACTCCAAAAGTTAGGGTTAGCCTTCTAAGAGCATTTCCTTGTATGATGGTAATAAATTCTTCTTCTTCCCTGTAGCTCTCCTGTAGTGGATCTGATTGCTGTCCTTTATGTTCATTGGATATATCGATATATTCATTCGAGAAACATTGTGACCGACATAATGTCAATACAAGGAGCAAAAATCAATTAGCTGTACCTTTTAGTAGACTTAGTAAAGTTAATAAGTCATTCAGAGGTCAATGTGTGCGCTTCTACAACAAGGTTCCCATGGATATACGGAATCTTCCGCTTAATAAATTTAAACTTATTATAAAACAAAAATTATGTAAAAAGGGATATTACAAAATTTCAGACTATATTAATGAATGTAATCCATGGGATTAAACGGCTCCGCTACACGATATATAAAATTGTTGTAACCTTTCTTGATTGTACATGATTTATTGAAAAGAGACAAACCCTCTGAGTTTCTCGCTAGCTCTTCTCAGTAGTGGTCGCGTTCCGAGCTAGTGGTAGTTTAGAAAAACAAATGACGTTCATAAGTGCATATTGTATTGCCTACATGCATAAATGATTTTCATTTCATTTTCATTTCATTTCATTTATGACCCATCTCAACTTTACCAACCTTTATTCAAATTGACAAAAGCATATAATATACTCACCGACAGCATTCCATATAGCGATGTCCACACCCAAGCTCCAGGGTACGGCAGCGGCTGTCGCTTCTAACCATGGACCGTCAGGAGGAGTGGTCTCCAGATCGACAGCTGGATCTGATACCCTCGCGAAGACCACTAGCTCACTTTGCGATGGCGTCATGCTCCAATTGAAGCAGTCGCCCAGTTGTGGACTTATTTTTAAGTTCACCTGTCTGAAAAAGAAGATGGTGTAAGAATCTTCTATCACATTCTCATCCTTCATTGATAAAGAAGAACGGTTCAATTGGAATTGTCGACTGTAACAAAGTATATCTGAGGAGGATATAGTATAAACTCGCTGGGTAACCAGGATGGTAGCTGACGCTGGTTTATGTGATCAGCTGGAAGCTAAGAATTTTTGAGATTAACATCATCCTCATCAGCCTTAGACGTCCACACTGTTGGGAAATCTTTCACGCGGATGTAGTTCGTATTGGTGGGTGTATGTGAGACTAAAGGCCTTCTCAGTCAGTATTTTAAGCCGCGTCTGTAGGCCACTAACTTGGCTTCATGATTGCCTTGCCATCAACGGAAACACTCGTATGTTTTCGTGTTTCGGAGATTATGTTAAATAGTTCACCCCGGTTGTTTGACCTGTAGAGGCGGCTTGAAGACAACGACTGTCAAGTGTCACAAATCTGACACGAATGAACCAATCTACACTGGGCTCGTGAGGAGGGTTATGGTCCTTACCCTCCCTGGTGCGAAGTAGCTGTACATCAGCTGTGGGGCGAAATGCTGATGAAGCTATGTGAGCTGCTTGCTAGTTTGGGGAAAGTATGTTACTGGCAGTTTTTATACTTCTTTTAGTATTCTATATTTTCTCTTAATGACAAGCAATAACGGTGTCGCCTTGTACAGCTTATGAATCCGATTTTGACACTCTTCTTCTCCTACTCATTTCTCAATTCCTATTTGTCAATGCAATTCACACGTTTTCCTTTATTCATTTCCTTAATAGCGCTCATATTCAAGACTTGAATTCAAACTAAAGCAAAACTTCCAGAAGCTTACATAAACTCTAAACTTATTTCAGCGTGCATCGGACTGCGATACCAACAAATATGATGAAAGCTGCCACTGGTAATGTATTCCAATCACACAGCACTTTTGCTGGGAAAATTTAATTATACGGATCGCGATCTCTCGCAAACTTTGCCAGTTTAATTGAGTTCCGCACTAATCTTTAACTTGCTTCTACCGGGCGATGTTGTGGTCTAAGTCGCTAGTGATAAGCGAGGAAATAAAATAGGAGATAAAAGATATAGGGACAATTAGATTGGTGTCAAAGGATAAGACAACATTAAAATTTCGTTACGAACACGCTCTAGGCACATCGGCGAGGCGTATATATCACAGTAATAAAATAACACCATCCAACCCACTTTGAACAATACTTATGTAGTAGTGTCAGCTACTAACAGAACGTTCTGGAAATGTAAAACATGTTGGCGATACGTATTTACGAGTAATTCAACTTTTTGTGCGACATGCTGTACATAAATCGTGTAGCCTTCAGGGTACGGATAATTGAAGTCGCACAGGACATTGTTCTTATTCATAAATAAGTTTTTCCAATGAAAACCACCACAGGCGCTGCTCCACCTGCCTCATTCATACACCACTGACCATTTTCTTCGCAGTCCGTGATGTACACGAAACTCAATCTCCTTCCCCATAGAATTGGCCTTACGACTACGACCGTTTTGCATTTCATTGACTACACTCCCATTTGCCGAGGGGGAGGTGGGAATCTTATTTTCCTAATTACACACCATATTACTTTCTTTAAATAGACTGGGGTCCAAGGTAGTTAGAGAGTCACGTAGGGCACCGTCTACCTACAGGAGGTGCCGTGTCGAGTACCACTGTCGATCCTAGCTTATAGGAGTTACAGTGGGAGGAATGAGGAGGTGGAATCTAACCATTTTATTCACCTTGCGGATTGGCAATCCACATTGCGCTTTCCTTCAACGAATGCCCTTTATTCTGTGCTTCTCAGTATATTTTGGTATTTAAAATTTTACGTTGATATATGTGTTATTTTATTTGATATGATTACCTTGCAGTCTCTAAACATTCGTAAGGTTGGTTGGAGATTTCTGTTAGTGATAAGCTCACTAATGTTTTTTTTTATGCACAACGGGTTAGCATTTGACCTCAATCACAACTGTGTGAAAATGAGGCCGTACTGACCCGGCAACCTCGTCTTATTTGAGGAACTGGCTATCTTATTTCTCATAATCGGAACACAACACTGCTATTAACATTGCTGATTTAGATAGATGATGGTAGTTAGCCTGGCGGACATTTAAAATGTCATACCCCCAATCTAACCGATTACTAAATAGATAAATAGACGACCTGTTTGGTGTATTGGTTAGAAACTCTGACCACTATACCAACAGGTCGCGGGTTCGAATCCCGCTAGGGGCATATGTTTGTGTGATGAATACGGACATGTGTACCCGAGTTATGGATGTTATCATTTATTATAAGTATTTATTTACAAAAAAAAATGTATTTATGTAGTATCTCAACTATCTGGTATCCACAACACAAGCCTATAGTTGCTTATTGTGGAACTAGATGGCGCCGTGTGTATGTCTAAGGATATTTATTTATCATTACTAAATATGTATCGAACCCGCGACCTCTGAATCATAAACCCTATGTTGTTTACATTGACCCACGGAGGCGGTTACTGCTTGGTGACCGCTGCATCGTTTGTATTTGCAATAAAACATTTTATACTTCATCAAACTATTTTCCTATACTTTGAACCACAAGACAAAAGTTGTACGCATTTCCAGCACCCTTCTTTGGTAAACTTCACCACTTTCCATGGTACTGCGGTGCCTTTCACTTTGCTTGTTTTGTTAACCATTTTACAAACAAGGACCGTTGAAATCAATATTATTATGTACAGTAAGTCCCTATTCTACTCTGGGAGTTTCCTGAGAGTGAAACCGCAACAGTATATTTCGATGGAGAATGGAAAAATTTAATTTAAACTCAATGGTATTCTTTGTGCTAACTTTTTGGGTAGTCCTCTAAGGTCTGTGTATATATCTTCTTTTCTTCCAAAGGTGATTTACATTTGCAATATCAATTCAATAAGTATTGTTCTCGATGTTTCTAAATCTTTCTATGTTCATGCCATTGGGATTTGAAATGAAGGCCTCAGTGCACTGACTTGTATCATAGAAGGATTCTCAAGTTATGAATCTCGATTCGAAAAGCTTAGATAAATTGCTCTTTTGCGGCGGGAATATAATGGAAATAATATTAAGAATTTCCTTGAAAATCTCGCACATCGCTTGAATAGATAGATTTCGAAGTGTTCTTCTTCATCTTTCTTGCTACTGTTGGCATTTGTCCGCCTATTCAGATGGCAATTCTGGCCGTGTCATAACATTAACTTCAAAGAGCAAATTATTGCGGTTTTCTTTGATGTTCAGTTAGGGTAGGTCTTACAAAAAATTTGGGCAGTTTCTCATGGAAACATGAAAGTTCAGTCAATCATTAATATTTACAGTATCATTCACTTCTAATAGTCACTGACTTTACTGCACGATATTGTGTATTTTTTACAAACTTAAATCTACAAATTTCAGGAATTATAAAGCAATATCATTCGCCAAAATCTAGAGTCTAAATCAATATAACTTTATAGCAATTTCTAGATTATTATTCGGATATATTATATTATTAACACTTCGGCGATTTTTTTAATTATGTGAATTTCATATATCGCATGAGAAACATTTATCAACAGATTTCAATATTTCTTTCCGGAGACAGAGAAATCGACAGAGAGTCAAAGTCGATTGTCTTTGATAATTTTTCTTTTCTAGCCACCGCAGATAATAAGAATTCACAGAAATTTCCAGCATATCGCGACCCTATCACAAGTTCCTATGTACTGAAAAGGGTGTTTGAAAGAACAAGTAGGAGGGTCACGAAGTTCAAGTCACATAATAAATCATTGACCCAAACTATTTAAGTGATACTCAGCAAGATATACTGCTAACGGTATACTGCATGGAATAAAAAATATTGTAACCACTTATGAACAAGCTTACATTTTTAAACATCGTATCCATCTACATTATACATAACCTCCAATTTTGATTTAGTAACTTTATCGTCTTCATTAAATAAATAGGCAAATATGGGAGAAGACAATATATCACTCCAGTAGTTAGGTATGTACCAAATATTTTATTCATCAATATCATATGAGCCACAGGGTGTCCACTGCTGAACGTAAGCCTAGCTCATACGATTCCAGAGTGCCTGGTTGGAAGCGACCTGCATCTAGCCACTTCCCGCGACCTTTATCAGGTCATTCGTCAACCTTATTGGTGGTAGGCTCACGCTGCGCTTGGTGGTGAGTGGTCGTGACTCTAAATCTTCTCCCATTACATCCCAATAGCTGTCAGTTCGACGCGCTAAGAAACGCAAATGGTGACCAGGGAATCGTAAACATAACTTCGAAATAGAAACGTGCGAAGATGTGGTTCGAATGATCATAGGTCCGATACTCTGTTGGTCGACACATTGCTTGTGCGATCCATACAGCGACAGAATACTTCTTTTTTAAGGTTAAGGTAGAGCCAAACCTAAATAAGACACTCCATTTTACTTGACGCTGATGTAGGTTTAAAATTAAACGGGTAAACAAGCCCTGGGATGAAGTAGCAACCAATTGGTCGAAGTGTACAGTCAGCTGCAACTAAAAGTATACCCTCATCTCTCTTGCAAAGAAAATTACTCATGTACTCGCGGCGTAGCCGCATTCGCTACTCGTTTGCGGTTAGCGAAGTTAAGTAATGCCTGGCGCGATCAGTCCTTGGATGGGTGACCACCTGTGGCATTTTAATACGAGTGTTTCCATGCTTCGGAGGGCACGTTAAATAGTCGGTCCAGGTTGTTTTCAATTGAAGGTAGACGTTAAACCAAGTCGGTGGACTACAGAGGCGGCTGAAAAACACTGACTGCCAGATGGTCACTAGTCTGACAGAAATCCCCTGGGCCCGCGTGGTGGATTATGGCTCATACCCTCTCCCTGTGAGCGGGGACTGTGCCCCAATAGTGGAGACGTGTAAGGCTGTTGATGAAGAAAATCAAGCCGATGCGTAATGCAGCTTGCATGAGTACTGTCAGGACA
The DNA here is from genome assembly GCA_949316235.1 of Oegoconia quadripuncta. Lineage (NCBI taxonomy): Eukaryota > Metazoa > Arthropoda > Insecta > Lepidoptera > Autostichidae > Oegoconia > Oegoconia quadripuncta. The sequence continues at coordinate 4,519,907 of OX438743.1, forward strand.
TGAAATTCTTATACCCATAGCTTCTTTTGCCTTGCACGATATAATTAACACAATAGATCTAGTGCGATAGGGGTATACTTTTAGCTGCAGCAGACTGTACCTGATATTTAATGTAGGAGACCATAGATTAATAAAACTTACCTGTCAGTAGTGTTGTAAGGCGAACCCGCATATTGACTGACCGATGCTAATTCTACTCCCCCTCTGTATATCGACACTAGAGCTAAGTCTAATGTCTTGCTCTGAAACAAAAGGAAAATAATTAAATATTTCTTTGGGCTTATGGAAAATTGCAAAAAACATAAAGGGTCTGTAAGTGATAGGTACATTACTGATTTAATTACTTTCAGAGGATCTGTATTCTCTGAGAGTAATTACATGAAATTTAAATGATATTTTTTAGACCAATGGATACTTCATTAATGAGAAAGCGTAGCCTTATATTGTTATCCACAAACAAAGAATTAAAGTAAAAGCACAGTGTGATTGCCATTTTGATAGATTACAATTGTGAGATGAAAACTTAATTCATTAATGAAAAAATACAATCAAATGCGAGTCGCATCTATTTTAGAAATAGTTTGCCAGAGGTAGAAGTTGCGCCATTATGTGACGATCGCAGCAGATTGGAAGCAGTGTTTACCTGTAAGTGATTGTTACGTTTAAGTAGTGTTAAGCAATTTGTACTGAAAATGTATTAGCGTAAACAATCGTTGGTGAACCTAAATAAATAAATAAAAAAATAAAATAAATAAAATTACATTTACAATTTCGAATTTCGAAAAAAAAATGCCGAGTTGAGTCGTAAATGCAACCACTCATTTATTCGTTTTAGTCACTCCTTTCGGAGAAGGCGAAGGGATCTAATCCCATACAGCCATGTCTTATTTCTCTTATTTCTTCAATTTATTAGGAAATCTCAGTCAAAACAAGTAACTCATCGTATACTTGGCGTATATAGAGTCTAGTCACGGTCAAGTCATTCTTCAGTAAAGTGGCAGAATGATTTACAAAAGATTTTGGCGGCTTCTTGTGGGATCCCAAAAGCTTCGTTATGCACTTTAATTTACACTTTCCTTCGCTTGTACACCATCACTAACTTTTGCTGCACATTATTCTGCCATTATTAAGCTTCCAAAGTCAGAATGCACAAATTGTAAGAATTATAAAGAAAAATGCAACTTCACTCGCCGAGTCCCGCCAAAAAGTCTGCAACGGCTCAACATTAGACGCAACTGGCTGGTGATCTGTGGCATGTTATGGATGGATGAGTATGTTCAGCAATACCTACCAATTGCTTTTAATAGTGCACTTTTTTAATAGATAGATAATCATTTATTTGCAGTGTGTAAACACACAATACTATATACAACTAATGCTAGCCACATTGCATTTCTTTCCAATTGGCGGCAATAAAAATTTACATTTATCATCTGTTGTATAGTATCGTCACGGTAAAAAAAAGAATCATCTCCATCTCTTCCCGTAGATTTAGTAAAAGGCGGCTAAGGGACTTCCCACTGAAAACATCTACAGAGTTACAAGTTTTAGCGGCAATAGACTCATCCCCTGTCACATGTGCATTTCTATATATTTCATTAAAGCATTAATACTTTAGAACATCCAAACGACTGACACAAATTCACCAATCCGCATTGGGCCCGCGTGGTGGATTTTTTATTTTATTTTATTTTATTTGGGACAACAAACAGTAGTACAATATGTATATCTTAAATTAGCATTAAACTACAGAGTGGAGGTAATTGTACAACCAGCGACATTATCCGCGAATTACTCTGGCTGGTTTGCACATCTAATGAGGAAAGCGGACTCTCCCAATTGCGATGTTTGTGGTACGGTCGATGATGTGCAACATCTGCTGATGGAATGTGTCAAGAACCAGAGGGAAAGGGATGCTCTGGTGAGCAAATTGCAAATCAATCTTTTCGACATTGGCATTATTCATAGCATTTTAGCAGACCCTTACTCAGAGGCGGCGAGATTGATTTGCAATTTAGTTGCACTTCGGGATACCCCTCCGTAACTTTGTCCAGCTAAATAAATGTATGCAAACTAGGGAGACAATGGGACTGACATGTCTAAATGGGACAAAAGTCCCTAAACATATATAAAGATTTAAAAAAAAAACACGAATTACAAAATATTCTAGTACAGAAGTAGATATTAATGTATAAGAATTGAGCTAGAGTAGTGCAGACCATAATATGGGATTGTGGCCCATATTGTTGTGTTCCGGTTGTCAGAGATAAGATAGCCAGTCCCCCAAATGTGTTGGGGTTTCCGGGTCAGTACGCTTTCACCTTCGACCTCATCTTCACTTAACATCAGGTGTGATTGAGGTCAAGTACAAACCCGTTTGCATAAAAAAAAAAGGAAAATACCGTCTCTCAGTAAAACGCTGTGCCACAAAAGTGGGGACGTGTAAGGCTGTTGATGATTGAAACGTTTTTATTTGGAATATCATGTGACCACCTAATTTGGGTTATAGGTCGTTACTTTATGTGATCTGCTGTTATTGCGAGTGTTAATTGTGAAAATATTTATAATGGAACAACGCGATAACATTGCTAAAATTCACTATACAGGGTGCATTTGAATTCGTGTAATTCACATTAACTGGTGACGGCACTCTTGATTAGGAACATCTTTCACCAAGAAACCATAGTGGAATTCGTTGAAAAATTTTCATTTTCCCATACAATGTAAACCATTCTGAAATCACCTTTAGTAATGGAAGACTCCACTCCTGATTACAAACAACTTTCGACTAGGAACCATAGCCGAATTAATAATTTGTTGGACTTCCATACTAACAGGGTTTCGGAATTTTTTCATCGAAGTCGACTATGGTTCCTTTGGGAAAGTTACTTGTAATCAAGAGTAGCGTCACCAGTTAATGGGAATTACACGAATTCAAATTCACCCTGTATATATTATAAAATTATGCGGTGAAAAATCGTGTTGGGAAGAAAATCATCTTCATTGATAAGTCGCACTTTGTACTGAATAGCTTTGTGAATAAACAAAAATGTCAGATTTGCAGGACAGAAATGAAGAGACTCCATGCATCCGCAATGAACCCCAGTTTGGTACGGCATTTGGGCAGGTAGAGTGATTGGCACATTTTCCTTCGAAAACGTCGATGGAATTTCAGTTACCGTAAATTTCCTTCGTTACTGGATGCTAACTGATTTTTTGTAGCTTTAAGTTGAATGGACATTCAATGTGGTTCCAACAAGATGGCGCTATCTACCATACTGCCCGAGAAGGAATTGATTAGTTGCATCAACGATTTACAAGCACTTTCCATAACATGGTGATGTGTTAATTTTTTTTATATATTTTTTTTAAAGCACGACGGGTTCGTACTTGACCTCAATCATACCTGATGTTAAGTGAAGATGAGGTCGAAGGTGGAAGCGTACTGACCCGGAAACCCCAACGCAGTTGGGGGACTGGCTATCTTATCTCTGACAACTGAAACCCGGAACACAACAATGCTATTAACATTGCTGCTTGGCGGCAGATTTAGATAAGATGGCGGTAGCTAGCCAGGCGGACATTTAAAATGCCACCACCAACCAAACCGAGTACTTAAACATGTACCCCGCTGGGGATCGAATCCGCGACATCCGAATCGTTAACCCAATATTCGTTTATTGAGCCACGGAGGCGGTAAATGATGTTAATTGGCCAGCAACATCTTGGGATTTGACGCCACGATCCATTCCCGAGCTTAAGGCCGAAAACCAAGGGTAAAAAGACAGACACCGTGTGCACAGATAGTCTAAATTTTATTTAAAAATAATCGCATGACGTCATAAATATCCTTGGATTCGCGTTTGACCACAATCTCACCTGATGGAAAGTGACGATGTGGTCGGTGATGAAATCCTTAAATATCCTTAGACCTACACACAGCACTATTTAGTTCCACAGTAAGCAACTATACTATACTAACTATAGGCTTGTGTTGTGGATACCAGATGGTTGATATACTACATAAATACATTTTCTTTTTGTAAATAAATTCTTATTATAAATGAAAACATCCATAACCACTACACCAAACAGGTCGTCATCATATACAAATACTTCGTTTTCAATCGAAAATACTGCTGCTTCTTAAAATATGTACATATAATTATAAAATATAATTCTTTTATAATTCCCCGACGCGTTCCTCTTTATATACATTATTAATTCAAACACGTGTATAAAAAGAGAAAAATCGAGGATAATTGATTGCAAAATCGATATCGATAAAGTTAACAGCATTAATGCTGCTAGATCTCTCGCAAATGCGAATTTGGTAACGTTCATAAATTTACATAATTTTATTAAAAAAAATGAAAGAAAAATGCAAAGGAGGTCCCAAATTGCTCTTGCGTTATCCTCAATGGCGACAAATAAATTAGGCGGGCAATAAAAGATAGATCCTACCGTATATTAAAAGTTAAAAGACAATCTAACTTCGTCTTTCTAAAACAAAGTAAGTCACTCCACAGACACGCAGTTCTTATTAATTTTTTTTTCCACCGACTCAGAGTTTTCGTGAAATGGATATGAAAAATACCAACAGGATTAACGGATTATTTTCTTGTACAAACCTGTTCGTATATTTTTATTCGACGACTTTGAAATATTTGTGATAATTTTTTCTTAAATAAATGTTTAAATGATTAAAATACTTATGCCTATGCAGGTAGGTAAGTTAGCATTCTTACAGCCCACAACAATAGACCCACCCGTCTTGTCCCGTGGGTGTCGTCAGGGCGACTATGAGACTATTCACCAAAAAAATATCTATAGACTTTCACGTGTAACGGCGATGGGCTCACCCCTTGTCACGTGTGCAATTCTGTATATTTCGAAATGTAAACCGTGGAGATTGTTTCACTTTCATGCATTAAACTTTTACTGTTTTGAAGACATTTTTTTTAAAGGGGAAGGAGGAAATAATTTTACTTTTCCTTCTTTAAACCTCTTTTTCTTCTTCTTAAATAAATTTGGGGCCCAAGATAGCGTAAAGTCTTTTCTCGGGACACGCTTACTTTCAGTAGGCGACGTTCAGCTGTACCGCTGTTGATTCTGGCTACAGGAGTTGCAGTGGGAGGGTGTGGAGGTGGGTCCACCAAACCAAACCCAAACACCAGTTTACCTTAAGTTGCATACATACATAAAGTCACGACCTTTATCCCAAATAGGTAGACAGAGATATCCAAAATCTCTGTCCACCCCATTTGGGATAAAGGTGGTGACTTTATGTATGTATGTATGCAACGTAAGGTAAACTAGGAAGCCCATGTGAGCTTCCTAGAGTTGATATGAATTTGATCTTTCGTCAAAATATTCCTTCCAGTTGCTATTGATTTGGAAGACTTGGAGAAGTCCCGGTTTTTTCTCTTGATACTTCGAAAATTCGTCGAAAGAACTGATGCAAGACGAAGTTTTCAAATGCCTTTTCATAAAAGCAGGTAACGTGACGATATAACAGACACCATAGAAGTAACATAGCGATGTCAAAGCAACGATGAAAGGCAATTTAATGAAGTATACGTAACAGGAAACATAATACACAATAACGTATCGGCTTTGTAGTAATATATTATGTGATGTAATACGATAACTCGTGCGTATACAGTTAGGAATATAGGATAAATGTGACTAAGAAGGACTGAGCACAAATGAAGAACGACGTAACAAAACCGCACATTTAAGGTCTTAGCATACGTGACGTATTTATTCTCGTGCCGGATGGAACGGGACGATTTTTTGACATCGTTGCATTTAAAAACATAGCAATAAAATACACGTGGCGAGAAACACGGGCGGAACGGGACGGCAATAGAAAAAACATCGTTATGGCATCTCCGTTCCGTCCGAGAAATTACCCGTCACGTATGCTAAGACCTTTAATTACGCAGTATGTTTTAAACTTCGACGGAATATTACATGTGTGTGTGTGTGTGTGTGTGTGTGTGTGTGTGTGTGTGTGTGTGTGTGTGTGTGTGTGTGTGTGTGTGTGTGTGTGCGTGTGCGTGTGTGCGTGTGTGCGTGTGTGCGTGTGTATGCGTGTGTGTATGTGTTTTCCTGTTGCTGTACTATTATAACTATAATTTACTATTGATTTCCCTTTTATATTTTTAACATTAAATGCGGTTTAAATTGATTTCGAAATCGGCTAACCAGTTTCGAAGATATTTAGTTTTAAACACAGTTCGTCTTGCCTACCTGGATGAAATAAAAACTAGTTTCAATTTATAGTTATATTTATAAGCTTTCGGTCTTTTTTGAAAAAAAAAAGTGTTAGAATCACTTTTTGTTCCTCACTCATCCTTGAACGTTCTGTTATGATGGTCTGGATACTGGTTATATCACAATCATGTTTACCTTGATAAAAATTGAGGGTGTGGTCGAAGATGAAGCAAGCTAACATTTCAGAAAATCTGATGCGGAAGAGTTCCATACCTTGACAGTTCGTATGAAGAACCAACACATTATAGTGCAAATGTTCAGTATATTACTGCAATTAGTAATGCGAAGAAGGAAATGGATGGTGAAATAAGATCATGCAGTTTCAATGCACACTCACCGAACCATTTAGCAACCATCGAAGCGTCACCTAGCCGTCAAGTCGTTGCATAGAATCGAGTTAAGCTTAATGGTATTTAGTCTATCCATCCTAGAGACGACAGCAATATTCAATGCACAAGCAGACAGAGCTCGATTTACAGCTTTTAATTAACTTGCAATGTTCAATATGCAAGTTGTCCGTTTCAAAATTTACAAGTCAAATTATTACCAGTTCCTGTTTACCTAAGGAGCTGAAACTTTGCATAGAACAAAAAAATTACCTAGAGTAATCGTCACTCCTCCAGAACTAATTTCAACTCCATGAAATACCCGTAGACAGACCACTAATATTTCTTTCCCTCTACCCTCTCATACATAGACCGTATATACGTATACAAGAATTACGAGGCACTACTCAACAAAAAAATATATATAAGTTCCTCCACATAATGAATAAAGTGTTTTCTGTAATTACGATAGAGTCGATATTGCTTTGCCGCTTTGCTGCTCAGACCACGCAACGTGGTGTAGGTTATGAGTACTTGTTATGGGAAAACATGAGAACAAAATCTTAATCGTCTTAGTTCCTTCAGTCAATGGAAATCTCTTTCAAGCTTAGTGCATTGCAACTTCATTATATCCTCAAGGAATTATGTATGTGAAGGCTCCTACTGGATTCCCGCACGTTAAAAGAATTGCATTAACCCGTGTCTTATTGGCTCTCATTAAAGGCAAAAAACTAACTCATCCCCTGTCACGTGTGCATTTCTGTATATTTCGAAAATTTTGTATTCTATCGCTAATAATTCGCCATTTAGCTCGCTGGCGTTCGCCAAATTTTTTACCACGTAAGCGCCCTAGAAGTATTAAAATAATAAATAATAATAATAATAAATGTCTTTGCACTTACACACAGCGCCATCTAGGTCCACAGTAAGCATCTAGGCTTGTGTTATTGATACCAGATGGTTGATAAACTACACAAATACATATTTTTTTTGTAAATAAATACACGTATAAGTGAAAAACATCGGAGGTTGGAAAGACGACCGATTGATGTAGTAGATAGTGACCCTGTGAGCGAAACAAACGGTTGCGGGTTCGAATCTCGCGACGGGTAAATGTTTGTGTATGAATATGAACATTTTATTTCTGAGTCATGGATGTTTATATAAATATTTATGTATGTTTATCCGTCATCTAGTATCCATAGTACAAGCTTTGTTTAGTTTGGGACCAGATGATTGGTGTAAGTGTCCGAAATATTTATTATTATTTATAACTCGGGAACACATGTCTGTATTCATCATACAAATATATGCCCCTAGCGGGATTCGAATCCGCGACCATTTGGTATAGTAGCAGAGTTTCTAACCACTACACCAAACAGGTCGTTTCAATTCCCTAATCTTTACTTCTTAGGCAATAATGTGGTACCACCAAATTTACTTATAAACGTCATAAACCGCCTCCTTGGCTCAATGTAAACAATATAGGCTGGATCCCTTGGCTTTGCGAAGAGACGTCGCGTCCCTCTGCATCCTCTATCGCATATTTCATGGGGAGTGTTCTGAAGAACTGTTCGAGCTAATACCCGCTGCTCAATTTAACTGTTACACTTCTCGCCGAAAATTAAAACTCCATCCACATCACCTGGATGAGTGGAAGTCTACCACTGTATGTTTCTCAAGAAACTTCCTACCACGTACGACCACCCTGTGGAACGGACTTCCTGCAGCGGTAATCCCGAACGAGTACGACATTGGAACCTTCAAGAAACGAGCCTACACCTTTCTCAAAGGCCGGCAACGCATCTGTGACTCTTATCAGGTGACCCGCATGTTCGTTTGCCGCCCTCTCAAAAAAAAAAAAAAAAATAGAGGTCGCGGGGATGATCGATTGGGATACATGTTTAGTACTCGTTTTGGTTGGTGGTAGGGCATTTTAAATATCCAAATGTAATCTTACATGACATGTGTCATCAGGAAAGACTAGTTCGATATAATATAGAGACATTGCGACACATTAACCGCCTCCGTGGCTCAATGTAAACAACATTGGGTTTACGATTCGGAGGTCGCGGGTTGGATTCCCAGCGGGGTACATATGTAGTACTCGGTTTGGTTGATGGTATAGGGCATTTTAAATGTCCGCCTGGCTAGCTACCACCATCTTATCTAAATCTGCCGCCAAACAGCAATGTTAATAGCATTGTTGTGTTTCGGTTGTCAGAGATAAGGTAGCCAGTTCCCCAAATATTTGGGTTTCCGGGTCATTACGCTTCAGCCTTCGGCCTCATCTTCACAAACTGCATAAAAAAAAACAGAGAAATTGTGCAGTTAACCCCCGACTCCCTTTGTTATCTACAAGAAATGAGTTTAGTCATTCGTATCTCCACTCCACACATTTTAAGGATCAAACATATTTTATCCTTGACCTAAGTCAACTAAAAAGACACCAAGTAGGGCAGGTTAACCCTGTGATGCAGCGAATAATGGCTCTAACCGTCCCCCGAGACAAATTGGCTCATTATCGTTTTTCATTTGGGCGAGACGCGAGCTCCTTTATGGCTGTGCGCTTCAGTAAACGACCCAACCTTGCCAAGGTATTGTTGAGTGTTGAGAGTAGTTTTGTTGTATTGAGGTGAATTGGTTAAATCAAATCAAATCAAACACGCTCCATTGTTTAAATAAGGAAGGTATATTTAAATACCTCATAGAAACTACAAATTAGGCGGCCTTATCGCTAACATATCATACATAACGTAACATAGGGCTTATCTGTTTATTGTGGACGAAGACGTACATTTCATGGGATAGAAGTAGTTACAGTTTTAAATTAAAAAAAATTACTATTATATATACTGACGCCCCGTAGAATAATTAGTGAAATACAAAAAGTTGCTCTTATTAACTCGTTCAGGGACACAACACGCGACATAATAGAAAATTGATACGACGAAGAGAACCAGATTGTGCCTCTGAAAATATTAATGTTACAGTTTGTGATACGACAAAAGAATGTATTTATTTGAATCAATAATTTTACCCAGGATTTCATCCATGATTTTCTCAAATAATTCATAAGATGAAGAAGGTTTATATACGTATAATACAGTAAGCCGCGCAAGTTCCGCACAGGCTATTTCAATAGTTCGCTCAACAGAAAGGTTTACAACATCGAGGCGCTCTTTAAATTTAATATTATTTCGAATTAAAATTAGACTACCGCCTCGTATTGCTTTCCTTCTGCTAAACGAGCTTGCAATCTGGTACTCCTTGAAGCCGACCATGAGCTCACATTGCTTATACCAGTACTCCGTTATATACAATACATCAGGAACAGGAAAAGGAAGGTTAAACAGCAGACTGAGACGTTGAGCAAGGTACGCACGAGCCCGTTGATCGCACGAGACCAAGTCTGATCTAGTAGTCAAATCCAGGTCGTGGATGCATTTGCAAATGTCTGTTGGTCTACGGGTCCATAGTCTATACACAATACTTCATGGTTACCGAGAAAAGATAAGCATTTGCGAAACTTAAGCCCTGACTCTCGTGGCGCTTTTGCGGACATTGGTAGATGCGAAAGTATCGACGCATGTGGCGTCCCAAATTATTGTGCACTCCAGTGTTTATGGAACAAATATCTCTTGCTATCATGCCTGCATAATCCTCATGGAATGTGTGTTATGATGATAGAACTGTTCGACGGTTTTGCTGAAGAAAAGACCGTGATGGTATTGGTTCACGTGTGTTTATATATCCCATACATTACGACAATGTGACATTGTACCTGTGCGGAGATAATCATCATCAGCCCGTAAACATCCCACTGCGGAGGCCTTCCCTCGTATAATTAGGCAGTATGGGCCATTGTCCCACCACGCTGGCCCAATGCGAGTTGGGGACTTCACATTCTTTTGAATTTTTATTCCTTAGGGATGCAGGTTTCCTCACAAAGTTTTCCTTTACCGTTAAAGAGCAGTCGGATAAAGATAGATAATAAATAACACCAGGAAATTGTCGTATAATTTTGATTGCAGAACAACTCTTGTTTCCCTATCATATTTTATTATTTACGTAAACATACATAATTTAATCGTCCAAATGTCACAATGTGATTATCCCTCTCTTAATATAAACCGATATGGAAACTATCGTTGCATATTGAAATGAGAAAGGATATATAAAACCTCTGTAATAAAATCCGAAATTTAAATATGGAAGCAGGAAAAAAATATATTTTGTAATTCCGCTACATTTTCCGCTGCATAATGTTATCTACATATTTTATAGGAATGTGCCCGGAATCAGATAGATAGACGAAGATTGTTTCAGCATATCATCTTGACTTGTATTACGGGGCTAATATTTTCTTTTAGGTATACCCGGGTTACCGCTTGACCTCAATTACATCTGATGTTAAGTGACGAAGTAACGACGCTGCTGCCTGATTATCCAAAGGACTTTTATATAGGTATAGCCATACCATCAACCAAACCGACAAATATGGAGAGAATATATGAATATCGCAAGATCGCCTGTCTCTAAGTGCATTGGAATTACATATTCTTATTCCATCACCGCCATTTCATCTTCGGACTATTAGGCGTAGCAACCGGTGGGTATCGGCGAAAAGGGTCCTGTCGCGGTTCATTCCATTGTCTTCTTTCTTTATTTTTTTTTTATAATAACTTGTTGCCATGATTGTTTGCCTTGCATTATTAATGAATAAAGTAATTGTTATTCTTACACATATTCTTATAGCACAAGAAATGTTGCCGATTACATGCAGCTACATTAACAGGTATAGCTATTATACAGCTATAAAATAAATTAACCAAGCTAATGCTATTTAATAGGTTTATGATACTAGATGCATAGGTACTAAACCTTTGTAGTTGAATGAATCCATAAGATAACTGGCTGGTTTCGGGCCACTTTTGCACTCCCTCAGCTCAGTACTATTTAATCACTATTTAATACAGCTACATATCATGTGTTATTTTACTCAAAAATCCCATCACAAAGTAGATCTTGAGATATAGGCAACTAGCCCTTACCAACTCAAAATTAGATTAATAAATAGTGAAAATATAGCAGTTGTTTTAAATATTTAAAGTATCCATTTAAATAAGTTGGTAAATATTTGATAATTAATAATAAACATAATTATTATGGTTGTTTGTTTACACGATTACCTATGATAATTTATGAGTGAGTTAAACTATATATATATATATGTAGTTTATTTATTTATTTTATTTATTTATTTATTTATTGCATATCACATGGTTCACATAGGTGTTAAATATAAAAGTGTACAAGCATGTGACACCCTGTAAGGGCACCGCAAAAGTATGAGAGAGAGCTTCTTATAATTAATTATTTATATTAACTTAAAGAAACCTAGCTTAAAGAGATCCAACATTTTTCATATTTAATACAAAATTTCTTTACATTAACCTAGAACTAACTTAAAACTGTTTTCTACTTATTTTAAAAACTTTTATAATATTGACTGTTTGTACTTACTATACTATTTTATTAGATACTAAACTTTTAATTATATATATTTCAGTACATAAGATACATTATTTATTAGACTTATTATCATTTAGTAGTTCTCCTATATTATAAAATGCTTTACTCAATAAATATTTTTTCAACAATTTTCCAAAACGTGATAAATTTTCTTCATTTTTAATATGGTTAGGGATAGAATTATATATTTGAATAGCCATGGAGTGGGGACCGGATCTAAATAACTCCATTTTTAGTTAGTTAACCTTTGCGTGTCATTCTTAAAAAACAACAAGTTGTGTAAGGTTTTAATGAGATGAGGATTACTCGAATTATTACCGAATCGACGATGCGAAATGGTATGATAACGTTTGCATTTATGAATCGTTCAAATAAATTTCATTATCTGAATTTCAACAGTTAATTAGTTGTATGAAATTACAAAGTTTAATTCAGTTATCTGTATTGTTTCAATAATGGAAACAATAGGGAATGTGGTTGCATTTATACATACATTGTGGCACTACTCCTAAACCAGGCTTCCAACTGATTGTTCAGGAGTAGGCCGCAATAAATAATAAAAATCAGGAACACTTGAATATTGTATTGTAATAAAAAGGCACTGTTATAAAACAATGCCTTTACAAATGATAATGAATTTTATGATACTGGAAGCTCCAGCGCACTCAGCGGAAATATAATAGAATAGGGTTATAATATAATAAGTTTGACAGAAACGTCCGAGCTTTAGAACTGTTGAAAATATAATGACGTTGTTTTGTTCGGCCGTCTGAGTTCGAAATAGGAATTTGAATTTAAATATAGAGAAACGAAAAGGAAAAAGAACAAAAAGATTACTAACTAAAATCACCAACGAGACGCAATACCGTCCCGTTACAACATAACGTCACGACTTTTTTCCCAAATGGGTTGGTCCGAAATATCTCAAACAGAAGTGTTTGAGGAAATAATCAGGGTTCACCCTTAGAAATATACTGAAAACGCACAAATGACAGGACGCTTACCCATCGCTGTTACAACGTACAAATCTATAGATGGTTTTTTGCGGAAAGTCCCTTAGTAGCCATTTACGACACCCACTGGAAGAAACAGGTTGGCTCTATTCTGTTTACGAGCAGAAACCACATAGGCTACTAATGTAAGAATTTAATCGTTTTTATATAAATACACTAAGTACCTATGCCTTGAATTGCACGAGCCAGTCAGAAACAAGTCTCAATATGGACAGATGTGTCTCGGTGTTATATAGAGCTGGATCCAAATCAACCTTTATATAGCCCGCCCGCATTTTAAATATTTGTTAAAAAATATGAAAAAAGGCCGTCTGTAATGTAAATTTTATAGAACCTCTGTAATAATTTCCTGGCTGTTTTAAAAGTATAGTGTCATGTGTGTCAAGTTATAGTAAACTTTTGTTTACTGTCACAAATTAAAATTTACCGTTCCACGTTCCACGTCCACCATAACCTGTACGCATTTTATTGCTATCCTAGAAATTCCACCTTTACATGTAATTCAATGAACAGATGTGTCCTCCTTAAGGAAATTCAAAACCAATAAATTTAATATACGTGGCCAGTATTATAATTTATATTTATGGAAGATTTCCTTGATCACTAAATCTATCGACAGAGTGATAAAAGCATTTATAATTCGAATACAGGGATATTCGAATTATAAATGCTTTTATCACTCTGCAGCATAATCTAAGCATTTATAATTCGAATATCCCTGTTAGGATTAAGGTAAGAGTAGTTGGGCACACGCACAACCGCCAGGTGCTCAATGATTGTATTTTCCCAGCTTACAGTAAATTCTGTCTCATTAAACGGATATTATTCAATCAATCAATCAATCAATCAAGTACACTTTATTGCACAAAAATTCTACAATACACTTCATAAATATAGCTTCAAAAAAAAAAAGAATAATTGTACAACCAGGCGGTCTTATCGCTATTAAGCTATTCTACCAGACAACCTTTGGGTAGAGAAAAAAGTAGAACGGGATAAAAGCAAGTAGGTTGTGCACCAATGACATTAAAAATAATAGTATTATTCGTCCATGCTAGCTTATAGACAGGTATACAGGTAGGTAACTTATATAAACCATATGGAGGCTAGATCTGTCTGGTGTCTCATACTTGGAAGAAGGTGGTCCTTCGGATTTTAAATTCCAAATTGGATAGATGAGATGATCAGGCACGCCTCCTGGCAAACTCGGAAAAAGGACCTGGAAACTGGTTACATGCTCTGCCTTCCTACCTAGTCACCATCTTCGATCTTACTCATCCTACGCATTTCCATATGTTTACGCTTGGGTTCTAAGTTGTATGACCCTCAATGCTGTCCATGTGGAAGAGTAGACCAGCTCACACGGGCTCTCTTGCGTTGCTATCGCCTTATTACCATCAACCAGTTAATTAGAACGCTCTTTCTACCGTGGCGATGCGAGTATCTCTGGAGCCTAGTGATTTATTTAGGGACAATGGGAAAATACCCTTTGGAGCTACCTATTACCATGGTGATTGGCGCGTGGTTTGATATGGGACACGACTTTGACACTGTCTGAGAGATTTTAAGTTGGTACCCTTGGATCTCAGATTGACTACTGCTGTAAGTATGCTAACATAGCTATAGCACGAACGATGAGAGACGATTCTCTGAGTGCAACGATCTTGGATCACCCAATAATTACTGCCGGTACTGGGTGATATAATCAAAGAAACCGACCCGTGTTCTGCAAACCAGGTTCAATCATGTCACTCAACATACCATTTAGATAATACCTTTGTTATCTTAGATCCCATATTAGGTACTGCCGGTACCAGGCTAACATAACCAAGGGAGAGTCACTTCTTTCCAGGAATCAATCGATAAATCGTTACGCTTGTAACGAGACGCCATGCGACTCGTTGGTTATCTTTTTAATTTTTCTGATAAAGGTTCATGGAGCTTGGCAAACAATGCTTCAATCAATCAATCAATCAAATACGCTTTATTGTTTAAATAAGGAAGGTACATTTAAATGCTTCCATAGAAGAAAAGAAAAAAAAAGAGTTTTTTTTTACAAAATTTCTAAATTCATGACCATGATTTTAAATTACGTAAAAAAATAGATGCTCATAAACCAACGAATGGCGAACGAATATTTTTTTCTTTTTTTTCTATGGAAGCAAGCTCCATGAACCTTTATCAGAAAAATCAAAAAGAGAACCAACGAGTCGCATCGCGTCTCGTTACACGCTGAATGAATCTATTGCTACTTAAGAGGTAAATACCAGGACATTTGGATAATCATCAACGACCAAATATTTTACTGTCTTATTCTAAAAATTAAAATGAATTAAAACTCACCTGAAAATGTGTTTGAACTACAACTGCCCTAAAAACTATGGAAGCGTCTTGAACTCTTGTCTCTAGAGGTTTCTCAGCAAACTTGGGACACTGACTGTCACAAACTATCGTCCGACACAATAATAGAACTATCACCAGAAGGTCCCTGCTGGGAGCCCGGCCCGGTACAGGGCAGAACACGGGCAGTGCCATGGTAACATTCAATTAACTACACTTCCTGATCCCTCCATCGTACACAGGTATGTTTCTCCCTTCTCTTCTTTTGTCGTTTTATGTGTTGCATTTTTATCTGTAACAAGAAAAAAATTACATTATATTGGGTCCTTACCTATGACATTGGCGTTTTGTATGAAGAATTTCATTAAGACGGTTTTCTCCATACAAACATTTTTGATTTTTTTTTGGGAACGGCAAATCCGAATTTAGCTAAACTTTGTGTGTATTATCGGATAACATTAAGTTAAGTATGGGCAGCGTAAATTTTTAAAAGTAACCACTTTATAAAAGTGTCAGCGAATCTAAGAAATGATTATGGGAAGCACATGAAAAGAGATCTGTTAAAATTTTTTTTATTATGTTATTTAGACCAGAAATTAAAAAATATTTCACGTGAAACCTTGAAATAATATTCCATTTTCCAAATAAAAAACAAATTTGGATATAGCTTTGATAATCGCAGGAATTGGTACATAATATGATTCACGAAGAAAAAAAACTCCATTTCATAGGCAAAGACCCAATATAATTTATTGAAATAAGCTTCCAACTGGTGTATAGATAGATAAAGCGTACACAGATAAGGTAACAACACTAATATAATTTTATAACTCTAACGCTGTGTGATACAGCAATACAAATTGGCCACAGCTGAGTGTATTAGATTGCTCATTACGCAAAACACAGATTTTAAACTATTCCAAGGAGAATTGCAACGTGGAAGCCAAACAAGAGGAAACTACAAGTAAATAGCAATTATGATGAGCAATTAAAAAAAAAAAAAAAAAAAAACTACAAGTAAATAGCAATTATGAGTCTATTAAAATAGTGGTTGATGAGTGATAGTAGGTGGGAGTAAAAATAAAGAGACGTAGTTTTTCTACATTGTGGGGTTCAAAAAAGTGTGTTTTATCATAGTTGAATAATTTATAAAATATAAACAAAGATATTGAAATACCTATATATATATAATAAATATAAATAAATATTTCGGACACTTACACCAATCATCTAGTCCTAAACTAAGCAAAGCTTGTGCTATGGATACTAGATAACGGATAAACATACATAAATATTTATGTAAACATCCATGACTCGGGAATAAATGTTCGTATTCATCACACAAACATTAACCCCTCGCGGGATTCGAACCCGCAACCGTTGGTTTCGCTGACAGGGTCACTATCCACTACACCATCCGGTCGTCACTCACACGTCGTCACACGTTGTGACGTCGGACGTCACACGTCACGTATATAGGTATACACACTGTATCATTTTATCATCCCATTTGGGATTAAGATAAAAATGACGCTACGGATAACTACGGATTATTAGATATTATTATACTTCTTATATTTTCTGTTATAGGCTTTTTTTTACACAACGGGTTGGTATTTGACCTCAATCACACCTGATGTTAAGTGAAGTTGAGGTCGAAGGTGGAAGTGTACTGACCCGGAAACCCTAACACATTTGGGGGATTGGCTATCTTATCTCTGACAACCGGAACACAACGATGCTATTAACATTGCTGCATGGCGTCAGATTTAGATAAGATAGTGGTAGCTAGCCAGGTGGACATTTAAAATGCCCTACCACCAACCAAACCGAGTATTTAAACATGTACCTACTATTACTAGATTTACGTCTGTTTCACTTTTTCATTTTTTTACTTTTTGGCAAAAATAACTTAGAGGTCAGGGAGCCGATTCTCAGTTCATGCGAGATATCTCTAATTCGAGATAATGTCTAATCGTGGAATGTCGATTAAAAATGTCACAAAAATGTCTATGATACGAAAGAAACGTATTCTCGCGGTCGCTAGAGATAACATGTCACGAACTATTGGGATGTCGATCTAAGTTACGTTCCGTTTTATCGATTGTGTTTAGTCGTAATCGAGATCAACGAATCCAGCCTTATAATAGGTTCTGAAATATAAGACTTAACCGACTTCATTTCAGAGTATAAATAAACTACAAGGTATTGCTTTATTACTGAAATCTAACGAAAAAGATTCCACAGAATGACTGGTTTGTTAAACAAAGCCGCGTAAAACGTAACTCAAGCAAGTGTCAATCTGACATAACCAAGTCCTTCGACAATCGGAAATTTTTTTAAAAGCATTATCCCGCATTTCATATGGGTCTTGGCGCCATAGGCGTTGTCTACGAGGAAACTCTGCCAAGATTCGAGCTTCTTCTACGACATCACCAATAAATGAAGATATAAAATTGTCAACTCATATTACTTCGTCACCTAACATTGTCGAATTTGTCGATTTAAGAGCTAAATAAATGGCACTTAGACGATAAATCACACAAAAACACAAACACTTTTCCAATACCAAACTGACAGAAAGAAATGTCACTACGATATCTACGATTTGACGATTAGAGATCCAATGTCGAATGATATTTACCACTCGTTGTAAGTCGAGCGCTGGAAATAGACAATTCTCTAACATGACATTTTGAGAATACGAAAATTCTGTTTCATTCGACATTCGCCATTTTATTTCGAGATATGTCGAATACGACATAATGTCTATTGCGCGAGAATCGCCCCCTGGACCCCTATTCTCGCACACTCGACATTTGTTTGACATTTGGCATGTCTATCTCTTTCACACTTATATGCGTGTGTAAAAGTGACAAACCTATTGATGTCGTTCGACATTGAAATCTCGAGTATGTGAGAATCAGGCTCCTGCTCGTTGCCCGAGATACCACTCGAGACACTACTTTAAACTTAAAAACTCTCGTAGATGACATAAGCTGCATGGGCACGCATCGATTTTTGAATAAGCCTATTAAGTAATGTTTGGTCTGTCACTATACTGCGTAGAGTAGATTCTTATTTAAAAATGTGATAGTGTAGATTTTGTACAACATATTGAATAGTATAGCTTACGATACCCGAGAGATTAAGGTCATGAGTAATGTGTAAAGTTCTCCCGATCGATCTGTGTGGAGAACGTTTGAGTTTGGGGCAGCTTGAAATGGAAAATCTATATTTACCGGTGGGTAATATCCTCAGCATGCAAACCCGCAATATGATATTACATTTCTAATTTATGTACATTTTGGACTGATTTATGTTTTCATGTTAAACAACATAAACGACAACTATGGCCTAGCTCCCCTTTTTATACTGGACGGATGGGTTGGTTGCGAGGTCGTGACTGACAACATGCAAATACTTGCAACGATACAGTGCAAACTAGTGTTGCGGGTATTTACACCTTGTTATAAACTGGCCTCTGACTAAATTAATTAATTAATTGATGAAATGGATTAATTAATTAATTAATTACAATCTTTTATTTCTTTTAATTTAGTTTCCTTACCTACTAGATGGTATGGTATATCTGAGATGCCCCGTGCGACAGGGCTGTACCTGTGCGGGACTCAAAAGGCCGCACTGATCGATGAGCAATAAAGTATTTTTTATTTTATTTTTATTTTTATTTAATATGTCGTGTGTTATAAATGTAGGTCGAAGTAGGTAGAAAGATTTTCGTTATAAGCTAAATTTACATACATAACATAATATTGATTTATGTAAACACAGTAACAAATAAAGAGATGGAATTTAAATATAAACTAGAACAGATTCTTTTGACGACCTGTTTGGTGTAGTGGTTAGTAACTCTGACCACTATACCAAAAGTTGCGGGTTCGAATCCCGCTAGGGGAATATATTTGTGTGATGAATACGGACATGTGTACACGAGTTATGGATGTTTTCATTTATAATAAGTATTTATTTCCAAAAAAAATATGTATTTATGTAGTATATCAACCATCTGGTATCCACAACACAAGCGTATAGATGCTTATTGTGGAACTAGATGGCGTTGTGTGTATGTCTAAGGATATTTATAATTATAAATATAAAAAAATGGGTCCGCATCACAAGGTACTCAAAACGCTGGCAGTGTTTTCTCGCTGGATGCAGATACTTAAGCACTGAGCGAGGAAACAGCCAGCTCTCGGGTCACCAGTGACATCGACTAAGCGCATTGAAATAAAATACCAATAATAATAATAACATATTAGCTTGGCTAGCTACCACCATCTTATCGAAATCTGCCGCCAAACAGCAATGTTAATAGCATTGTTGTGTTCCGGTTGTCAGAGATAAGATAGCCAGTCCACCAAATGTGTTGGTGATTCCTGGTCAGTACGTTTCCACCTTCGATCTCATCTTCACTTAACATTAGGTGTGATTGAGGTCAAGTACGAATCGGTCGTGCATAAAAAAATATAAATACCTTTATTCCAAACATTAAAAATAAAATGCTTGGAACACCATCCACGATCCTCCTTTCGAAATATACATACTATCGCATTTAAGTTGATGTTTATATCTAACGTATGTATGTTTATATCTATTATTTTATATATTTTTTTTAATCATTGGTGCAAAACCTACTTGATTTTATCCCGATCTACTTTTTTCTCTACCCAAAGGTTGTCTGGTAGAATAGCTTAATAGCGATAAGACCGCCTGGCTGTACAATTATTATTTTTTTGAAGCTATATTTATGAAGTATATTGTAGAATTTTTGAGCAATAAAGTGTACTTGATTGATTGATATTTATTATGATAAAAGCGGAACATGTACGTGTGTATGCCACACTGAGTATAAACCATTTGTGCTACTGCGGCACACACTCGCTCTTTGTATTTTCTAGTCTTTACTTTTATTTGTATGTATATTTCTTTGTAATTTAAAAATTGTGTAGTTGTGTGAACGCAGTGGCGTAAATAAATGCTTTATCTATCTATCTATTTGGATTCATTGTTTACAAGGAATGGAAAGTACAAGCGTAACTTTATTTATGTGTGTATGTATGTATAAATTACAACTACGCCATACGAGCTCTTGTCTCTAAAGTTTCCAACAAAACTGCCTAGAAATTGTAATAAAAATTAACGATAACATAACATTATTTTTTCATCGATAATAATGGAATCAATTCATTACGCTGGTCATACAATAAAACTTTAGAATTCCATGAAAGTAATTAAAAATCCGACAATTCGCCAAATATTTCAAATGTCGGAGTATTAGTTAAATGTTTTGAATGCTTTAATTACGAGAGAGTATTCGCGGTCACCCTACTGGGTGAGTGGTCTGTGGATCAAATGAACACGAATTCAATCAATACTGGAATATCAATTTATTATTAATACAACTGACCTAATATATTTTAATGAACTAATGGTTGAGCAACTAGTCATTAGTTATTCATTACTGTGTAGAACTGAGCCACATTAAGCACCTACCTATATATTAACAATATAACTATTTAAAAATAAAAAAACTCGACCGCAAATTTCAGCTCCGTATCATTTACAGTCTGCGAGACATAATGAAACTATAAGGGTTTGCACTACAAAAATAGTCATTTGAAAAACATATTTTCGTAAATGTTTTTCCAATATTAGACGAAGGTGTCGATTCGGATGTACACCAACTAACCTAAACTAAACTAAAAGCAGTTTTAAAGTAGAACTGTCTGTTTCTCCCTGCAACAGTACGATGCGACGGCACCACTCCAAAACTAGTTTTAGTTTAGTTTAGTGGTGTACATCCGAATCGACACCAAAGTCGATAATAATTTCATATCTTTATTTGTATGTTCTGAAATATCTGAAAAACTCTGGGTTAACTTTCTTTGGTTCATCATATCAGCCAAAAGATGTCAACTGCTGAACCTCTCCCATGAACGTTCACAGTAACAGGTTGGAAGCCATCTGAAGCTGACTTTCCGCAATCTTCATAAAATCCGTCCAATTTCGTTCCTTAAAAAAGTTCAGTTTTTCGTAACTAAGACATTGATACACGACAGAAACTTCAAACTTAAAGAAAAAAAGAAAATAACTCCAAGACAAGAGTGTCTACCAACGTGCGACTGCGAATCCTTTTTTGAAGGACACTTCTTTATTAAGACTGACGTTTTTAAAGTATTTCACAGGTTCGAAGTCTCCATTACTAAGTTGGAGGGGAACTTCGAGTCAAAATAAATAACTTGCTGTTTTTTTTTATTCAACGGGGTTCTATTTAATGCGTATCTAAGTTTTTTAGGCAATAAATACTCGCCCGCCTCCGTGGCTCAATGTAAACGACATTGGGTTTACGATTCAGAGGTCGCGGGTTCGATCCCCAGCGGGGTACATGTTTAAGTACTCGGTTTGGTTGGTGGAAGGGAATTTTAAATGTCTACCACCATCTTATCTAAATCTGCCGCCAAGCAGCAATATTAACAGCATTGTTGTGTTCCGATTGTCAGAGATAAGATAGCCAGTCCCCTAAATGTGTTGGGGTTTCCGGGTCCACCTTCGACCTCATCTTCACTTAACATCAGGTGTGATTGGGGTCAAGTACCAACCCGTTGTGCATAAAAAAAACATAAGGCATAAAGAACAGATTTGAAGATAGAGTAAAAATAAATGACCGCAAAAAAAATTCGTGTGTCGCGTGTCGCTAAATGGTAAAATAAATTAACCCGACTGTGTATAAACCTAACGAAAAAAATGGAAACGCTTATGTAATTTAGAAGCTCTCCACACGTCAGTTGCTTATATTATACATTTTCGAAATCCTCGTGAGCTCCTGAGAAAGAAGTCGGACACAAATCCACCAATCCGCAATGGGTCCGCGTGGTGGATGGCTCATACCCTCTCCGTTGGGTTCTCACAGTTGGGGCACGGTCTCCTCTTACTGAGGTAAGAGGAGACCGTGCCTCAACTGTGAGGACGTGTAAGGCTGTTGATTATATGTTTGTATGATTTGTTTGGTGAACGACCTGTTTGGTGTAATGGTTGGCAACTCTGACCACTATACCAAAGGGTTGCGGGTTCGAGTCCCGCTGGGGGCATGTGTTTGTGTGATGAATACGGATATGTGTACCCGAGTTATGGATGTTTTCATTTATAATAGGTATTTATTTCCAAAAAAAAATGTATTTATGTATTATATCAACCATCTGGTATCCACAACACAAGCATATAGTTGCTTACTGTGGAACTAGATGGCGCTGTGTGTATGTCTAAGGATATTTATTTATTTATTTATTTATTTATTTATGATAAATATTTAGGTGTGTACTCGAGTGGATGTTTATTATTTATAACATGTAAATATATATTTAATAAGAAAAAAAGCTAGAAAGCGGCTAATAAAATGCTATGTATGGAGTATAGCTTTATACGGCTGTGAGATGTGGACATTAACACAAAAGGATAGGGAAAGGTTAAAAGCGCTCGAAATGTGGTGCTGGAGACGAATGGAGGGAATAAGCTGGACCGAGAAGAGAACAAATGAAGAGGTGTTAATGATGAAAGGAGAAGAGATGCCTGTTAGCCACAGTTGAGAGCCGAAGAGGAAAGATGATAGGTCACTTGATACGACACGATATTTTTTTTGAAGAACATAATTGTGGGAAAGATTGAAGGAAAGAAAGGAAGGGGAAGACCTAGCCGTAATTACTTTGACCAACTGAAGGAAAAGGTGAATGTCATGTCGTACCAAGAGGTTAAAACGAGGGCGGAAAGTAGAGAGACGTGGTCATTACACCACCGACAAGAGCATCGCTCTTAAATTGAAGAGAAATATATATTTACAAGAAAACAGGTACCCGTATAGTTAATGGCATCCATTGGCCTAGTTGCTTAGAGTAGAACAAGAAGAATGATGTATGTTCAAGGACACTTTGTAAAGATTACAAGTTATGCTAGCACTGCTGCGTACGGTTCTATCATTCATTATGTTGCACGATACACGCATGGTACCAGCACGTTGCTGCTTGTCCTCACAAAGTAAAGAAACCACAATTTCGGCCAATCTCTATCAAGTGTGGATAAATAAATCCAATTTTCACGAACGTGACGTGCTATTTTCTCTGGCGTATTATCTGCCACATTAACCCTGTGACTTATAGCCACACAATCCATCTGACATGAACACATGGGGGAAAAATTAAACTCGCATTTTTCATAACTGTTACGGCTGGTGGTTCCACCGACCTTTACGGTTGACCGCAAAAATGTCGGCGAATTTGTCGAGGATTTTTGCGTACGAAATACGCCAAGTTTGGGAAACTTTTAAATTGATTAGAGAAGAAATGAATATACCAGATCGACGACGGCAATGATGTTATTTTAGATTGCTGCAATTTCTCACCGACAATAATAGGTTTGGAAATTTCGAATGATTGTTATTCAGTGAGCGATTTTCCTAATAGCTTTTATACAAACACAGTTCCTAATAATTCGAAAGATGGCACTGGCAACTCACAGAAGTCAAAATGGAGCACGGCCGTTAAACTAAAAAAAGGATTTATTGTCTGTGATAATTTTTGTTAATTGTGCAATAAAGAGTATTTCATTGATTGATTGATTGTTTAGACATCTTGTTAGTTGTCAAAGGATATTGTGCTGCAGATGTATCACGGTATTGTGCTGAAACTGTATCAACAACTTTTTTATTTGACAATTACAGAAACTTTCGATGAGTGTCAATCAATCAATCAATGAAGTACACTTTATTGGACAAAAATTTCTACAATACACTTCATAAATATAGCTTCAAAAAAATGATAATTGTGCAACCAGGCGGTCTTATCTTATAGTATATATGTGACACCAAATAAAGAAAATAATGGATACTATAATGATCAAATCTCAGAATCACGAATATGGCACCAGTCAAGACGCTAGAAGACGCAAGAGTATCATTTATCGTTAATTTTAAGAACACTCCCAAGAAAATCTTGAATTTGATGAAATATATTTTATATCTTAGATTAGTTTATTCTTATACATTTTATTAAGAAATATCAAGTAATTTCTACAGGATACCAAATAGACGTACTGCCATTCCACGAAAGCGGAGGCCCAGTCATGAGCAGTTTTGGTTACGTAGGTAACTAAAAGTGCCCTTCATATAAATAGTATATTTAGATTTTTAAAATTACAAGAATCGAGATCCATTGCTAATTAGGCACCTTAGGCTTTATTTTTTGGTAAAAAATATAGTCTATTTTCGTTTCTGTGTGTGACCTTCCCAGTCCACCTATGCCCAGCTGGGTCGAGTCACAAGGTGTATATGTACAGAAGGGGCGAGACAGCTCAGGCCAGGGTCAAAACAGAACACGGATTACCACACCAACTTATTTATTGCATGAAACAAAAGATCGAAAGGGTCTTAAAACTTAAAAAATTATCTATTGATGTGTAAAAAAAATCATTAAAAATAACAGCGAGACTGAGTTGAAATCTGGAAATCAGTGTGCCAAAAAAAAGGATCCGTCAGCTCATCAGTCAGTCAGTTTAAAATTTCGAATTTGAACTCCAATAACCCAAACCCACTAATGAGTATCAGCTTAAAAGAACGACACCGTTACAAGTGTAGTGTGTAAGAATCTTTAGATGTATGGTAGTGGGCAACCGCCTCCGTGGCTCAATGTAAACAACATTGGGTTTACGATTCCGAGGTCGCGGGTTCGATCCCCAGCGGGGTACATGTTTAAGTACTCGGTTTGGTTGGTGGTAGGGCATTTTAAATGTCCGCCTGGCTAGCTACCACCATCTTATCTAAATCTGCCGCCAAGCAGCAATGTTAATAGCATTATCGTGTTCCGGTTGTCAGAGATAAGATAGCCAGTCCCCCAAATGTGTTGGGGTTTCCGGGTCAGTACGCTTCCATCTTCGACCTCATCTTCACTTAACATCAGGTGTGATTGAGGTGTAAACCCGTTATGCATAAAAAAAAAAAAAATGTATAGAAATTGCCTCATTAGCGTATCCGTAGATTAAGAAGATAGAATAGATCATGAAGAGATAAGTTAGTGCTAGACTGTATCACGTATTACGTTAGTATATAAGAGCTAGATCATAAAATACCAGTGAATGGATATTATAGTATTACTCAAGATACGAGTTTTCTTTTCTACCTTCCCACATCGCATGGCGATCCTGCCAGGATTGATAAGGTTACAACATTTCTTTATGACGTCATTATCAACACTGATATCGATGGTCCTGAATCATTACTCCTGAAGTTAAAAAGTTCAAATTTGACTATCGTTGCTATATAAAGGTTTTATATTTTTGTTGCCATATACATAGCTACCTAATTATAATATGACATGATAACATTATAATATGACATAAATGATTTAATACAACTTTTCCATCTTTGGTGTAGTTTAAGTAATTAGTATAATAGTATGTGGAAAAATTGTTTTGTATGCCAATGTGCGGATCACAGCGCTCTGTCAGTTTTCTATGTAACATCACTTTATTGTATTTTACCTGTGTATCACAAATAAATTATTTGATTTGATTTGATTTGAAGCACTACTTCCAGGCTGATGTCGTAGAAGATGTCCAGTAGTAGGCCACAGTATGAAGAAAATGATTAGCCGGCGGAAAACTTGAAATCGTTGTCAGTGACAACTTTTATATTTAAGGGTATCACGTACACAAATAACTTGATGAACTTTATACTGTATATGCGTAATATATATTTATACTGAATATAATAGAATAGAAACAATAATAGCAGAAAAGTATGCGTCCAATCTTTTCAACGGCAAATTATGAACTGACTAAACAAAAGCTACACAGAAAGAGAGAGAGAGAACGGGCAGAGTTCAAATTTTGAATTTAAATTATGATTTAACCGAAAAAGAAACAAACAAGGAGAATACTGAAAAAGAGAATCAATGAGTCGCATGGCGTCTCGTTACACGCATTACTGGGCTTAGAGTGCACCCAATTCGAACGCCACGCGCGCTGGCTACAGACAGGTGCGCTAGCATCCCCCTAGTCTCTTGTAAACAAAACGTGACAGCAAGCTTCCGTCTCGAGTCGCAGAGAGACTACAGGTCATACTAGCCCAACCACACAAACTCCATTATGAACAAAATTCAACTTTCATCCTGGCAGTTAAATCGTCAGTTTCCGGGAAGCTGACGTTTTCTTCCGTGGCCTGTCCATCAACGCCATAATTAGAACTCCGCTCGATTAAATTGCGATGGCACTATAAACTGAGAACATCAGTCGGTATATGCATAAATTGTAAACCTAGACAAACTCAGATAAACACACCCACACATAAACACACCTAGATTCGTACAGCTTCTGTTCATTTTCTATGTTTTCTTTTTATTTTCTCTATAAATAAATAAATATCCTTAGACATACACACAGCGCCATCTCGTTCCACAGTAAGCAACTACAGGCTTGTGTTGTGGTATCCACATGGTTGATATCTACATAAATATTTTTTTTTTTGTAATTAAATACTTATTAGAAATGAAAACATCCATAACTCGGGACTCGAACCCGCAACCTTTTTGTATAGTGGTCAGAGTTGCTAACCACAACACCAAACATGTGGTCAAATTTACTTACTGCATATTATTATATATTATATTATTACTTACTGTATATAATTAATTACTGTATATTTACATAGTACAGTTATTATGTTCAAATGGTAATTTAGCCCTATTTCCCTATTTAATTTTAATTATGTGATATTGTGTGCTTTTTTAAAAGGCCTTCAATTTTAGTATTGTAATTGGTTAATTATCTACGTTCGTTGTCGTATTTAAAATAAAGAGAACAAATAAAAATTAGTAAATAAAAAAGAAATTGTTCAAATCCAATTTTTCATTATACTATATTTTTATAGTTTGTAAGACGAATAAGTGCATAAACTAAATAACAGAGTCAAGTCAGATCAGTCAATGTTTGTACTTTAACAAGTTTTTTTTTATGCACACCGGGTTAGCACTTCACCTGATCACACCTGGTGTTAAGTGAAGATGAGGCCGAAGGTGGAAGCGTACTGACCCGGAAACCCAAATATTTGGGGAACTGGCTATCTTATCTCTGACAACTGGAAAACAACAATGCGATTAACATTGCTGTTTGACGGCAGATTTAGATAAGATGGTGGTACCACCAACGAAACCGAGTACTAAATATGTACCCCGCTGGGGATCGAACCTGCGACCTCCGATTCGTAAACCCTATGTTCTTTACATTGAGCCACGGAGGCGGTTTAAAAATAAAGTTTTCTTATTCTCCAAGTGGACCTCTGTCCTCTATCAGCCGGAACCTGTATCACAGAGATCATGATATTAGAGATAAGTCGGACAGTATAAAATTACTTTGAGAGAAAACCGAAGTCCGATCCTCAATTACTTTCAGGGGAAAATATTGCAGATATTTCTTAGAAAAAAAAACTCTCGTGATGAAATTTTAAGAAAAACCGATTACGGAACCTACTCAAAAGTAATTGTACTTCCTCCGATGGAGGTGATACCGCTCAACAAAATGGAGGGATAATATAAATTGGACAGACTATTGGTATTTCTATCATTTAGGTGTAGGTACTTATTTTCGTATCTTTTAGAGATAAGTTTATGGAAATCGATATTTTAACGATGGCATTTCAATCATTTCATGATTTTGGCATGTAAAGACTAAGGGACTTAGTACCAAAAACAAGCTGTGCATAGTTTAACGGCGATGGGCGATGGGCTCGCCCCCTGTCACGTGTGCGGTTTGATATATTTCCTAAGGTGAACCGTGAACACTAATATTTGGTATATCTCTGACTACACTATTATTAATAATAATAAATATATCTGCACATACACACAGCGTCATCTAATTCCACAATAAGCAACTAGGCTTGTATTATGGATACCAGATGATTGATAAACTATACAAATACATTTTTTTTTGTAAATAAATACATAAATAAATGAATAACATCCATAACTCGGGAAACACATGTCTGTATTCATCATACAAACATATGCCCCTAGCGGGATTCGAACCCGCGACCTTTTGGTATAGCGGTATGAATTTTTAACCACTACACCAAAGAGGTCGTCGTAACTATTGGGACGAAGGTCGTGACGTTATATATGTATTTATCTCAATACATTCAAAGTTAGTCGGAAAGGGGTAAGCCGAAATAAAGTTAGTAGGTATAACGGACAGAAGACATAACATGGGTAAAATTTTCAAAAAAATTTCATTGGATAGTAGCTGATCGGTCACATTTGTGCAGGGAGTCGTAAATAATTTCTTCCAAATTTTTCCTTCCATACCTTACGGCTTAGAATACCCTTTCTAACTAACCTTTACATAAGAGTCTTTTATTGTATTGACAAAAACAATATTCCTATTCACTAAAAATAGTGGGCACAATGTTAATACGACAAACAAGATCCATATAGATCTGTTTGTGTTGCCCGACGTCACAATGTAAATAAATCCTTCAAAGGGCAATATGTACGCTATTACAATGAGGTTCATATTTGTGAAACGCAAATTGTGCGCATAGGCGATCATAAAATAATGTAGTCAATTTTATCCTATCACACTCCGGGGATCAAGGCGAATCAAACAATTGCAATGCATTTTAAAATTGGTCAAGCCATTTAGTCTGTTGGAGGTAACATAGACGCGATTGTACCGACCTGTTTGGTGTAGTGGTTAGAAACTCTGCTACTGTACCTAAAGGTCGCGGCTTCGAATCTCGCAAGGGACATAATATGTTTGTATGATGAATACAGACATATGTTCCCGGGTTATGGATGTATTTCATTATTCATATTATTTATTTACAAAAAAAAAGTATTTGTGTAGTTTGTCAACGCTCTGGTATCCATAATACAAGCCTAGTTGCTTAGTGTGGAACTAGATGGCGCTGTATGTGCATGGATATTTATTATTATTATTATATTTATTATACCTGTCTGGTGCAGTCGGGTAAAATATTACATCAAACATTTAAAGTTTTATTTGGTAATCCAAACTCATAAATAGTGCATAATGATGAAGACAAAAAACGCTCCAAATAAATAAATCGAAAATTTATACAAGATCCATTTAGCTGATTCACATATCCTTTCAAAACAATGTTCCCAGCAAATGAAAGACAAACAAAAAAAGTCTCCCATATAAATCCTCTGTATTACCTTTCTATCCCTCTCATCTTACGCAAACATGACTGGGGCGACAGGTGACACAGAATCGTATTACCATAAAAATGGCTGTGTTAGTGGAATAATTTTTCAAATTGATGTTGGAAGCTGGGGAAGAGGTGTAATGGAAATGTGTGCGGTTTTCATGATACTTTTAGGATCCACGCGTTTGTTTCGATATATCTATTTAGGAAGTCGTCACAAACATTTTACTGCACATTCTCCTGACTAGGTCAACAACAGCCTTACAGGTGCCCACTGTGGTACAGCCTCCTCTCACTGGGAGAGGATATTGGCCATAATCATTTAAGAAAAAACAATAAACATGATGTCAATACAAGAAATAAAAATAAACTCGTAGGTCAGATAAAGACGCGTCAGCAGAGTCAGTAATTCATTCAAAGGGTTATGTATACGCTTTTTCAATGAGGTTCATGTTGATATGCAAAATCTTTTTTTAATAAATTTAAAGATACTATAAAACAAAAACTCATTAAGAATGCAAATTAATCAGACTATTTAGATAATAAACATCCTTGCACAGAACCAACTAAATGGTTAATATTACCTATTTGTGTTATTATGAACTTCAATAAATAGGGCAGCCCGACTCCAATCAGAGTCTTAGTTAGATAAATTTTAATAAAGTTGCTTATTGACGTGACTTGTGCGTCTGCTACGCTTTTCACTAGACGCGCTGCTAAGCGCTACGGCGTAGCTGAGCACTACATCGTCGTTACCTGATGAAGTGTTAAGTTCAATCATGCTTTTCTAATACAGAAAAAATGTGTGAGGGCTATGTGCGGTGTGGGACCGTTGGAGACATGTAGACAATTATTTAAAAGTTTGAATTTACTCACTCTACCATCAATGTACATTTTTGAGATATGCTTGTTCGTGAAACAGAACGCTAGTCTTTTTAAAAAGAAATTTAATACATGCACATTTCCAACTAGGTACCCTGAGCGCTTGGCTATTGTCCCGCACACTACAACATGTTTTTCTAGAAATAGTTACAATATGGCCATAAAACTATTTAACTTCCTGCCTGGAGTGCTTAAGGATTTACCCCTACCAAAATTTAAAAAGGAGCTATACCAAATTTTGGTTCATAACTGCTTTTATAGTGTTACCGAATTCTTGACATTTAAGTTTAGAGATACAATAACCTAATTTGATTATTTTCGATTGCTTTGGTTTGGTTTTGACATTGTAAATTAATTTGATTGTCTTGACATTTGTATTTAACTTTTATAATAATGACATTTTAATAACGGCAATAATAATTAGACATTGACATTATGACCTAGTGTATTTTGTATCTTGACATTTGTATTTTGCTTTTATTGTGTTCACATTTTAATGATTAGGTAATTGGAATAATATTTAATTTACTTTTAACCATTTGCATGCCATTAGATGACGCAACACGCTTGTTCTAAAATAAATGTTCATCAATGATTGTACCGTGTTAGCCTGCAATTAAATTATTTGTATTTGTATTTGTATTGTATTTGTATTTGTATTCGAAACTCTGTCGGCTTATGTGTAATTTGAATTTACGAGTATAAAATGAAACTAAGACAAAATGTTGAGAATACATCCTAAACAACTGTTATACGAAACTAGAATATCAGAACTGTATTCTAAAGGCTGCAGAGGATAAGGAAACCGGCTATAAATAAAAAAAATCTTTCTTAACCCTTTTGTAAGAGCCGATCTGCAAAAAACAACTGACAAAACTTCAAAAAAACATTGGTCTAAAAAGTAAAATAAAGTACGAGTATATTAAGAAATAGCAAAAGTAGTTCCCATAAACTATGATCAAGTGCTTTTTATTACACGGCATTGGTGACGAAGTATTTGAAATTTTTAGCGTTAGGGATCTATGTTTTCTCAGTAATAATAAAAGATTATAAAAGTAACATTTATTAACTCGATTCTCGTTTTTGACTATTGCTTATCTAATTAATATTATAAAAGCGAAAGTTTGGATGTTTTGGATAAAATTTGGTATATAAGTAGAAAATACCCTGACTTAGACATAGTATATTTTTTATCCCTATAAAGTGAGTAGTTCCCGGGCGATAAACAAATTTCTGCTATATGGAAATTCCCCGTAGGCGAAGCCGCCGGCGGAAAGTTAGTAGTTTTATAACAAAGAATAAATATATCAAAATGAACCTCTTTAAACATAAATTTTTAACAGACAAGCGGAATCGACTATAGGCACTAAGTTTTCTATTAGACTAAACAAACACTTCAATATTCCAATTGGAATTGGAAAGAAAGAAAGAAATCGTTTATTGTCACAACATTTTTTGCGCAATATACTTAACATTAGGTACTTACATTAGTAAATACACATAGAACAATACCACTTTTGTGACAAAAGGATCCGGTTCAGCATAATGCTGACAGAGACTAGCTGCTGCTCAGCGCTGGTTTTCAACCAGACCCCCTTATTGAGTTTACTAGTCGACGTTTTGCTCGTGTGACAAAGTAACTCATAAAAACCAACAAGAACCATACGACATTTGCAAATACAAAACAGAAGCAGTGCTTTAAGTATTTCAAGAAAATGGTGTTTAAACTATTTGTTAGAATTATAGATTTAAAGATAAAAGGCACAAAGAGGCACTCATACAAAACACAAAGAAAGATACAAACTAACAATAAGCAAATCGAAAGTAAAATAACTCATAAAAACTGATAAAAAACCTCTCCGTGTTAAATACTCTCTTTAAGTATTTCCTTATTTATATACATATTTATTTATATGTATTATTAGTATGTAGGTATATATTTTATTAAGGTATAGTTATGTATTATTATATATTATTCTTATTACTTATATATAATATATTTATTAGTATGTAGTGTAGGTATTTGCTTTAGTTTGAATTTGCTGTAATTTGTATACGCTCAATCTGCTGTTCTCTAACTAACCCTATGGTTGACTGGAAGAAATCCCTCTTTGGGATAAGTCCGCCGTTGTACTCAATTTGTGTATCAATGCAAAATTAATGTATTGCCTTTTTGTACAATAAAGCGTTTACAAATAAACAAACAAAAACCTACAAATTTTTCAAACACAAAATAGAAGCAATGATTGAAGTATTTTAAGAAAATCATTTTCTTAAAACATTAAAATTTTACTATCGGTTAATTTGCGGGTATGTTATTATAGTTGTTACAGTTTGCAAATGGCGGAAGAAGAATCTCCTCATATAATTTACCTCGAAATATACTTGACGTCTTATCTCACAGCACACTGAAAAGAGAATTCAGATTGCCATCTTTGGACCAAAGCCAACGTTACCTGGCTAATTCTGCGCGCTTGAGACAGGGACGCTGTTGAAAATAGTTATAGAAACCTCTACACTGGATGTAGGGGTACATGAAAATCCAGCAGGAAAATAGGGGCTAGCTCTTTTTTATGCACAACGGGTTGGTACTTTATCTCAATCACACCTGATGTTAAGTGAATGAAGATAAGGTCGAAGGTGGAAGCGTACTGACCCGGAAACCCCAACACATTTGAGGGACTGGCTATCTTATCTCTCACAACCGGAATACAACAATGCTATTAACATTGCTGCTTGGCGGCAGATTTAGATACAGGCGTAATAAGGTACAGCCAGCTTGATGTAATTTAGTACCTATGTGAATAAAAGTCATCTTTAATGCAATTTATAATTTGGAAAGGGGTTCATGGGGCTCAGATGCGAAGAAATTAGCAAAGAATTTATCGTTTGGTTGATATTCAACGTAGAATTGCGATTTAGAGATCAACTGCTAGCTATAACAGTAAAAAGTCGTAATTTTTGTGGTGTACTTACCTATAGTGTTATAGTTCCTGATTTTTTGTAGAAGGATAGAGTACCCATCAGTAATAGAATAAAAATGTTTTTTAACCCTTCTGTAGCTTGTTTTAGGTATAATATAGGTAATTAGTAAAGTTACCACTGTGAACCTCAATGCGTTATATCATATTCATCCTAAAACAATTTTCTAAAAACTTAATTAATGGCTACCTTATATTTACTTAAAATTGTTTATTGAATCGTGACATACGTCTTCGGTGACACTTTTCATAAATATAAAGGAGTTAGTGATCGCTTTTTTACGAAAATAGTTACAGGAGTTCTAAGTATATTCCCTAACGAAATGATTTACAGTAGTAATTTAAGTTTAATAGTCTATGTTTTATAACTAAATACCTACACTATACCTAAAGCCAACTACCGATTTGTTAGAAAATATTAGGAAGAAATTAGGAACTTTTAAGGTTATAGAAAGTTAAACTCGTTCGCTTACTGGACTAATTTTTTATTTATTGGTAGTTTAGATTGTTAATTTATTTTTTGCAATTTTCCTATCAGTAGTTAGAATTGTATCACTCCTCATGTATTTATTGTCAAACAAGAACTCAGTAAGATATTTTTCAAAGGTAGCTCTTGGAAATAAATGTTACTATTTAAGCCTCAAGACTTTCGACTCAAAGTAAGTTGGGATGAACTCAATTTGGAAAATGGTGATAATTAACAGCGTGAAAATTGTCGAAAGTTACCAGCCACTTGTCCAAAATCGAAAATTGTTAGATTTACGTCTCCTGATAATAAAATAAACCGACTCCTCTTGAATTTATAGGGGAAAGTTGAAATGTTTTCGACCATTCCCTGAAGTAGGGTGAATCTATGTTAACGATTTTATCACCAGTGGGGAAGTTTGGGAGGTATGAAAATCGTCTGGAATATCTACATAAGTAATATGGCATGGATACTACAATTAATTTATAACACTACGCCTATAACATTTGCAGTATAAGCGGATAACGCTGCGTTCTTATTTCCGATAGCGTCCTTCAGACAGCTTATATTGGTTTTGTTACTATCGTCGTGGTGTCCACAGTGAACCGTACCGTACATCAATATACTGGTATCGTCCAAAAACCTTTTTTTTTATGCATAACGGGTTGGTACTTGACCTCAATCACACCTGATGTTAAGTGAAGATGAGGTCGAAGGTGGAAGCGTACTGACCCGGAAACCCCAACACAATTGGGGGACTGGCTATCTTATCTCTGACAACCGGAACACAATAATGCTATTAACATTGCTGCTTGGCGGCCGATTTAGATAAGATGGTGCTAGCTAGCCAGGCGGACATTTAAAATGCCCTACCACCAACCAAACCGAGTAGGTACTTAAACATGTACCCGGCTGGGGATCGAACCCGCGACCTCCGAAACGTAAACCCAATGTTGTTTACATTGAGCAACGGAGGCGGTTAAAAGAACCCCACCAGGAAATCTTTATATTGCTTTTTTACCCGACTGCCCAAGAAAATATACATATATGTATGTAAGTAAATTTGTCCATTCCTTTGACGCAACATCTTGCCTAAACGCCTCGATCGATTTCGAAGTGCAGGGTGTGGTTAGATACGCCTAGATACCTGGAGTGTCATAAGATAGATATATGGTAAAAAAATCCAACATGGCGTCCGCTAAATAAAATCTTGTAAATGCAGTCGAATTGGTAACCTTCTCCTACTTGATTTCGGTTAAAAATATCAATTTTACTTCTTTGTTAGTTACTTATTTTTTATTGTATTGCAACTGTTGGTTACACGGTTTTTCAATACCATTGACAATATGAAAATATTATGGACCACGGATCCTATAGTTTCAAAAGAATCACCGAAATTTATTCCACAAAATATTTCAAGGTGAAAATATTCCGATGGTGGTAGGAAATTTTTAATGTCCGCCTGGCTAGCTACCACTATCTTATCTAAGTCTATCGCCAAACAGCAATGTTAATAGCATTGTTGTGTTCCGATTGTGAGAAATAAGATTTTACCACCTCCGAGAATTAACCGCCTCCGTGGCACAATGTAAACAGCATTGGGTTTAATATTTTAAATGTCCGCCTGGCTAGCTACCACAATCTATTCTAAATCTGTCGCCAAGCAACAATATTAATAGCATTGCTGTGTTCCGGTTGTCAGAGATAAGATAGTCAGTCCCTCAACTGGGGTTTCCAAATCAGCATGCTTCCACCGTTACCCCCATCTTCACTGAACATCAGGTGTGTTTGAGGTCAAATGCTAACACGTTGTGCATAAAAAAATATAATTTGTTACCATGTATTCTAGCTGAAACCCTAAATATACCAACAAATCAAACTTACTTCACTTTTACTGTAATTTAAAGAGTCATAACAAAGTTAATAACCACCTAATCTCACTAATAATAACGCCATAAACTCACTAATTGCGGTTTTATAACGATAAAAAGGTCTATTTTCAAACTAACATCATTATGTTTCCACTAAATATTCCGTATTCGTGACCCATTCGGATAGTAAAGATTAAATGGTGCCTGTTTGCGCATAATTAATTTACGAACGTAATACTTTAAGAGTCTTATCGGGGGTTTCGTATAGGCTTTATTTTGCCTAGTGACTGGTAAAATACAGGGAGCTTATTTCGAGCGTGTTGTATTCAGTTTGTACGTAATTCACAAACACACATAATGTTTGTACATAAATGACAATCGGTTGGTGTAGTGGATCGTGACCCTGTCAACGAAACCAATGGTTTTGGGTTCGAATCCCGCGACGGTTAGATGTTTGTATGACGAATACGAGTATCCATAGTAAAAGCTTTGCTTGGTTTGGGCCAGATGATTGGTGTAAGTGTCCGAAATATTTATATTTATTTTTTATAATATTAAAAAAATTATGCCCATTCGGTTTTCGGAATTTACCGGGGAAAAAATTTCTACTGCCATGCCCTATGACGTATTTATAAGACAAGACTTTGGAACCCATAAATATTATAATTGCTAGATTTTTTTTTAATACGAGCTCACTGCCCGAGAAACTAACCGGAACACTATTTTATTTATATTGATACAATATACTTGTACGTGGGCACCGAAGCAGACATGACAGAGAGAGCGGACGAAGGAAGTAATCGGCCACAGAGCCTAGTGCAACCGCAGTGTTAAGGGTTTTGCATCCTAAATAGTAGCAGACCGAAGATAAGAATGAAACCTAAGTCTCCCTTCTAAGTATTAGCCACATTTGACGACCTGTTTGGTATAGTGGTTACGAACTCTGACCACTATACCAAAAGGTTGCGGGTTCGAATCCCGCTAGGGGCATATGTTTGTGTTACGAATACTGACATGTGTACCAGAGTTATGGATGTTTTCATTTATAATAAGTATTTATTTACAAAATATACCTATATATATATATATATATATATATATATATATATATATATATATATATATATATATATATATATATATATATATGTATGATAGTATATCAACCATGTGGTATCCACAA
Source organism: Oegoconia quadripuncta (assembly GCA_949316235.1). Classification (NCBI taxonomy): domain Eukaryota; kingdom Metazoa; phylum Arthropoda; class Insecta; order Lepidoptera; family Autostichidae; genus Oegoconia; species Oegoconia quadripuncta. The sequence continues at coordinate 4,557,013 of OX438743.1, forward strand.
CACAAGCCTATAGTTGCTTTCTGTGGAACTACATGGCGCTGTGTGTAAATCTAAGGATATTTATTATTTATTTAGATTTACACGTATGAAGAAATGTCTAGAAATGAGTTCTAATTGTCTGATTTATCAAATAATGAATTAATACCTTATCTACGAGGACGTGTAAAGCTGTTGATGATGAAACTTTAGCTTTACCCGGCCAATATTAAAGGAGATTACATTTATTTTAATGCATAAATAATACAGGTAATACAAACTAACATTCTATGGAACTTGCTTACTATGTTACTATTATCTATTCTGTGACTATGTTAACAAATTGCCATATTGAAATTGTCTCCGAATGATGAATTTACTAGAGATGGGCAAGACTCTTACTTACTCCTTTACTTAAGTCAAACCATATCGAATAATAAATAACCGAAAGTAAAAAACAAGTAGATACGAGAGAGATCTGAGATCGCCTTTATTTACACAGTCAGCAAGTTTCATAGAATGACGCTTTATAAATGTATGGTTTTAATTTTGTTTTTTTTTTCATCATCATCTGTGTAAACATCCTACTGCAGGGATATAGACCTTCCCTCGTATAATGAGGGAGTATAGGCCATAGTCCACCACGCTGGCCCAATGCGGATTGGGGACTTCACATGCCTTTGAATTTTTATTTCTCAGGCATGCCGGTTTCCTCACGGTGTTTTCATTCACCGTTCAAAAGCAGTCAGATAAATGCACATAAGTAATTTAATTAAATTTAAAATCTCATGGGTACATGACCTGCCTGGGAGTCTAACCCGGCTAACCCAAATCGGGAGACCGCGTCTTAACCGCTGAGCTACCGAAGCTCCCTATTATTTTAATGAATAATTAATTATGTAGCGATTTCATAATATCTGCATCCGTATTTTGTGCAACTTGCCTGTTCTATAAAGCTGTACACCCAAAGGTTGTCTGGAATAGATCGCTCTTTGTGAGAAGGCTGTCAAATTTAGTGTACTCTTTTCTATATTGTGTTTTGTAAAATGTATATTCTCTTTTTATGCAATAAAGTGTATTTGTATTGTATAGGTAAATACGTTGGTTTGAGAGAAATATCGTTAATGTGACGCTAAAATAAAATATAACATGAATAAGAATTCCTTAATAACCTTCGCACAGGAAAAGCCATATAGATGCGCACAATGCTAATGGCTCTCATTTCACAAAGAACCTCTTTACTTTTGAGAATGGTTGAATTCTGCTGTATACCTGAACGATTTAGTAAACAAGATCAACATTTTCAGCTTTATCTCAAGGCATTATAGATGTATAAAATTGGTTGGCTAGGTCGTCGTTGGTGATTTCACTAGTTTTCTTATCTTTCTTGCAGGAATAACGTCGGTAATGATGCTTGGCGGCCGAAGTAAGGCTTGTCTATAGTTTAGACTATTACCTCAAGTGTCCGATCCGCGTCCGTGTTTTCACTCTAGGCTCCACTGAAAACCAGCGTTTTAGTCTACTTTAAGACTGCAACAGACTTATGCTGAGATGGAGACCTAGTTTGACACCACTTTGCGACACCGAAAATTAGTTCTAAGGACTTTAGTCTATAAGTGAAATATTATTTTGATAAATAAATAAATAATAAATTTCCTTGGACATACACACAGCGCCATCTAGTTCCACAGTAAGCAACTATAGGCTTGTGTTGTGAATACTATATGGTTGATATACTACATAAATACATTGTTTTTTTGTAAATAAATAGGTACTTATTATAAATGAAAACATCCATAACTCGGGTACAGATGTCCGTATTCATCGCACAAAACATATGCCTCTAGCGGGATTTGAACCCGCAACCCTTTGGTATAGCGGTCAGCTATTTACCCACTATATTTAAAATTAAAATCGGGGATAGGTTCTGAGCCATGTTTGGTTGGTGGTAGGACATTCTAAATGTCCTCCGGGCTAGCTACCACCATCATAACTAAGTCTGCTGCCAAACAGTAAAGTTTATAGCATTGTTGTGTTCCGGTGGTCAGAGATAAGATAGCCAGTCCCCCAAATAAATAAGATGTTCAGTACGCTCCCACCTTCGGCCTCATATTCGCTTAATATCTGCCTGGGTAACATGATTGCGACATTGGAGTGAAAGTGGGATAGTTGTAATGCATATTACGTCCAAGCGAATGAGCAGCAAAAATATTACCGCCGCGACATAAACGTTTATCGCGCCTGTCATGCAACGGGGGCAGGTGTGATTGAGGTCAACTGCCAACTCGTTGTGAAAAAAAAATGATGGAAACCGATTTTGATTGGTATATCTGGTTGATATAATCATTTGATTTATCAGAGGTTTTCTACAGTTTCAATTCATAGTTATCAACTAAAAAAACTTTAATAACATAAAAACAATAGTTATATAGTAGTTTGTTTTCTATTTAATTCCTTCATTCATTCCGAGAGGAAAAATATAAAGAATAAAAGCTATATAAACGATTTTATAAAGAATAGCTCTGTCCGCGACGTTACGCGGGCGTCTGGGCTATGTTAATGATATTATTGCTCGATGATTTTCTAAATTTTCAAATTATGTTATAATTTATGTATAATACGCTTGAGCAAATTATATGGAAGTCATAAAGCGAAACCAAACAATTCCCTGTACGGGTCTACCCCGTTATTATTTCTACCACAATGTGTAAACGTACACAGGTACTCGAAGGTACTGAGTTTATTGAAACAACCTCTTTTCCCAAAAGGGGCCGCAGTCCTGAAAAGGCCCAATTAAAATTTTATTTCTTAATTGGACCCTTGTAACAGTTGCTAAGTAAACACTGCCAAACAACCTCCTTTAGTAGCTCTTAACAACCTTCATTGTGAACTGAATTGTCTAATTTAATGTTCGTAGAAGTTACAAGATCTAACAAGAAATGTTGTTTTGTATTGTGTATTGTGAAATATTATTACATTATCAAAGCGCCCGTAGGCCTCCGGCTTGGCTACCTTGAAATATAAAATCATTTTCCTTTCTCGTGCTGTAAAAGTATATCATTATAGCTTTGTAGAGATGTATTAGTGTATCCTTTTATGTCTAGGGAGTAAAGTTCTTTTTTTCATTTTTTTAGAACACCATTATACCTATGGATTAAAAGGTTCTCTTTTTATTTTCATAAGAACACCACAATCTGCTAGCTACTTATTATAGGTTTTAAAAAATCGCAAATCGAATTAAAAAAAAACAGTTGAAAATAGAACTTCTATTCAATGCTAATAATATATTGCCAGAGATAAGATAGCCAGTTCCCCAAATATTTGGGTTTCCAGGTCAGTACGGTTCCACCTTCGACCTCATCTTCACTTAACATCAGGTGTGATTGAGGTCAAGTGACCACCCGTTGTGCATAAAAAAAAATTACTGTGCGATAAAAACCTTGTATATTAACTGAAAGGTTTTTTTCGTAAAAACTGCAATTGTAATTTTTCGCACTAGGAGCGAAAAGTCGAATGTTTTACTCTAGATTAAACAGCCGTTATGATAATATATGGTTCCTTTTAGTCCCTTGTTAAAGAATCTTTAATTGTAAATTGTAAAAATGATTACATAATGAAGTCCGTTAAAAAGAAATTGTCAATTTCGACAGAAAAAGAGGGATATTATAAGTTTAAAGCCAATATCAGTTTATGACTGTGCGTGTGAATGCGTCTGTGTGTCTATCTGTGGCATTGTAACACTAAAACAGCAGAATCGATTTGAAAAGGGTTTTTATTTTCAAAAGCTGGAGGCTGCGAGGTGGTTCACAGCCATGTTGAATGAAAATCGGTTAAGCCGGCATTAAATAAAATATTTTATAATTTATTTAATTAAGTTGAGTAGTGCTAAAATATAAACAGCGCTCAGCTCAAGAGTGGTTTTGATTTTAATTCTGTCTCTTTTCAATTTAAGAGCTATGCTCTTGTCGGTGGAGTCCTTTCCACACTTGTCTACAGTCCACCTTTTCATTGACTTCCTGATACGACACGTCATTTACTTTTTCCTTTGTTTGTACCATGTAACCAAGTTCTACTAGGCCTTCCTCTCTTCCTCATGCCTTCCACTTTTCCTTCAATTTTAATTACAAGGCTCAAAACTAAATATAGGCTAAGTAAGTCTATTCTTTTTTGAATACGAACACACAAAAAGGGCGATGTGACATTTTGGTTCTGTTACCAGTTCTTCTAACATAGCATCCTCAGGTTTTAGAGAGCGTTTGTAACTAAAATTGATTAAAATCGTTCATAATCCCCAACAAAAATCGATGTATAGTAATGCGTGGTCCGATCTGACTGCCGCTTGTTTTCATATTAAAGGCGAAACGACGACAGGTTTATAGCTACATTTGATGAAAATCGGTTCAGCCATTTCGAAGATAAGCTTTTAACACCGTTGTTTGGTGTATTTGGATAATATTATAGTCTTTCTGGAGTTTCTTAAACTATATATTTTTTTAGTATTTATTGTTTTATTTTATTTAGAAATCCAACAGCTGTTTTGTAAATAGAATATTACAATTGGTTTACCTTAACATTGGTGTCGATTCGGATGTACACCAACTAAACTAAACTAAACTAAAACCAGTTTTGGAGTGGTGCCGTCGCATCGTACTGTTCCATGAAGAAAGAGACAGTACTACTTTAAAACTGGTTTTAGTTTAGTTGGTGTACAAACGAATCGACACCATTATCCAAAAGTAATAAAACATAGTATAGGTAGTACCAAAGTAATAAACACACATAAACACAAACACATAACACCCATAGTTTTTCTTCGGGGGTCAAAACAAGATGTCATTTTAAATACAAATTTTAATCAAGGTCGGCAGTTTATTAGGTACTACTCACTAAACGAATAGAAGCACAGTAAATACCTCTCAAGTAACAAGAAAATTACAGCATTTACCTTTCCTCCGCATTTCTGTAAAATTACAGACTATAGTTTGAAAGTAACTTTATGCTTTACTTAGTAGGTTCAGATAGGCAATTAAATGAAACACTAATATCATTCTTTCCACACATTCACAAATTGAAACCCATAATCTCTTTAAAAGAGCAACCCTAGAATTTCTTGCTCGTTCTTCTCTGGGGAGTCAGCTTCGTGAATGAGCAGTAAATTTAAATGATACATTTAATATTAATAGTGACGTTTTCAAGTGATAAATTTATTCTATGAAATAAAATATTTTGATTTGATTTGATTTGATATTCATCATCATTATATCAGCTACAGGATGTCCACTGCTGAACTTCCCCATAGAATTCCAAGGTGAATGGTTGGAAGCGATTTGCATCGAGCGATTTCCCGCGACATTCATCAGATCGTCTGTCCACCTTCTGAGTGGACGTCCTATGCTGCGCTTGCCGGTGCGTGGTCTCCACTCGAGAACTTAATGCCACACCGGCCGCACAACGGGTTGGTACTTGACCTCAATCACACCTGATGTTAAGTGAAGATCAGGTCGAAGGTGGAAGCGTACTGACCCGGAAACCCCAAACCATTTGGGGGACTGGCTATGGAGTGTACTTTAGAATTGCATAAAATTATCCGAAAATCGTTTTTTCGCTCGCGGGAAGGGTTAGTTGTCGACTTACCAAATTTTCAGTTCTTCAATTTAACAATTATGACAACCGGAACACAACAATGCTATTAACATTGCTGCTTGGTGGCAGATTTAGATAAGATGGTGGTCGCTAGCCAGGCGGACATTCAAAATGCCCTACCACTAACCAAACCGAGTACTTAAATATGTACCCCGATGGGGATCGCACCCGCGACCTCCTAATCGTAAACCCAATGTTGTTTACATTGAGACACGGAGGCGGTTGTTCCAGGTATGTGCCCTGCTCACTGCCACTTCAATTTACTAATCCGCTGAGCTATGTCAATGACCTTCGTTCACTTACGGAGATCTTCATACCTAATTCAATCATATAGTGCAACGCCGAGCATCGCCCTCTCCATAGCTAGTTGCGTGACTTTGAGCGTTATTATGGGGCCCATATTGACAGTTTTCACTTAATTGAAATAATTTTAACAAATGTATATACAATAATGCTAATATAAGAGAGTCGGTGGCTCAACGGTTAAGATGAGGTCTCCCAATTTGGGAGGTCCGGGATCGATTCCCAGGCAAGTCATGTACCAACGACTTTTTAAATTTAATTTAATTACTTATGTGCATTCATCCGACTGCTCTTAAAACGGTGAAGGAAAACGTCGTGAGGAAACCTGTATGCCTAAGAAATAAAAATTCAAAGGCATGTGAAATCCCTAACGCGCATTGGGACAGCGTGGTGGACTAGGGCCCATAGTTCCTCAAATATGAGGATGTTTACGGGCTGACGATGACATACAATAAACTTAACTACTAATGTCATCTGAAAAGCACATCTGCTAGAAATACAAAAGATGAATATTCCGAAAGCATTTACAATATTTCGAATAGCTTAGCGGTAACTGCTCACAGACGCTGAATGATGAATATTCCGAAAGCATTTACAATATTTCGAATAGCTTAGCGGTAACTGCTCACAGACATCTTGATTCGTTCGCGTTGTGGGTATTTAGTTAATTATGGCAAGCCTACTTTTGACAATTATTATTTTAAACGAGTATCATTATGATCCATACAATTACTATACACCACCGTACAACATGATCTTTATAGAATACTTATGGTTGTTATTGAAAATTTTTGCACCCTACCCTCGCTTTCTCTCGTAGGGCACTAGCTGAAAATCAGTGTCTTACCGCTATAGGTGAGGATCCACACTGGCCCATTTATGGTACAGATACACATACAACTCTATTATATGTTGTAACAGTTGTACTTAATTTTAGTTTTTATTTTTATTACTGTGAAATAAGGCTACATTTCGTAAGAATAACAGCAAGCAGAATGATTGTTGCGTCGAATATTTTTGTATGTTTCTGTAATATGCAAATAAACGCTTTATCTAATTCTTCTCTTCTCTTCTCTACCACGCTCCAACTACTTCAACATCATCAGATGATGAAGTCGATGTATGTAACAAGTGGCGTCAACTAAGCGTACACTATTTTAGGTAATTTGTATGTAAAGCGGTGAAACGTTATGCCTAGAGGACTATAGATTGTAACCTTGACGACAGGACCCTTATGTCAGTAGGTCAAGTGTCAAGAGATCGGGTGACAGTGATTGGTGTTTGTGTACCTTCATTTGCATAAATCCCTTCGCAAACTAAACTGAAAAAGTTAACTAAATTCGTCTTGTAATTAGTGTTCGTTTGTTTTGGGCGAGGTTTTTTTTTTTTTTTTTTTTATGGTTAACTGGATACGCATTTGACCACAATCTCACCTGATGGGAAGTGATGATGTGGCCGAAGATGAAGCACGCGATCTCAGTAGATGCCTATTCACCCTGCTCTTGAAGAGGAAGAGAAGAGAAGAAGAAAGCACCCTTTTAAGTTAAAGAATAACAAAATAGGAGTTTATTTTATTTGAGAAATTATTTTTAGCGCCTTTTAACAACGGTGGTAGACAAAGAACTCTGGGAAGTCTACGTTTTGAATCAGTGCTAATTTTTTTTTATGCACGACGGGTTTGTGCTTGGCCTCAATCACACCTGATGTTAAGTGAAGATGAGGTCGAAGGTGGAAGCGTACTGACCTGGAAACCCCAATGGGGGACTGGCTATCTTATCTCTAACAACCGGAACACAACAATGCTATTAACATTGCTGCTTGGTGGCAGATTTAGATAAGATGGTGGCAGCTAGTCAGGCCGGACATTTAAAATGCCCTACCACCAACCAAACCGAGTATCGAACCGAGGGATCGAACCCGCGACCTCCGAATCGTAAACCCAATGTTGTTTACATTGAGCCAAGGAGGCGGTTTTAAGATTATTTTAATTTTAAGATTATTTTTATTCATCAGCATCAACAGGACGTCCACTGCCGAAGATGGGCCTCCTCCATAGACATCCGGAGCACCTGGTTAGAAGTGGCATGCATTCAGCAACTTCCAACGACCTTCACCAGGTCATTCATCTACCTTGTGTCTGGACGTACCACGCTGTGCTTGCCCGTGCGTGATCACCACTCAAGAAGTTCCATCAGTTCTGCAAGCTTGTAAGTATTAAGATTGAAGAACTGCTGAAGAATCCGATTTTCGTTCCAAATACTTCAATACTTAAAGGCGACCCAACGAAGAAAGCCCAAAGTCACGCAACGAGCTATAGAGAGGACGCTGCTCAGCGTTTCATGATTGAATCAAGAACGAAGAATTATTGTCCTATAAATTAATAATATATGGCCACGTACCATGATGGTAAGTCATCCTGGCCGAGTATTTCGACTCAAGCTCAAGTTTCGTATAGAAACAAAACCGTATTTACGGCAAATGGTCTGATAGTCAATATTCGATTCGGTATCAGACAGTTTCAAATTTTGAATGCGTTTCCGTGAACGAAAGGCATTCTAAATTTGAAACTTGGGGCAGGATCGATGCAAATAGTGCTTTCCGCAAAGATGAAACAAACAAAAACGAAGCGAAGCACATGAATGTTGATTTTGAAAAGATTCCAGCCAATATTACCGAGATTCACTTTTTAAATTCGCATACAACTTTATGATACTCACCTCTTTAGTTGTTCTAAAATTGTCAGAGTTACAAACGTGGATAGTTCCAAATTCAAATAGTAGGTATGGTAGATAACAAAATTTGAATTTTATACTTTGTTTCCTTATTGATTCTTAATTCAAAATTCTATTTAATGGAGATTTCAAATTAGCTTTCAATGCCTTTTCGACTTTTGTTCACCACTTTCCCAAGCATTTTTGAGAAAATGATTTTAATATCCTTATTGAGGACACTAAATGCGATACCTTTCAAACGTATTAGGATTTTAAACGGGTTCGATAAAGATTATTATGTTAATTACTATACTCTGAACTAGCACCAGACAAACTACTAATGGCATAGCAGTCGTCCGTTCTTAGATATGCGATAATATTAAAAAATTGACCACTAAAAGTAATAATAATAAATATACTTAGACATATACACGACATCTAGTTCCACAGTAAGCAACTATAGGCTTCTGTTGTGGATACCAGATGGTTGGTATACTACATAAATACATGTTTTTTTGAAAATAAATAAAACTTATTATAAATTAAAACATCCATAACTCAGGTGCACATGTCCGTATTCATCACACAAACATATGCCCCTAGCGGGATTCAAACCCGTAACTTTTTGGTATAGCGGTCAGAGTTGCTAACCACTACACCATCAGTTCGTCCAAAGTGTACCCACGACGTCCGTTTTGTAAACCACCTCATAGGCGGTTAGAATAGCATTACTTGTAAATCAATTACTCATTCACTCAATACAAATCAAATAGGTCTTTTTGTATTGTCTTTGTGATTTAGTTACTTAATAGTCTATTTTATTCTTAAGTATTGAAACTGTTTACCTGTGTGCATGCTGTTTTCACATCCAGTAGGATACATTCAGTCCCCCAGGCGAGCGGTACGCGTAACGCATTTCCCCGCGAAAAAAAAAAAAAAAAAAAAAAAAAAAAAAAAAAAAAAAAAAAAAAAAAGGATACATTCAGTTAATTATATCGTAATGTTGGGTAAGACTGAAAATGTTTAGAATTGTGTCCAGTTTTGAGAACCGTTTTAAAAAAAATCAAATCAAATACGCTTTATTGTTTAAATAAGGAAGGTAATTTAAATATCTTATAGAAACTACAAAATTAGGCGGCCTTACCGCTAACAGCTATCTCTTCCAGGCAAGCCTATCATCACGGAATTCAATACGAGTAATTAAGTGGGTTAGCACAAATAATTTCCTAATTGTTAAGTACATCAGAAAGTTCTGCATATTGAATTCAAAAAGTGTTATCTTATAGGTATGCAAAACATTAATAAGTACTATATGTGATGAGAAACAATATTAACTAAATAATCTGAACAAATAAAATATATCCATACAATTTATACCAATGCATACATGTTAATTACATATATATGATATATAATAATAATATCTATATATTATATTAAGTAAATACATAAGTTTGGGGTGATTACTATAACTGGAAATATAGCATATATAATTTACCGGTCGAAAGTAAAGTAGATATAAGCTATTGAAGAAAAAACACCTTGACTTGAGCTTTAAATATATTTTACAATTTAGGATACCAGAAATTATTCTTCAAAATTAAGGACCTTACGCTGCGGTGTTACAGCCCCCCACGGATTAATGAATTAGACATTCACTGAACAATAGATGGCTCCACGTTAACAGAGGCAATAAAAGTTATTATTGTTCACAATTCAGGGCCCTATAATTTATTATACAAGCACTTCAGTCAGTGCCATTGTTTTCGGGGGCTGCGGGAGCGAATCGGTTAGAACAATTTTAGAATTGGAACTTAGTTGGATGCCAGAATGTTTGTACAGAGAGGTTCTTGTAGCTCACAATAAGCGGATTTTCTATTACCATCTTATTGAAGTATTATTATAACCTTACTTAAGGTAAGCTTCTTTTAATATTGTTTCCGTTGGAGACATTGCAAATCATTCACTTAAGTTTTAACAGAACAAGGTATTTTGGTAAGGAAGATATTGATTTACCAAGTCAAAGTGAAACTAAATAAGTAGATTTAATAATTTAAAGAGCAGGGTGAATAAAACCTAAAAAAATCAGTCATTTTTATTTTTATCTTTTGAGGCTTTTTGGCGGGATCTCGGCGAGTGCAGTTGCATTTTTGTTTATTGGTAACTCTTATAATTTGTGCATTCTGACTTTTGAAGCTTAATAATGGCAGAATATTGTGCAGCAAAAGTTAGTGATGGTGTACAGGTGAAGGGAAGTGTAAATTAAAGTGCGTAACAAAGCTTTCGGGTTCCCACAAGAAGCCGCCAAAATCTTTTGTAAAGCATTCTTCCTCTTTACTGAAGAATGACTTGACCGTAACTAGGCTCTGTATACGCCAAGTATACGACGAATTACTTGTATTGACTGAGACTGATATATAAACTGAAGAAACAAGAGAAATAAGATGTGGCTGTATGGGCTTACATCCCTTTGCCTTCCCCGAGAGGAGTGAATAAATTTATCTTTTGAAATCGGTTATTTATAGCCGAGCCAGATATTTATATCTGGCTTGTCACGTAATGAATTTGTTAATTGTACGCTTGTAACGTCGCTTAAAAGTCGTTAAACCTTATATATATTCGTTATTAGCTAAATGTGAAAACATTTATTATAAACATCGCATACATCAGATCATCATCACCCTCAGCCCGTAAACATCCCACTGCAGGGATATAGGCCTTCCCTCGTATAATGGGGAGTATGGGCCATAGTCCACCACGCTGGCCCAATGCGGGTTGGGGACTTCACATGCCTTTGAATTTTTATTTCGCAGGCATGCAGGTTTCCTCACGATGTTTCCCTTCACCGTTTAAGAGCAGTCGGATAAATGCACATAAGTAATTAAATTAAATTTTAAAAACTCCTTGGTATATAGCCTGGCTGGGAATCGAACCTGGATTAGCTATAAAATGTAAAATCTGACTATTTTAAGTGAACCCTGTGTACCTACAAAATAAAGCATTTTTGATAAGATCAAATGCTACCTGTGATTCACAATAAATGTGCTTTGACTTTGACTTCTTTTTGGGAGTCGGTTAAAAATTATCAAAGCGAGGGAAAGTGTAGCCATGCTTCAAAAAACCGTTGATTACTCAAATAGAAGAGACGGCGCATAAAATAAATCTTGTATTTAGTTTGGCAACAAGAAATATAGCTTAGTAAACTGCTGCACGCGTCGACGTCGCCATTTGACATGTATGTTAATATTTAATCTGATAGTTATATACGTTCGTATTCCTCTGGGATATCTGATTTTAATCAAGTTAATACGCTTTTAAGCTTCGAATATGGCGTGTAGAGGCAAGTCCCATCTTTAACTTTAGGTTGGCGTGATAGGTGTATTTATTGCAATATAACCGCATCCGTAGCTATCCGTAACAAAATAGGGTTTACGACTCGGAGGTTGCTGGTTCGATCCCCAGCGGGGTACATGCTTAGTACTCGGTTTGGTTGATGGTAGGGCATTATATCTAAATCTGCCGCCAAACAGCAGTGATGCACAGGTCCCGCTAAGAAGAAGTTTGCACTGTCACTGTCGATTTTCTCAAGCGTAAATAGAAAAGAGATAGAGCAGTGCCGCTCGGCAAAGAGTGTCGTATGTGCAACTAAACAAAATATTTCTACAGAGAGTATATTTGGTCTATCACAAAATTACTTAATGGTTATATTTCTAATTATGTAAGGGATATTCAAGATCTAATAAAATTACGTCATTCGTGTTTTGGCTATAATAGATATACGGGGCATATCGTATAGATTTCCATGTATTTTTTCCACAATCACAAATGCAGACGTTTTCACTAAAAAACTTTTTTGCAAAGGACATTTTACGAAGGACAAGCAAAGTCAAAGTCAAAGTCAAAAAATATTTATTTCATAGGATAAAGATTATCACTTGAAAACGTCACATTTTTTATCTTAATATTAAAATTATTGACATTTTTGCTCATTCGCAAAGCAGATTCCCCAGAGAAGAACGAGCAAGAAACTCAAGGGTTGCTCTTTTAAATAAGTTTGGGTTACAATTATATTATATTGTATAATTAGGCTGAATATCGCCGAGCGGTCTATGTCCATGCTTGCTTATCATCCAGATAGTCAGAAATTTTATAATAGCCTTTGGTAAATAATGTCTGTTTTATGATGGTTTTGAATTTATTTAAAGGTAAATTTTGAATGTCCACTGGAACCTTATTATAAAAGCGTATACATTGCCCCTTAAATGACTTAGTGACTTTATGTAAACGGCTGGCATGAACAGTAAGTTTATTTTTATATCTGGTATTAACATTATGTATATCACTATTTTTCTTAAACGATTCTATATTTTTTCTTACATACATTAAGTTTTCGTAAATATATTGCGATGCTAATGTTAATATATTAATTTCTTTAAATTTATTCCTAAGAGACACTCTGGGGCCCAGTTTGTAAATCGCGCGAATAAAAAGCGCTTAATAGCATTCCTGTGGGCGGGTTGTCAGAGATAAGATAGCCAGCTCCCCAAATAAGTTGAGGTCTCCGGGTCAGTTCGCTTCCACCTTCGGACTCATCTTCACATCAGGAGTGATTGAGGTCAAGTGCTAATCCGTTGTGCATAAAAAAAAGAAAGATATTCTATTCAGTGTTGTCGCTCAGAAAATAAACTGTATTTTTACTCTTTTTAGTCATTTTATTTTTACTTTAATGATTTGAGAGGCCTATTATATGTGGAGCCGGCTGTCAGATATTGCTGCTTCACAACATCCTTCATTGTTCTCAGTGCGAATTCGTGGAAAATAATCGAGACCGACATTTAGCACAGAAACACTTGTATGGAAATGCCCCCAGTATATATCATTTCAGTCATTGCTCAACTTCACTAATTGATAACGAATAGCAAGCGCTATTGCGACATGAGTACTGCTTATTGTATTTGTACTGATCCAATGAACTATGTCTATACTTCAATAAAGTAAAGAAGTTCTCAAACCGTCACCCTTACTTCGACCCTGGACACTTCGGTATTCGCGAATCAGTGAAACGGAATGCTCGATTCTGTACTGTATATCTGCAGACCTAAGAATGAACATTTGAAACATCAAGAATACTCGTATTTGAATACCGTAAATTGCTTGTAAAGACAAAGTTTGTCTCAAAATTTAGGGTATGTATCTTAAAATATATTATGTCATGAACAAAACTTTTGATGATCAACTCTGAGCAATTGAGCTTTTTGTCGAGATATTAATTGCGTAATATATTTCAACCTGTTATCTAGGGCACATTACAAATAAGTAAATAAGCAGGGACTTCGCGATACATAGATAATATACATGGATAATATTATAATAATATCGTTTATGTATAATTTATTTATCCGCTGGAAGTACTCCTTCATCCTATGTCCTATTCCAAGGGATATTCTTATTTTTTGAATTTAGAACATTACAACGCTCCAGCAATGTTGTATGAAACGGCGTGCTGGGGTTATTATATACTCTTTGATTGGATCTCTTTTATCATTCTTGGCATACCACAATCTCTTTGCTTAGTACAAATTGCGTTCACGTGGCTGTATGCGTAAATGCGTTTGCCTTTCGGCACAGATGATAAATAGAAAATCGGCGGCAAAGTTGAAAATTCGTCTTGATTTGTTATTTAAATATTTATTATTTCCCTGCATTCTTTTGAGAAAAGCACTATATATGCCTCGGCGGAAATGGCAATTGCCTATTTGCCGGCCTTTGCAATAATGTACTATTAATGTATGTGTTTTTTTTTTATGCACAATGGGTTGGTACTGGCTGGTGTGTGGCTGGAGAAACAAATAAACGTTTATCTATCTATCTATCTACAATTTATCCAAACTATTTCGTTAATGATTATTGTTGTTCTACCTAATTATAACCTCAGTATGGAACATAGCTTCACAAAATGGTGGTTGCGATTTCGATTCTCAGGAGATTACATTTAGTATACTCTATTTAGATAATAACTGAACATTATTAAATGTGCGCTAAGCCAGTTAACATAATTAAACTAAGTCGGCGTTATTGTGTTGCGACCATTAGCTGTAAAAGAGCCCTTTTCACAAATAAATGACTCCACGTAAGCGTAATTGATGTCCACTCACAAGGAGACGACCTGATTAAGGTTACGGGAAATTTCTGGATGCCAGCCGCTTCCAACCGGTCACTCTAGAATTCTTTGGGGGAAGCCTATGCTCAACAGTGGACGTCTTGAGCCTGATATGATGATGACGATGAAGCGTAAGCGCTAACCCGAAAAGCCGAATTACCATCTCAGATATGGAATTTGGTTTTGGATTCTTCATTCAAAATAGAGTGTTCGTTTTCCAGAAATCAATCCTACAGGATATTTTACTATACTCCCTCGTTTTTTATACACTATTAGTTTTTGCCCGACTCCCCAAGGAAGGAAGGAAGGTAATGTTTTTCGAATGTATGTAATGTACGTATGTATGTAAATATCTATGTTGCCTAAACGTCTCGACCGATTTTGAAGTGCAAGATGTGGTTCAATTCATCTTGATCCCTAGAGTGTCATAGGATACATATTAGGTCCTTACCTATGAAATTGGCGTTATGTATGAAGAATTGCATTAAGACTGTTTTCTCCATACAAACATTTTTGTTTCTTTTTTTTGGGAACGGCAAATCCAAATTCAGCTAAACTTTTTGTGTATTATCGGATAACATTAAGTTAAGTATAGGCAGCGTTAATTTTTAAAAGTAATCGCTTTATAAAAGTTTCAGCGAATCTAAGAAATGATTATGGGTAGCAGATGAAAAGAGCTCTGTCTGTTGAATTTTCATGTCAAACCTTGAAATAATATTCCATTTTCCAAATAAAAAACAAATTTGGATATAGCTTTGAAAATCGCAGGAATTGGTACATGTGATTACCGAAGAAAAAAAACTCCAATTTCATAGGTAAAGACCCAATATCATGCTAAAAATACAACATGGCAGCCGCAAAATACAAAATATGCTGTCGGGTCTTTTGTTTTTAAATCCTTCAATAGTTATTGATTAACAATATTAAGAAACGTTTGGTACTATATGTTCTGGGATAAGTGACCACTAGTCGCAGTTTAATACGTGTACTTCATTCTTCAGAGAGCACGTAAAACAATAGGTTACATTTGTTTTTATGTGAATGTATTATAACTTAGTTTGCTTGACATGTGATGTGCATTTGAATCGGGAAACAATCGGCGGATTCCGCCGTAAAGTGCTAAAATCTTTCGTCGCCTGAATTGTTTCTGTTGTGTTTTCTTTGTTTAATTGTTCATTAATTACTTTATTCTTAAAATGTAATATCTCACCTTTAACAATTTTAATTATATTACCAAATCAGACACATATTCGTCCATAATGAAAGTGTGCATAAGAACAGACCAAATGTAAACCATGATTATCGCTGATATGATACATGATGTCCACTGCTCAACATAGGGCTCCCCCATATAATGTAAAAAAATATGTAATTATTGTAACAATTTAAAAAAAAAAATTATAAAATAAGGCAATTGTATCACGTTCCGAGATACATATCACGCCTCTCAATGCTATGACAATAAAACTGCTATTATGTCTGTGTCTCACATAAAGGGGTGGCTGGAGAACGATGATTGACAGGTTTTCTTTTTAATTAACTGGATACGCGTTTGACCACAATCTGATAAGAATCCACCAATCCGCACAAGGCCCGCGTGCGGGGGATTAGGTATGGCCCAAATATTCTCTTCTCTTTGCGAAACAAGGCTGTGTTCCAACAATGGGGACGTCAGGCTGTAATTGGTCCCACTTAATTAAGTACTTCCTTAGTTGTTAGTGGATAATGGAATTTGTATTGTTCGTAAAAATAAAAATTATAGGTTACTCAACATGCCAATAAAAGGGATATGTATGTGTGTGTATATATGGGTATGTATGTGAGTGATGTAAAGCCAGATGTGTATCCCAAGGCGTTAGGCAGAGATCATAGATTTCCATTTGCTACGTTCCTGGCGTAATCCTCTCGATTTATCTATTCTCATCAATCGTTTCTTACAATTTTATTATATTCGGTTTCGATTAAGGGTTTATCTTTATGTACAAGTGAAATTATATTTTTTTTAACATCAATCGTAGAATAAAAAAAGCTAGTTCCCATAGATTTTTCATATACTTCTGCTACCACACTCTCTAATAAGCTATTTAGTCATTACCTATGAAATTGGCGTTTTGTATGAAGAATTTCATTAAGACTGTTTTCTCCATATAAACATTTTTGATTTTTTTTTTTGGGAACGGCAAATCCAAATTTAGCTAAACTTTGTGTGTATTATCGGATAACATTAAGTTAAGTAGAGGCAGCGTTAATTTATAAAAGTAACCGCTTTATAAAAGTTTCAGCGAATCTAAGAAATGATTATGGGAAGCACGTGAAAAGAGCTCTGTTCAAATTTTTTTTATTATGTGATGTAGCCCAGAAATTAAAAAATATTTCATCTGAAACCCTGAAATAATATTCTATTTTCCAAATAAAAAACAAATTTGGATATAGCTTTGAAAATCGCAGGAATTGGTACATATGATTAACGAAGAAAAAAAACTCCAATTTCATAGGTAAAGACCCAATATTATCTACTTGTCGATCTTGTACCTTACCGTAAGGTAGATACAGGTAACCTGGGCTTTAGTATCTGGAATATTCCAACAGATTAGCTATTCGCTCGGTTAGCTTTGATATTATAAATGTCTCAATATTAATACGCCTCATCATTAATTTATAAAGTGAAATAGATAATAATGCGTTGACAATTTGAAATAAGGTATGACACAAGGGCAACAGTTAATGTGACCAGGTTTGAGTAGGACATTTAAACTATCCAAAAACCAGCTAGAAGCTCGACACATAGATAATAAATAACTAAATAGATATTTTATTGGAATATGCACACAAATTATCTCGATTAATTCGGGAAATTGGCCTCCGTAGAGATCGGAAAGACTTTATTCGGTACAAGAGGTGTGTCAGGATCGTAGCAAGTGGAATTCTGTGGTCTCTGCCTACACCTACGGGAAACAAGCGTGACATTATGTATGTATGTATGTATGTATTCGGTAAAATAAATATTGTTTTTTTTATGCACAACGGATTGGTACTTGACCTCAATCACACCTGATGTTAAGTGAAGATGAGGTCGAAGGTGGAAGCGTACTGACCCGCTTTATTTTATTATTGTAATTTATATTTTAAACGATTTGATTGAAATCACTTTTTCACACAATATTTCTGAATTTACCTACTTATAAAATAGTGTAATGAATATCTTAATAATTAAAATACCAACTTACCGAATCTATGTCTATTCAAAATGATGAAAATCGGAGTCAACAAAAATATTCGCAAAATCTACGATATTTAACGAAAGTCAATGAAAAAAATATATTGATATTTTCTATAATATGTACATCAATGTGCGACTCCGGAACAATATCTTCTAAACTCCAAAAATATAATACTAAACACGAACCCGAATCTTATACTAAAACACAGAAAATTGTACTTACTAAAATCGGAAACAAAACTGTTATCTTCACTAAACGATGACACAAAAAGTCACAGACAAGAGGCACAATGATTTATGTTTCAATCCACAAACTCGACAACGCTGGAAGTTTTCAATTGGTGATGTTGCAACCGATTTTCTGAATAAAGACGTGCGTCCCGCCCCGCATCTGGATCAAGACTGAATATCAGGGTGGTTTCGTTCGTTTCCACACCGATATACGATCAAATCAGAGCTCTCCAACCTTTTGCGTTTATCTGAAATTATAATTTATACTATTAGTTCCCTGTAGACACCAATATTAGATTACATACAGAGGATTGTCACGTGCAACTATCAAACAATTTGATTTCAATTTCAAAAATATTTACTCACGTTAAATGTGTATGTAAAAAGGCGACAATGTCGTTAATGGAAATTTCTAAGTTCTAAATTATATTTTAGAGTTGCGTGGTGTCGACACGTAAAAAGAATAAAACCAACCCGTCTCCTACAGTGGTGGGTGTCGTAAAAGGCGAACTAAGGGGCTTTCCTACTAAAAACATTTATATTTGGAACATCCTTGTCCACCCCATTTGGGATAAAGAAGTACTAATTGTGCAGTTAGTTCTGGAGAATAACTCGAATTAAGAAATTAATACCTTCTTCACTAATAAATCAACTTGAAATGTAATCGAAAATTGTGTGTATGATAAGAGCTTTATGGAATAAAAATATTTAATTTGACCCATTTAAAAAATACATATGTACAATCCCATTTGTTTCTGTTCTTTATTTTGTATGTGGAAGCAATATAAACATTACAGCTAAATTATTGTAGCCATTTGGAACAGCACCTTATGCACTATGAATGAATTTATGAATGAAATATTATGTAGTTTGGATATTTTTCTGAATATCATTTTTGTTCTATTTTAGTTCTAAGTATTTTCACTGCGCAGCCAATGTCACTTATACTAATAAAGCACTTTTACATATAATAAGTTGACACAGAGGTGGTTACTGACAGACACTGGTTTTATCTCGATAATATTTTCGCAATAAATTAATATGCTAGACCACACGTTCAGAAGCCCTGATATAACAAATGAGTGTGAAGGAACGAGTGTTCAACACTGTAGCAGCATTAGTGATTCTATGAAATCGAAAACTATTCAGGACTGATTGGATTTATTTTATAATGCGATTATAACCTTCAGGCTTATTCGGGTAGTTAGATTAATATCCGGATATTACGTGTTATCAGAAATAAGTAAAACCAAAAGAACCAAGATAGTTGACATGGTCAATAGAATTAATTGTAAAACACAAGGCTGATGTCCGTTAGGTCATATGAATAAGAATAAGAATAATTTATTATGAACGCCACAACACGATACAAAAACACAGAAGCAGTAAATTATAGCTAAAATAGTAATACAATTATGAAGAAGATCCCGACAATGATTATTAAATATACCGCGTCTGGCACGGTCAGATCATGGATCCGTGACCACTGGGATTTTCATATGAGTTTTTCCGTGGTTTATGGAACGTTAAATAGTCTTTTCTGCTTGTTTCCAATCGACAAGTGGGTCCCTGTTCGGCTTTAAAACATTTCGGTCGCAGAGACTACATGAAACAATTGTAAGGGGTCATGTTGTAATGATACTTTACTTTTATTTAGTTGTCAATGTTCGTATGTATGTACGTTGTCCGTTTCAAAATTTGCAAATCATTTTTCAACCATTTACTGGTATCAGATTGAGCTGAAATTTGACTTATTTATGTAAGTTCGGTGACAATGCAATATTATAGGACCATTGAGCTGATCTAATGATGGAGCCGGGATGTAGGGACTGGAACTCCCTGATGACAAATAGTCGAATTTGGGCTTGATTGTCTTGTTGCAAGATGCACTTTCCATTACACATGATTGCCACGGAACTCCTTGATGGGTTTACTCGTCTTTGTACTATAATATGTGATAATCATGATGGAGTATTGAAAGTACTTTATTACTTTAGTTTTTACTCGCCTGCCCAAGAAAGGAGGGTAATGTTTTTCAAGTGTTTGTATGTATGTATGAATTTATGTATGTATTTCCTTTGGCGCATCCTGTAGCCTAAACTTGACCGATTTCAAAGTGCATGGTGACGTTAGATTCGTCTTGATACCTGGAGTGTCACGCGATATATATTATATTATGGTAAAAATCCAACATGGCTGCCGGAAAATCCAAAACATGCTGTCGGGTTTTTTGGTTTTTAAATAGTTATTAATCACCCTAAATTTGTTTTGTATAGCATAACTGTGTGTGTAACTGTATTTTATTTTATTTTATATTATTAAGGACAACAAATAGCTGTACAATTTATATAGTTATTCTAGTTTTACAAAATGATGTGGATCATCGTACAACCAGCAACGTTATCCACAGGTTACTATTTCGAAGATATAGACAGTGGTACAAAATTGGTTTAATTTAACACTAAAACTTGAATATACCTAAACTAAGTTTGACAATATTACCTACAGTTATTACAATAAGTATCTAAATATAGTTAGTAGCATCACAAAATAATTTACCCTAAAAATATATTAATTACTGCTATATATTATATTTAGTACACGATGCATTTACTGTTACTTGCTACCATACCAAAATAATATTATACTAATTTTGACATATACTAACTTATATTATACTAACTGTAACGCCAATAAAGTTTTTATCTATCTCTCTATCTAATGACTGGATAGTTCATAGCAATAATTTTTGAGAATTTTGAAAATAAGTCTAATACAAAATTTTCTCAATCATTTGAAAAAGATTTCCCAAGCGATGTAGACGTTCATGGATGGCGAATTATTACCACCAAGTGGCCCATTTTGTTCGTATTTCCTGTTACATTGTAGGTATATACGCATTTCGCTTAATGCGGTAGGTTAAAAAAGGGCCCCATTACTTTGAACATTTTTATCAAAACGTACACTCATTTAAGTAGGTTTCGACTACTTCCTTTGTACACTTTATTTTATCTTACCTATTTTATCTTGTTTTTAATCTAGTAATGCTTCCTCCTCTCTTATGCGACTTAATAATCTAACTTGATACGGAATCTTTTTATGTTTCTTGTATTCATTCTTTCACAGCTGAAACAAGTCTTGTCTTTTTTGCTTTTGCACGTAAAATATTATTTCGGTGTTTATTTTTACTCCAAAGTCGTGTAGGTACCTACTATTTGCGTACTTTATTCATTTACATGGAAACGGATACAGATGTCGTTTGAGTTGACATATAACAAAATGCGAGATTATAGAGCTTGTTTTTCTCGTTAATGTAGTCGGGGAGTCTGTTTTACAGTTCTTCAAATATATTTTTTTTATAATTAAATGAAAAATTAAATAGTAAGTAATCATTTATTGACATGATATGTTCCCATTTTTAAATTGTTTCCATTTATATGTTTAAGTAGATACCATTAACTTCACACATACTACACTTTATTCTTTTTATGAGACTAGGGACGTACCAATCGAAGGTGATTATGAATTTACTGTCCATTAGTGCTGTGTAGTTATCAACAGATTTGCACGTTTTAATGCCGATAAGCTCACCGCTTGTCACGTGTGCATTTCTGAATATTTCAAAAAGGTAAACCGTGGATTTCGTTTCAAGCATGAAACTTTTAATGTTTGGAACATTGAAACACAAATTTTTGGGATATCTCTGACCACCCAATTTGGGAAGTTAAATGAAATGAAATGTTTATTTGCTACGGAATTTGGTACATGAAGTTCTTAAAGCTATAATTGTCTCCGCAAATTCTACCACTGTGTGGTGTGCAAATATTGTCTAGAGTTAATTCTTCTAAATAATGATATAATTAATTTCTATGCTAAATAATTTAAATTTACAAATAGTTCATTAAATAAATAGGTATACAATGCCAAAGATTAGTTAAAAGGGATAAAGGTCATGACGTTATAGGTGTGTATGTTTTCTTTATGCGCAACCGGATTAGCACTTGGCCTCAATTCACTGATGTCAATTCACTGATGTTAAGTGAAGATGAGGCTGATGAATCTATTATGCCCTCCCAAATTTTTTTTCCTATACGCGCAATTGTTATTCTCACTGGTGTGAGGGAAGTTTGAGGCAAAATATAAAATTAAATTGGGATTCTCGTTCTGTAAGCAAATTTAATTCTGTTGATGAATTTAAATGTGCTCATGTCCGCCCGGACATTTTAATGGGGCATGGTCGAGAATTATGAGATTTACCTTTCCAGTAATATGTAGGTTAACTGCCGCCTTGGACATAATCATTTTTATATGAATTTCACTTGATCCTAATGTTTTATTGAAGTCTGAAGCCACTTCTTATCTCCGTCGATTACTCTACACATCATTAATGTACCTCACAATTTTGGCATTAAATACTGCATAAAGAAAACATTTTCAATCAGATGCATTATGAACAATGGCAGTAATCCTTTCAAACGTGTTCCGGGCTACACACACACCCATGCTCGCAGATATGAGTACACACAGATTCACACACTGATTTGATTTGATGAGATTTGATTCACACACAGTTTTTAATATCATTGTTCTGAGAATACTTGCAGAGTGGACCGCTGAGAGTGGAATAGGATTGAAGTAATCGGTGTGCTTATAATACAAATAAAAACCAAATTTAAAAAATAATTATTTCCGACTGTGGCCAAAGACACCTAAAAGGAAACTCCTATATGATTCCAAAGCTCTCCACACGCCTGCTTTTTTTTTTTATGCACGACCGTACGGGTTCGTACTTGACCTCAATCACATCTGATGTTAAGTGAAGATGAAGTCGAAGGTGGAAGCGTACTGACCCGGAAACCCCAACACATTTGGGGGATTGGCTATCTTATCTCTGACAACCGGAACACAACAACGCCATTAACATTGCTGCTTGGCGGCAGATTTAGATAAGATGGTGGTAGCTAGCCAGGCGGACATTTAAAATGCCCTACCACCAACCAAACCGATTACTAAATATGGGTCTGGGGATCGAACTCGTGACCTCTGAATCGTAAACCCAATGTTGTTTACATTGAGCCACGGAGGTGGTTAAACAGAATCTATAGATGTTTTTTCATATAAAGTGCCATAGTCGCCTTTACGACACCCACGGCAAAAAGGCTGGTTGGTGATTTTCTATTTGCGTGCCGAAACCGCACAATACGAACTCTTACATATTTTGGACAGTTAAACCAAACTATTTACTTAAATTATTTAGACCGATATAATCCCGCTGGTACCGATCGGTACCACCTAATAGCGCATACTGACAAGCCCCGCTGGTACCTATCGGTACCAGTCGACCCGACCCAACTAGGTAGGTACTCTGTAATCAACAGGTTATTATTTGTTTAGTAATATAATACCTGACCTGATTTGTTTATAGTTATGCGGCTCTGTTATTCAAAAGGCCAAAAAAACAGTTTACAGAAAGAGATTAGACGCAATAGAACGTGAACCAGATGTGTTTATCTGAGACCGTGTAATTTGATCCCTTTGAGTGCGCACGGGAGGCGGTCTGGGGATGTGGTGATGTAATCGGCCCAGGACTTTACATGTTAAAATTGTTTAGCTTGTCTCACTTGTTACATACGAGTACATTTTTATAATCCTCATTATCCTCCGTACTTTCCTATGATATCAATATTGTATTCCAGGAATACAGGGTGAAATTTAATTCGTGTAATTCCTGTTTACTGTGGACTATACTCCTGATTACGAACAACTTTCCCCAAGGAACCATAGTCGAAATCGATCAAAAACTTTTTGATTATCCATTTACCATTAAATTAGCATTAAACCATTCTGAAACCACTGCCCGCGTCGGTTTTTCCCGACACTTACAACCTTGGGATCTTCAAGTCTAGAGTGAATAGGCATTTACTGGGTGCGCGTGATACATCTTCGGCTACATCGTCACTTTCCATCAGGTGAGATTGTGGTCAAACGCGAAACCAGTTCCTAATAAAAAAAAAAAAAAAAAAAAAACCACCTTTAGTGTGGAAAAATTTTCGGCTGGTGACTACTCCTGATTACGCACAACGTTCCACTAGGAACAATAGCCGAATTCAGCCGAAAATTGTTGGAAGGTGAAGGTTGTTTCAGAATGGTTTACAATACAATACAATACAAATACACTTTATTGCACAACATTTACTTTGTTTGGGGGA
Organism: Oegoconia quadripuncta; assembly: GCA_949316235.1. Lineage (NCBI taxonomy): Eukaryota > Metazoa > Arthropoda > Insecta > Lepidoptera > Autostichidae > Oegoconia > Oegoconia quadripuncta. The sequence goes on from OX438743.1 coordinate 4,581,466, forward strand.
TCGAATTTTATCGATTTCGACTGTGGTTTCTTGGGGAAAGTTGTTCGTTATAAAGAGTAGCGTAAGCAGTTAATACGAATTACACGAATTCAAATTCACCCTGTATATTTTTTTCTATTTGGTAAAGTTTAACTCTCATCCTCTATGGTTTGCTCTTGGACTGTCACGATGAATCTTCAGTCTAGTAAAGAGTCAAGCGCTATCCGTTGCTTCTATGATATTCACTAAAAGGATAAAAAAAATAGCTGAATAATTCTTATTCACATACGTCAGAAAAAAAGAGGAAAAGAAATTGTACCACTTGTGCCTAAATACAATTTCAAGGGAATGTTTTAGTAAATTGTGTTGTCAGTTTTGGGTAACCCTGGGAACCTTTTTACGGACATTGAAAAAATAAACACTCTATCAGACCCATGTTGCTATATTAAAACGTACCTACCTAGTTTCAGCCTAAAGCAAGAAGGTTATCCCTCCATAACATTTCTTGTAATTACTTCAACTGCCCCAGATCCCCACTGGTGCCACATTACACCATACGTCACACCTTCATATTAAGCATCCCACTGCAGGGATATAGGCCTTCTCTCGTATAATGAGGGAGTATGGGCCATAGTCCACCGCGGTGGCCGAGTGTGGGTTGGGGACTTCACATGCCTTAGAATTTTTATTTCTCAAGCATGCAGGTTTCCTCGAGATGTTTTTCTTCACCGTTTAAGAGCAGAATTCATAAATAATTAAATTAAATATTAAGGAGCGTCGTTGGCTCAGCGGTAGCGGTAATATTAACAATTAAGGTAGCTGATATTAAATTTAAATGTACAACCTTTTATAGGTGAACACATCATGCAGAAAACTTTAAAAATAAAATAACAGTACGACGTAACTTTAAAAATAAAGTAACAGTTGACGACCGATTGGTGTAGTGGATAGTGACCCTATCAGCGAAACCAACGGTTGCGGGTTCGAATACCGCGAAGGGTAAATGTTTGTGTGATGAATACGAACATTTATTCCCGAGTCTTGGATATTTATATAAATATTTATGTATGTTTATCCGTTATCTAGTATCCATAGCACAATCTTTGCTTAGTTTGGGACTAGATGATTGGTGTAAGTGTCCGAAATATAAAAAAAAAAAAAAACTTATTTAAACCAAATTTACCTTTACTTTGCTTTGATTGGTTAAGCAGTTACGTGCCAAGTTGCGGTGATAAGGTAGCGAAAATAATAACTAGAAGGTAATATATTATGTATGTTGTTGAGTTTTAATATTTGGAACATCAAAATGTTAATGTTTGGGATGGATCTGACCACCACATTTGGGGTAATCGTCGTGAATCGATCGTATTGTGTATGAATGTCCGAAATATGTTTGGATATTATTCCTTTTGTATCCGGGACCAATATTTTTTATGCGACAAATGTCTAAATTGTCATTTCGTATAAACTTGCGGGTAGCGGTTTAGTAAGCGCCAATCAGGGAATTAAGATAGATTGCCCAATCCCATTGGTGGCTTGCAATTCTGTTCCACTTGGATCCACTCAATCTTTACTTGAATAACGTCAAAAGGAAATCATATTTCCCTACTCTTTATTAATTTATTAAAATATTTGATTTCTTTTATGCACGACGGTTCGTACTTGACCCCAATCACACCTAATGTTAAGTAAAGATGAGGTCGAAAGTGAAAGCGTACTGACTCGAAAACCCCAACACATTTGGGGGACTGCTATCTTAATGTCTCTGACAACCGGAACACAACAATGCTATTAACATTGCTGCTTGGCGGCAGATTTAGATAAGATGGTGGTAGCTAGCCATGCAGACATTTAAAATGCCCTACCACCAACCAAACCGAGTACTCCGCTGGGAATCGAACCCGCGACCTCCGAATCGTAAACCTAATGTTGTTTACATTGAGCCACGGAGGCGGTTAAGAATATCATTTTACATAAAAATAGCAGTCAGAATCCAAAATGTTACTAACTAAAATTAAGTTACAGTGTTTTATTAGAAGATAATAAGAATAACTAGGTATGTCCCGCTTAACGCGGTTCCTGTAAATATACAATATACAGACTGAAACCGGGTATGGTTTTGGAGTATTGGAGCAACGCACCAAGGTCATCTTTAGTGTCTAATTTCTATACATGAATTTCATTTCGCGACGAAGTTCAATATATCATTGAAGGTAGCCAATAAGGGGTGCAGAAAAAAAGGAATACACTGCGTTACTAAAACGAAAAGCGAGACGTCGAAAAATTCTAAAGCAACGAAAAATTAGGAAATAATTTGTGCTAACGCACTTAATTGCTCGTGTTGAATTCCGTGATGATAGGTATGAATGTAAGAGATCGCTGTTAGCGATAAGGCCGCCTAATTTGTAGTTTCTATAAGATATTTAAATGTACCTTCCTTATTTAAACAATAAAGCGTATTTGATTGATTGATTAAAAAATAAACAAACCTATTCGTACCAAACAAAATTATTTGAAACTAAATTACACAGAATTCTATCGAGTTTTTCAAATAAATAACAAGAGAACGTAACGGAGCCCACCAGCACAATTCTCCACTGGATTCGATCAATCACCTAACAAGTTCGGATGAAGACGGAACGCGCCTGATTGCGACATAATGACGCTACGGCTTCTCGAAAATACTTCCTATCGGGGTTACCGGCTTAAGGGTTAAGTTGCAAAAATTTGAGAAGTGTGTTCGACGCTCTTTCTTGTTTTTACAAGCTTTTATTTAGCTTGTAATGTTCGTATGTAAGTTGTCCGTTTAAAAATTTGCAAACCATTTTTTTTCCACTTGCTTGCATATTATCTCATTGAGCTGAAATTTACTTATGTAAGTTCAGTGCCAATGCAATATTATGGTACAATCGAGCTGATCTGATAATAAAGGATGAAGGAACTGGAACTCCCCGGTTACAAATATATTGTAATCTATATATATATATATATAAGGTAGTTTCCGTCCATGGTCCGACTTATCTTTCCACACTGTATATCATAGGATTCTAGTGAAAAGTTGGTCAGTGCATATGTGACCTAAACTGTTGTATCGGCGAAGTGAAGCAGTTGCACCGTGGCAGTGGACTACTGGCCAGATTCCCAGACAGTCTTTACAACACGTCTTCGGGATTCACACCTAATATTGGCAAATTTTAGTAAATATTATTGGTAAAATAAATAATATTAGCCGTGGTTACTGTCCCGTACATAAATAATGGTGTATCGGCCGTTCTGTAGACCTTGGGAGACGGTATCAAACACTTGGCAGTATGGGCTTACTATATAGCTGGAATCTTCGGCAACAAAAAAAACAAGGTTAAGCATAGCTCACTTACTTGGTACCGCGCGCTTGGTGTTCATGCAATCATCACAGCATCCAGAAGCATTCACCGAAGATCCAAAGTGTATCACTGACCCAACAGCACTTGGTAAATCACAGCTAGTCGCATATACACCAAAATCACAGTCTGACAGTTAAATTTAACGGCACAAACACGAGCACGCATTACCAGTTCACGAACCGTTCTTGTTCTTATATAGGTTTTTTAAAAACGAATAATAAGAAATTATCGCCGGCCGGCATTGATATTCGACGCGAACACAGACAGCGTCAGAAGACTACTTTTTCAATGCCGCCAACATAATAATAAAAACTTCAAATGCTTGTCACTCTCGGATCCAGCAAAGGTGGCAGCCTTGATCCTTTTCGCTGCGTCCGAATGGCGCGTAAGATGAGCTGTGTGCCCCTTCTTTGTATTTGGGAAAGAATCATCCAGACTACAGTTTAATTGGCCAAGACAAATGGCTTAGAATTTTGTTTGGAAACAAGCAATATTTACAAGTCTCGTATATGACATGAGGTATATGGGGGTAGGTTTTGGTTGGTGGTAGGGCATATTAAAATGTCCGCCTGGCTAGCTACCACCATCTTATCTAAATCCGCCGCCAAGCAGCAATGTTAATAGCATTGTTGTGTTCCGGTTGTCAGAGATAAGATAGCCAGTCCCCCAAATGTGTTGGGGTTTCCGGGTTAGTACGCTTCCACCTTCGACCTCATCTTCACTTAACATCAGGTGTGATTGAGGTCAAGTACGAACCCGTCGTGCATAAAAAAAAAAAAAAAAAAAGGCGATGCCTTTTGCATGTGTCTGTATGATATTATTTGTAAATCTGTCCCCTATTAATGCTTTGTATATCTATTTATTTTAATGCTTTATAATTAGATACGTCTAAATTTGTTACTACTTTAATTCTGATGCATAAATAGTTTACAGCTGCGGTGGTACTAACTTCGACCGTATTAATAGCATATCCATTTCTATGCGCGGCGCACGGAATTCTCAAAGTTGATCGAGGATCAAGTTAAGAGTACGTTCTATTAGTCGTCTGGCAGCGGTTTTACATACAGCAATAGTTTCAGGATATGTACATTGGAAGTTATAGAAATTGTACGAATTCAATCAATACTTGCTATAGGATACACTCGTGTAAGGTATATATGTAGATATATTGTAGCGTGAGGGTCAGTGCTTCGTAAATAGTATTAAATGAGCACAGCTGATACGTTCAAAGCTGGAAGCTTCCAGCTTAATATGCTGGAAACCAAGAATAGTAAAATGCAAACGGTACCATGTCCAGTCGCTGTCCTGATCCCGCCGCTTGTTTGGATACGCGTTTGACCACAATCTCACCTGATGGGAAGCGACGATGTGGCCGAAGATGAAGCACGCGATCTCAGTAGATGCCTATTCACCCTGCTCTTGAAGATCCCAAGATTTTTTTTTTTTTATTTTTATGATTGACTGGATACGCGTTTGACCACAATCTCACCTGATGGAAAGATTGTAGGATTCAGGAAAGACTGACGCCGGAAGGGAGTTCCATGCCTTGGCTGTTCGCATTATGAATGAAGGTCGATCCGCTTAGTGCGAATGTTCGGTATATTAACTACATACGGGTGGAATCCCTTCTCGCGCCTAGTAGTCCGAAGATGAAATGGCGATGGTGGCCGAATAAGATTGTGTAATTCCAACGCACAATCACCGAAGTGCATCCTGTAAAAGACTTCGTGCGCTCATGCAGAACGCATCGACCTTTATTTCCAGTTAGTAAATGATTCTGTGTTGAATCAACAGCCCGATGTAAACTGATACCGTACGCATGCGCGTACGAAGACGTAGCGTCGATATCCAAAGCGTGCAAACCTCCAGCGTGAACACGTGGTTACGGATCTGATTTAATTATGGCAGGTGTTAAACAGCAATAATAATACAAATTTACAGAAAATAATAAAAACAAAATAACCCAAATTCTAGCTTTAGGGTCCCATGCTCTAAACCAGTCAGTAAGAAATTTATGGCGCAACTAGATTTATAGAGTGTCCGTAAAACGTCGACAACAATCCAACGGAGGGATTCGTTTTATAGTCTGAATTTGACGCCTAGATTTCGCGTCAACCGCTTTTAGTTGTAGAAAGAAAAAATATAACTGTGAGGCTTAAATTTTAACTATAAATTGAAAAATTTAGAAAACCCCCGAGAAAACCAAATATTTATATCATCCAAAACGGCTTAATTGATTTTCATCAATCATGGCTGCCCCTCATTTAGACTGTTTTTAATATAATCTGACCACTTACCGAGATACATGACAAAGACTGGACACACACACACATAAACACAATGCCGTCAACATAAGACTCGGCGATTTTCATCGGGATTTAAAAAGAGAGCTCCCCAAACAAAGCCATTGATGATTTAGGTCAGAATCACTAAATATGCAAGGTCATTGGGCGTTAATAGAGGGTCCTTTCCTACGCTGAATAGGAAGAAGGGTCTTCACAAAAGAGTTTCCATCTTGTTGCAAATGTTAAACGATTGTATGAATTTGATCTTTTGATTTCAAACGTTGCCGGCCGCTTTACTTATGAACCTGTTGACAGGAAGAAATATCCTTTAAATTTTCGCTATAAAAGCGTTCTCGTGCCCTTCTTATTTTGCTGAATGGCTCGTTTAATAGATTCCGTTTTCTTTATCAATGACAGATAAGATTATGGCCTTTTATAAAAAATATGAAAATTTTCAGAAAGGTAATAATTTATCGTGATAAGAGATTCAGAAATAAGTCTATAGAATTGAATGTTGGGATTATTTGGATGCTACGAAACTGGGACAAAATTTTACGTTAATGCTTACATACTCCATAACATCACGACCATCATCATATGGGTGAGCCTAGTATTTGGGTGTTCCAGACATTAAATCTAAAAATAAATAAATATTTCCGACACTACCAATCATCTAGTCCCAAACTAAGCAAGGCTTGTGCTATGGATATAACGGAGATAACGGATAAACATCCTATAATATTACAATACAATACCTCGAGATTGAACGTCAGATTGAAGATAACCAGAAAATTAGTAATATCTCGCTTAAGATTTCATAAAAATATTCCCTGTAAAAGGTTGTATCGCATATATTCTTCTAAAGTGCTGTATAAAATGAAAAAGTGGGAGTTGTACGATTTCAGCAATAAACACTGTTGAGAATTCTTGTTAGTGTGGATTATTTCTTCAATAATTACACCAATTAATATAAAACTATTCTTTATTATTTACTTTTAAGCTTTTATTACAAAATCAAAATAGCAGCGTCTGCGTTCTAACATGATATTAAATTGTATATAAGATGGCCGCCAGGCGGCGCAGGAGAGGTACGCGCGGGAACCGCTAGTGCGTTTGGTTATTGCCATTCTTGGCGTAGACATACTCCGGGGCGGGTTAAAATGTACAGCTGCAGGCTTGGCGCAGATTGTGCTTTCAGTTCTCGATCTCAGGTTTTGGTAAAGGGCAGAGGCGAGTTAATGCTCTTCTTATGAGTCCTCTTGCTGTAATGATATCGGCGACACGGCAGATACCGTCTGGTCCTTGGAATAGTTTGGCAACACGGCCGAGACGCCAGTTTAGTGGTGGCACGTTATCTTCTTGGATGAGGACCAGATCATTATTTTGTAAGGAGCCTGTATTCTGCTTCCATTTTGTACGTTGTTGAAGTTCGCAAATGTAATCACGTTGCCAGCGCTGCCAAAATTGTTGGCGCATTTTTTCGATCTTGGCATAACGGGATACTGGGTCTGTTTTTTCTTCCATCACAGGTGAGGGTAGAGCAGCGATGGGCCGGCCAATGATAAAATGTCCTGGCGTAAGGGGTAGGAAGTCATGGGGATCGGCAGACATGGGATAAAGGGGGCGGCTATTCAATATAGCTTCAACCTGCGCTAATAGAGTAGCGAATTCCTCAAAGGTCAAATTAGTATTGCCTAAAACGCGTTTTATGTGGTGCTTGGCAGACTTTATACCTGATTCCGCAAGCCCAGAGAAGTGAGGAGCATAAGGTGGATGGAATCTAAACGTAATCTGTTCATTAGCAGCGAAATCGGTTAAATGTTTAGCGTTATGTTTTATAAACTTGCCTATTTCTTTGGCGGCGGCTACAAAGTTGCGGCCGTTATCCGAAAATACTTCTAAAGGTTTACCTCTGCGCGATATGAAACGACGAAACGATAAAATGAACGCTTCTTTCGATAGTTCGCTGACAGCCTCGAGGTGCACGCATTTGTATCGAAAACAAATGAATAAGCACAGATAGCATTTGGACGTGCGAGCACCGCGACCTTTCTTATTTATAATTGCAAATGGACCCCCGAAGTCCATACCTATCGTCTGAAACGGGAAGGCAGGCTCAATTCGTTGGGACGGTAAGTTGCCCATGATAGGTGCGAGAGTACGACCTTTGTGTCGGCAGCACAGCACACACGCGCGCACCGTGCGGCGCGCCAGCAGCCGGCCGCCCGCCGCCCACACGCGCGCGCGCGCCGCGCTCAGCAGCAGCGTGGGGCCCGCGTGCAGGAGACGGAGATGCTCGGACTGGAAAAATAGCTTCGTCAGTTGATGGGCAGAGCTAAGAATGATAGGATGTTTCTTGCTGTATGTATAGGTAGAGGCATCTAGTCTGCCGCCTACTCGCATGATGCCGTTCGCATCCAGGAACGGCGTGAGCGATAGAATTTTACTCTTGACTGGTATGTTTTGCTTTCTCATCAAAGCTTGTAGCTCCTTTGGATAGGACTGCAGCTGTGATTGTCTAGCGAGGAACGAAACAGAATTGTCCAGCTCCTCGACAGTCAGCGGTCCTCGATGCTTTGACTGTGGGTTCTTGGTATTGTGGATGAATCTGAAAACGAATGCAAAGGTGCGCTTCAGCTTAGCAAACTTGGAAAATTTCTCAAATTCGACAATAGATTCTTGCAGCTCGACTGCGAGGACCTCCTCTTCAGGTAAGTACTCGGCCAGATAGACTTCTACTAGTAAGTTTTCATTTGTTTCAGGTTTGGTTGGCGGCCACTTCGTCTCATCGTGTGCGAGGAAGGAAGGGCCGTACCACCAGGAATCCAGCTGTTGCAGGCCATGGGCGGACACTCCGCGGGTAATGTAGTCGGCAGGGTTGTAAGAAGTTGGCACGTGGCGCCATGAGGATAGGTTAGTATTTTCACATATCTCAACTACCTTGTTAGCTACAAAACATTTCAATCGCCTAGGGCTGCTATTTAGCCACGCTAGAACGACACTGGAATCGCACCAGTGCACACAGCGGGTTATAGTGCATCGTCAAGCGTCTAGGGTAGCCTTTGATAAGTTTGCCGCAAGTAGAGCTCCTAGCAGCTCTAATTTTGGTATAGTAAGCGGTGGCTTGGTAGGTGCAACTCGTGATTTTGCACATAATAGCCGTACTTGTACGTTTCCTTGTTTATTTGTAGTTCTGAGATATATACATGCCCCATAGGCTAATTTGGATGAATCACAAAATGAGTGTAGCTCTATAGAGACAGGATCATCGCATATAGTGCGTCTAGGTAACTTGATGGCTGCAAGTGAAGGAAAACTTGCCTGAATTCGAAGCCATTCTTTTCTGAGGTCTTGGGGTATAGGCTCGTCCCAATCTAGCTTTCTTAACCACAGCTGCTGCATTAGCATCTTGGGCTGGACCGTACTTGGAGACAACAGGCCCAGCGGGTCAAAGATCCTGAAGGTAGATGATAAGATAAATCGTTTTGTAATATTGCCATTTGCATTGCTAGTAGGCGCTTCTATTGTAAACTGTAGATTGTCCGTATTAGGATTCCAGCCTAACCCTAAGGCGCTGGAAGAGTCACTCAGTGCCAAATTACCTTGCAGGTCGATACTAGAAACCTGATGAAAAATAGAAGGTAAGTTAGACTTGAACTTTCTTAGATTGAAGCAGCCTTGTTTGAGCGTAGTAGTGACTGATTTTAAAATATGTAGAAGCTCAGCTATTGTTGATGCACCAGTTAACAGGTCATCACAATATATATCTTTTTGTATTATTGTTTTAATATTCTCATCTGGACACTCTTCACCGAGTAGCCACAGACACTTGGTGCTCAGGTACGTAGCACTAGTGAACCCGTAGGTCACTGTATTTAATCTTAATGTTCTTATGGGCTGAGACTCATCCTCTCTCCAGAGGATCAGCTGTAAGTTTCGATCGTCCTCATGCATTTCTATTTGTCGGAACATCTTTTCTACATCTCCTGAGAGGACACACTTGTGCTGACGAAACCGTAGCAGTATAGAAAGTAAATAGTCTTGTACCTGTGGGCCTACGTATTGTAAGTCATTTAGGGATACTCCTGAAGAACTAGGTGCCGACGGATTAAACACGACTCGTAGCTTGGTTGATTCACTGTGCTCGCATAGAACCGCATGATGACACAGGAAGTACCCGGGCTCCGGGCGCTGGACAGGCGCCAGGGAGCAGTGGCCCAATTGCTCGTACTCTGCAATAAATTCTGAATATAGCTTTTTAAGCTCTGGATTTTTCCGGAAACGTTTTTCCAGACTTTCTAGCCTCCTTGTTGCTAGTATGTATGTATCGCCTAGGCGATCAGGCGCATCCTTTAGTGGAAGCCGAACTCGAAAACGGCCCGATTCCAGTCTCGTAGTAGTAGCCTGGAAATGTTGCTCGCACGCCTTCTCGCTGTCGCTTAATAGCGACCTTTTAGGTAGCTCTTCAAGCTCCCAAAATCTTGAGATTTGTTGATCTAGCTTGTCTGGCATTGTATAGTCATCCCTTGAGAAATTACAAATAATGTTACTAGGTTCACCGTTAAAAATAATAGGGCCTGACACCAGCCAGCCTAACTGTGAACTTCTAAGGAACGGCTGCTTCTCGCCTAGCGACCGCTGCTCAGGGCCTATGATCTGCCAGAAGAGATCGGCACCTATAAGTACTTGAATAGGAGCAGCTGAATTGAAACTTGGGTCGGCTAGCTTTATATTTGCTGGTAAATTAAATAATTTAATATCGATACTTTGTTTCGGAATTTCACCTGTTAATTGTGGCAAAATATTGACTGCCAGCTTTACCTTGTAATGAGTCTGCAGGGACTCTAAATGTATTACACTTGTTTTTCTTATCATATAGCTTTTGACATTACCTATTCCGACTACTTGTTTAGACGTAGGCAATGTTTCTAAATCGAGCCTTTCTTGTAGGCGTTCTGTGATGAATGTGGTTGAGCTGCCACAATCTAGTAGACATCGTACCGTCTCGGATGCTTGATTCACTGGATTTGTTATTTTAATTAATGCAGTGCATAACATAACCTGATTCTCAGCGGTGATTCCAGCAGCTGAATGTACCGACGGCGGTGTTGGCTCAGCAACGTAGGAGATGGCAGGCGGTGGCAGCAGCTCGGTCGCGGCAGGCTTGGCCGACACCTCGCGGGGCGCGGCGGGAGTGGCGACGGGCTGAGCACCTGCTGGCTGCTCTCTCGTAGAGTGATGTTGTGGCTGTGATGACTTGTGCAGTAGTGAATTGTGTCTTCTTCCACAGCTCCTACATGGGCCCATGCGACACTCTCGTGCAGCATGTCCTTTTCTAAGGCAATTCACACAAAGTTTTAATTTAACTGCTTCAGCACAACGTTGCTCAGGTGTCTTTGCTTGAAACCCTGGGCAGTGATAAATGCTATGATTGCTATTGCAATAATTGCAGGTAAAACGATAGGATTCACCTGGGATACTAGCACTACTCCCTTGATGAGTAGTGAATGAGTAAGTTTTACTCGTACTTGTCTTGTTGTTCGAATTTGTATTTGTATTGGATAGACGCTTGACTTTACAAGTCTCTAGGACATCTGCTCTATTTTTAAGAAAGCTTAAAAATTGTGACAAAGTTATGGTTATGTCACCCAACGAATTGCGCTGCTCTTCCCATTTTTGATGAGTAGTCCCATCTAATTTTTGGGAAATTAAATGTATAACTAAAGTGTCCCATTTATCAGTGGGTTCCCCTAAACTTGCTAATGCTCGCAAGTCCTTACTAATTTGGTCAACGGTGGCTCTCAATGATTTTTCAGATTCTCGGTTCATACTCTCAATGTTAAGTAAAGAATTGAGATGATTTGTCACTAATTGCCTTTTATTATTATAACGATCACCTAATAAACTCCATGCCTTTTCATAATTGGAGGTACAAACCTCGAGGTTGGCAACTACTGTCGCTGCCTCTCCTTCTAAGTAGGAGTTTAAATAATGAAACTTGTGAATAGGCTGTAAGCGTGCATTATTATGAATTAAGGACTTATAAGTATCGTGAAACTCTAGCCATTTTGAATAGGAACCATCAAATTTTTTGATTTGAATATTTGGCAATTTAAAACCTACCATACACTGAGATTGATGAGTGTTGGGGAGGTCGAACTCCGTATCTTCAAATTTCTGTGTAACTTTCAATTGCTCGCGGTCCAAACAACTATCTAAAATTGACTGAGCCAGTGAAATTAGTGACTCAAATGCAGACTCAATTGTATCCCTTTCATCGATCTCATTACTCAAAGATTCATCTGTATCAGACAGTGCTTCATCTATTTGATCTTGCACTGTATTGTACGTGGTAAGCAAAGTTTTAGTTTTTTCAAGTTTAAGAGTTAACTCATTGCTTTGAACTGATGTTAAAGTAGGCACTGCTTTTATCAGGTCCAAATAATTTTTAAATTTGGTCAGACGACCTTTGATAGTAGCTCGCTTTATTTTTAATTCGTTTTTAATTTTTGTAGACATGGTAAATAGCTAATAAAAGCAGCACTCTTGAATGTTAAAAATGGAAAATTCTTACTTATGCTCCTCTCTTAAATCTAGCCGTGCGGTGTTACCAAGCATGCAGTCTGCACCAGCGAAGCGTGGGGGGCGGGACGATTGCGTCGACGCACGGGAAACTAGGCGCTACGGAGCGCAGGATATGCGCGCGACGTCAAACTCGATGGTGGCCAATTCTTGTTGGCGCTGAAATCCTTCGGCCCAAAACCACGTTAAAAACATGCACTGACAGAATGCCACAAGATGCGGGGGTGCACTGCTAAGCTTGAAATGCTTGTTAAAACTTGTCTAGCAGGTTTACCTATGTATAGGTTACCCATACAACACACACGCGAGGGGCAAAATTTTTGTTATCAGGCAATGGAAAGCACTTGAAAACTGTTGTTAGGCCACAGAAAATAGCATTAAACACTTGAAACTTGCATACATGTAGAAATTATTGAGTAAAATTGATATTCTTGAAAGGACGCCACGCGGTGGCGGTCATTGACCTTTGGGGAATTACACCTTCCACACACAAATTGAAGCTGAAATCGAATGGAATTAGCTAGGTGGGAATGAAAATAGAGGACTTAGCTCATCTTGGCCAGCCGAGATGTATCTTGTGCCTCGTAGACTGTATTGATGAGATCACGGAAATCTGGTCGAGCAGCGTGCAGGTTATTTTTTCCAAAACGGTCGCCAAATGTTGAGAATTCTTGTTAGTGTGGATTATTTCTTCAATAATTACACCAATTAATATAAAACTATTCTTTATTATTTACTTTTAAGCTTTTATTACAAAATCAAAATAGCAGCGTCTGCGTTCTAACATGATATTAAATTGTATATAAGATGGCCGCCAGGCGGCGCAGGAGAGGTACGCGCGGGAACCGCTAGTGCGTTTGGTTATTGCCATTCTTGGCGTAGACAAACACTAACCAACTAAGCCACTAGCAAACACAAGGCAATGAACCACCTAAAAGCAGCCTCTTTTTGCTAAATAAAATTACTGACCAATGAACCGATATTATTCAAAAAGATTATAAATAAAAGTTATCCTTTCTTGAAAAGTTTTCATAGTTATTTTAACGATCACAGAAATCAAGGATGTTTCGCCGCGGAATGTACTTGAAATACAAAGATATCATTGTAACATTTAGTCATAGAGCCGTGTTGATGGATCGATCTTGAGATTGGGATCGCGTCTCGATCTCAATATTATAGTTTTGTTTTTTGTCTTTTTTTTGATTCTGTTTTAATATACTACTGATTCTCAAGCGTCGGCTTGTAGCCATCTCAGTCTCGAGAGCGGTTTGTACGGACTTTAGTCACCCCTGTTTTGATTTCTTATATGTTGTTGTGATTTTTGTTTTTTTTTTCGGTGTGTGGATATAAATGGCTTAAAATGGTTTTAAAATGGCTTACTGCCGGAATTGAGATGGTGGTTTCATAGACACACGTTAGGAAACATGTGTCAATGACTAACCTAGAACACATAAATATAATACATCTATTCTCTATTTTGTAGTTCTGTGACACAATTCCATGAAAATAAATACCTATCTATAATTATATTATTATCCATCTTGTGGCTCAATCTAAAGAACATAGCGTTTACAAAACGGTGATAGCGGTTTCATTCCCAGTGGGGTATGTGTTTAATAGATGCTCGGATTGGTTGATGATGGCGTATTGCGTTGTTGTATTCCATCTGTTTGAATTAAAAGTTGGAGGCGCCAAATGAACGCGTTCCGTCTTCAGCCTTAACTTGTGATTGAGGTGAAGCACTATCCCTCTTGCATAGAAAAACACTGCTGCTGAGTACTGCACTAACCTTTTTGTATCTGTGTAGCCGCAATATTTATAACCAGAGGTGAGCAATTTATAGCCAATTCCATTAGTAAAATGGGCTTTGCATTTGGTACTGTCAGTCAATCAGCAGACATTTTTTATGGAACTGTTAGTTTTATTTATTGTAATGCTGTCTTCTTGGACATAGACGTTTTATTACAAGGCTAAATGTTTCCTTGTTCCTCAGTTTTAAGAGGATGTAAGTTGCATAAAAAATTAGATTAACTGTGATGGTTATCGTACGAGAAATACGGTCGAATTTAGCTTATCTAAATCGATCTACTCCGATCTTCGGTTATTATATACAACTATACAGGTGTAGGTATCAGTAATTATATTAAACCTAAAGACCATACGTATCACATTAGTCTATAAAAGTTCACTACTAGTCAATAAGTCTCTCCTTTGGAGCGATTTTCATCGCTTTCCATGGGAGGATTTCGTGTCACCATGCTGGGCAGAAGGGTTGGCGATCGCAGATATCTTGGGCAACCACACCAATGACGCTGCTGTATATCAATGGACCACATGGCCATGCACATATTCAGTCGTCTATCACACCGACGGGAAAAAAAGAAATAATAGCTATAAAATATTCTTTATAGCACCACAATAACAAACATAACACAAGGATAAACAAAAAAAAGAAACAGTAAAATTTGGCGACCCACTTACTAAATTTCGCGATTTCTTCCAAACAACCTTTGGGTTAGGAAGCATTACGCATACTATAATAACTAGGTAGCGTGTGCGATATACTACGGTGAACCAAATGATAAAATGATCTACACGTAACCCAAAGATGTATAACGAAATAAATTTAACTGCCGTAAGAATTTCTTTATTTCCTCTCTAAATCCTAGGTTAACCTATCCAATGAGTTTCTGCTTATATTTTTCCAGATAAAAAACTATTCTTTACATGAAATCTTATTGTATCATCTCTAGAGAATACACGAATGGGTTTATAAGCAGATTACCTTACGGAAATAGCACGAATAGGTTTCAGAGGAATATAATCCCCTCAAAAAACATTTCAAGTAAAAATTCAGACCGACTCTCGCGACTCTACCATAAAAAGTTCTGCAATTTTCAGAGCCAAGTTTGACACTCTTTTCATGAGAATCTTCATTTAGCGAAATGCGTAATTTAAATATTATAAAGCTTATTTTTGGTTACATACAACTATAATGGACGACATGAATATCCAGTAAATTCTATTCTTATCTGTCTTTGTCGAACCATAAATTTAACAATTATTCCAAAATGTATTTGTATTAACTTATTTAAAAAGAGTAACCCCTGAGTTTCTTGCTCGTTCTTCTCTGGAGAGACTGCCTAGTGAATGGGCGATAACTGTATGTCATGACGATTTCAAATGTTATTCTTATAACTTACGACATAAAACATTTTTGATTTTGATTTTGAATGAATCTTATATAAAAATAAATTTTTAGGCTTGGCAATCACGTGAATCTTGTATTGTAAAATCTCGTATTTTGACACATACACAGGTAACTAAATTCAAAATACAAATAAATACGTACTTGTACCTTTACAGTAGCAAGGCTGAAATAATCTCATACTTATAACACAAAAGACGGGGGAGAGCAAATTGGAGTCATAGAAAAATTATATTCACAAAAACAGCAATTTAGTGCTAAAGTTTTTTGGAACGGTTCAAAAGCACCCTCAGTCTTTAAAGTGTGAAAACACTAAACCATAAAAGATTTTTCTTAGGAAGGAGCAATATCAATCTACATGCGCCACAGAAATTATCAAGATGGATGACCTAATTGGGTCATCTTAATTGTGGACCCAATGAGAGTTTGGCTAATCAATCACTCATAAGGACCGGAATAGTTTTTGTGAGGCTTTCGTGTGACTGAGATGAGTTTTATAAGGTGGATTTACTATTGGAGAGGAAATTGTACATTATATATTTACCGCCTCCGTGGCTCAATGTAAACAACATTAGGTTTACGATTCGTAAATTCGAAAATGTAACGCCGTTGGTTTTCTTTTAAATAAATAAATAAATAAAATCGTATTATTATACATCCATAATTACCGCTTCCGTTGCTCAATGTAAACATTGGGTTTACGATTCGGAGGTCGCGGGTTCGATCCCCAGCGGGGTACATGTTTAAGTACTCGGTTTGGTTGGTGGTAGGGCATTTTTAAATGTCCGCCTGGCTAGTTACCACCATCTTATCTAAATCTGCCGCCAAGCAGCAATGTTAATAGCATTATTGTGTTCCGGTTGTCAGAGATAAGATAGCCAGTACCCCAAATGTGTTGGGGTTTCCGGGTCAGTACGCTTCCACCTTCGACCTCATCTTCACTTAACATCAGGTGTGATTGAGGTCAAGTATGATACCGTCGTGCATAAAAAAAATATATAACGCCACGGCTTTTATCCCAAAGGGAGTGGTCAAAGATATCTCAAATTGGGTGTTCCAAACATTAAAACTTTAAAGCTTAAAACAACATCCACAGGTCACTTTTCGAAATATACTAAAATGCACATGATCATATCGCCATTGATATATGTAAATCTATAGATGTTTTTAGTGTAAAGTTCATTAGTTGCCTTTTACGTCACCCACGGGAAGAGAAAAGTTGATTATATTCTTTTTAAGTGCCGAAATACAGCACTTATTACCGTGGCATTAAGCACTAGCGTAAGCTGGTCGCGCAGCGCAAAATGTGAATGCAGGTTAGGTTACGATCGTCGTGCAACAGCGTGTATTGTATACATTTCCTATAAGTTTGCTTTAACGACCTTAACGTCATTAGAAGACAATATGGTAAACCACCTCGCAAATCCAGTGATAGATGGATTTGAGTCAAATTAGATGCCATCTGCCTGTTGCAGCCAATAATAATCCACCAAGTTTGCATTGAAAATAATCAGGGCCGACTGTCTAACGTGGCCTTCGAAGCAGGGTAGCCCTGGAAGTACATAGTGTCTATGCGGACACAAAGGGAGTGAGTTTGGGCAGTACAGCAACAAAAATGAATATTTTGATTTATGTTGATATGAAAGATTTTATTATAATTTTCAAAAAGGTACATTAATACAAACCGCATAGTAGCTTAGAAGTGACAGGAAAGTAAGATGGCTGACGGACTCGTTTCACAGATTGCTTCCATTTTAATGCAGACAGTGGGGGCCCACGTCACGGCGATGGCGACCAATAGAATTGAACCCGCGACGTTTCTCTTGTTCTATTGGTAGGTAGCCGGTATAAGTACAGTGGGCTAACGCGTCGACACATAGGGCAGATTGGATAATTCTGCGTCGAGCTAGTGATCTATAGCAGAGCAACTGGTACGGGTTGATGATGAGAGAACCGGTTAGATAGCCAGCTATATCTAGATAGATAATCTGAAGTAGCCGAAATGTAATTGCAGCTAACGCTGCCATACCTTTATACATGTTTTACGTTATTCTACCAATCAAATTGACTACTAAATGTAACTCCATTTGATATAGAACCTTGGTTTCATGACCTCGGTATCTGTTTTTTTTTTTTTTATTTTTTTTTAATTAGAATGGGATCGCTCTTGACCTTAATCTGGACTAATGTCGAGATAAGGTCTACGATGGAACGAGCTTTCCCAGAAGATGCCTATTTAACCTGACTTTAAAGAGCTGCGGGTTATATGCGATTGGAAACACAGACGGAGGTAATGCGTTCCACTCCTTAGCCGTGCGCATGAGAAACGAAGACCTAAAACGCTTGGTCCTTATTAACTTCTTTCTTTTTATTGGTCCTTAACATTGAACCAAGCAGGCGGACAATATTCAAAACATGATTTTGAAGAAAAATCTAAGCGAAGGTACCTATCGACCGGTGTAAAAAGAATATTCATTTCACATCTCAAGCGGAGCGAGAAATTCTTGGGCTTGTTTTTTTCTCCATGAAAACTTTTGAGGCCGTCTTTTGAGGGAATTCGGGGGAATTCTTTATTGTATTCGAATTTTACGGTTGATATAGATTTAATGTCAGATTGTTGAGTCATTGACGTTAATGCGATGTCTTTTATATTTTTTATCGACTGTAAAACAGTAAACCTTCCTTCGAGACGACATTGCCTACCGCAACAGTTTGTTCACTAATTCTAACAGATCTATTTCCCAAATAATCTGGTTTTATTTCACATCAACAGCCCCACATACACATTTCAATACACAAACACTCATCACAGATCACGACGCAATGTAGTTAGGTTCTAAGTATACGTACTTATATTTCTTATTATTAAGTATAGGTTCTAAATATAGGTAGGTTGTTGGTTGGTATATCATGTTTACTGAGAAATTTCTTGTTTAATATGCAGCTACGACATCTTCTTTATATCTTTTACTTCGCTTTAATCGATCATCTTTAACAGTAGGATAGGGGAGACACTAGGATCTGAAATACAGGTAAATATAATATATAAATAGTAATAAAAGTTTATTAAAATATAATACATCATAGAGAGCCGTGGAGAGAGAGGAGGGAGGCCTTTGTCCAGCAGTGGGGCAGTATGGGCTCCTAATAATAATAATAATACATAAATGGTAATTTAAATAACATACCTTGTCCGAGCATAAATTGTGTACATAAAAAAATATAATATTTCTGTGAATGTGTTAGCAACAGATTCTTTCTCATGATACTCTTTTTTTTTATGATTGACTGGATTAGCGTTTGACCACAATCTCACCTGATGGAAAGTGACGATGTGGCCGATGATGAAGCACGCGATCCCAGTAAATACCTATTCACTCTGCTCTTGAAGATCCCAAGGTTGTAGGATTCAGGAAAGACTGACGACGTACTCAAATCTGATACACTTAGGACTACTTGTACAGTGTAAAATGAAAGCCCTGATTTGAACATGAAACATGTTTTAAACTTCTACAAAAGTTTAAATAGACAGGTAATGTTTAAAAAAACACCAATAAAAGGTATTTTATTCTATGAATCAAACGAACAAATAGCACAACGTTCGAATAAAGGTTCCTCACCGATAATCCCGCGTCCTGTTAGATTTCATATCCCGAAAGTAACTTGCTTATTGGTTTTATACATATTGACTTATTATTTTCAACACAATTTATACATACATTTATATTTTATTGCATTCTTTGAGTGGCCAATATGTACGGAACCGCACATTTTATCATAATTTTGTTTAATACATAAACGCTGACCGCTGCACACAGTGGCCGACGAGCTTTACATTAGCATTGAATATTATCAGTGAATAAAACGCACTCATACAGCACGGTTGTACGACTTTCTTTCAACCCTCACATCATCGTTAAGTATCATCAGAGCATTCAGCAGTAGCATTCCATGTAGGCAAACCCTACAGTACTCAAACAAGACAACGCAACGGATGTCCGTTGCGTTGTATATGTATACATCCGGTCAAAAACTGGACACACTGCATCCGTCGATTTTCGACAAATAGATATCTGTAAGCTTATCTCGGAATTCAATTACAACAAACTGTCGACAAAAACCATAACGAATCCACAAGACTACAGTATGACAATACAATTTTAGCAGGTGTCAAAAAGCTGAAATTTATCTCTGGCCCGGTGATAGCATGCCTACTTTCTATGCATTGTCCCGTCGCCATGTATGTCATGACTTATGGCCACCGAGGATCGTGAGTGTCGAGCCTTATTTTACCTAAATTGGTTTTTAAGCCAACATTGGAACACTGAAAGTTTCATAAACCAGTCCATACAATGTACTAAGCAAGTTATGTAAGTACAAAGAAAATATTAACAAATATTTCTGTGGATCATGGATGCTGTTTCAAGCATATACGAGTACGTAGGACATGTATGACTACTACATTTAGATTTATAGGATAAAGTAAAGTTAATCGTATGTATATGATCCATTATTGAGTCCTTTGTTGGGACTAAATAATTGAATAAGAATAAGGAAACTTTATTTGATCCATTAAGCGACACGTATACCTTACAGTTAATTGATCGGATTGTATGTACAACATAAACATATGGAACGTAAATCTAAAAGTAAGGAGTAGCTAGTTTTCGGTGTCGCAAAGTGGTATCAAATCAGGTCTCCATCTCAGCATATGTTGTAGTCGAAAGGAAAAAGAAACGACTACTTTACCACGACGTAGTCGTTTCTTGGCCTTTAACCACGAAGAGATAATGAAAATTTTAAGTTAGGACTTTCCATAAGTTTACCGTATACCATTCATTACTTCCCAGAATTCGTTCCTTATTAGCGACACTATCGAATGGAACAATACAATGTGTGTATTTTTTTACAAAATGAATGGAACGTCCACTTGAAAATTCACCCTGCATATAATGAGGTGAAAAGGAAATCTATTACAGGTAAGCCGGTTTTACAAGGTAATGAGTAATATTCGCAACGCTTATAAAAGTTACTTTCTGGTTAAAAAATTGTCAAATAACAAAACACTCACCCTAAGTCCGCATATTGTGAAAGCAAGTACGGAACCCTACACTGCGCCTGACCCGACACGCACTTGGCCGGTTTTTTTATAAGGTATTTCTCTGCTTTCAACCGAGCCTCTAGTCGGCTTGGTGTTCTGAATGATAACACCACAATCATAAAACACCCGCAAACCACTTATCGAAGTCACTCACTGGTGTAAAATAAACGGACTATCTTCGCAAGATTACGACGGGTAAATTTTATATGCTGTCCTTTTTTATCGACACAACGAAATAGTGGAAAAGTTAAGTATACGTAACGCTTATCAAAATAGATATAAGCATATTTCTCTAGATGAAACTTATCAGCGCATCCTATAAACAGAAAACATAAGACAATGATGCAAACGTTGAACAAATTAGCTACCTCTATGTTCAGACTAAGCAAAGTTAATACATCATTTCTGGGACACTATATATGCTTTTATAACCTTATACCTGAGAATATCATTAATCTAACTGAGAAAAGAATTTAAAGATTATGTCAAAATAACGTTAGCAAAAAAGGGTTATTATAAAATTAGTGACTACCTGAATAACAAACACGCTTGGTGTAGGTACTTCGACCAGCTCCCCAAAATTATTAAATTGTATTTACTTTATTTAAAAAAAAAGGACAACATTGATCCTGTGGGTTTCCGCTTCTTTTCCCACAGATGATTTTCCTTTCCGAAGCGGTAGTAGCTTGGTATGTCCAAGCTGCTAAATGCAATAAACCTTTTTTATATCCAGTAGATTTAAATTGACATTTAACAAATGATATCATGTATCTCACGTTGAAATAAATGCTTGAAGTTTGAAGTTTGAAGTTTGAAGTTTGTTTGTTGCGCGAAGTAAAGCGGTTGTGCCTTTATTTTGTAGTAACCAAGAGTACGTGGACGTCTTTCGGCTGATATGATGATGATGAACCAAGAGTATAGACATTCGACATATATTATACCCGACGAAAAACGATGAGTGTTATGTATTTGTGCCCAGTCTATGTCCAGATTTATCTCAGTAACGTGTGGTCCGATTTGAGGGCGATATCAGTGAATTGAACTCACTAACATGTTTTGTCTTTTGTCAATTGTGTTCCTATAACAGTGATGTTTTGTTAATGTATTGTTCTATATTTTAAGTATCGCTCTTTGTCTGCAATAGTAAACTTTAAATTCTTTTTCCCTTGCGAGGGTTTCCTGGAAGAAATCTCTTACAGAGATAAGCTCGCCTTTTGTGTATTGTAATTTCTGTCCTATGTTTGTTCAATGTATGTTTGTATACTTATATATGCAATAAAATGTTAAATAAATAAATAAATAACATCGACCGACAGAGAGCGTCGGCGGCTCAGCAGTTAAGACGCGGTCTCCCAATATGGGAGGTCCGGGATCGATTCTCAGGCAGGCCATGTACCAATGAGTTTTTAAATATTTCTTATGTGCATTTATTCGACTGCTCTTAAACGGTGAAGGAAAACATCGTGAGGAAACCCGCATGCCTGATAAAAAAATATTCTAAGGCATGTGAAGTCCTCAACCCGCATTGGGTCAGCGTGGTAACTATGACCCATACTCCCTCATTATACTAGGGAAGGCCTATAGCGTCTTAACCGCTGAGCCACCGACAAACTAGAGATAAAAGAAAAAAATATATAAACGACCGAATTGAGAACCTCGTCATTTTATGAAGTTGATTAAAAAGGCTGCTTACGTTAATTGAGTTCAATATACATTTTATTGGACTCATATCTAGACCCAACTAATGTTGTTTAATCACTAGAGATTACTAATAAGACACAAACCATGCAACAGGCACATACACTCACCTAGTTATACACCCCTGACGAAAGGGATTATAAATTTGAAAAGTGCCAAATTTGCAGGGAATTCACCATATAAATTCCATTTATACGATTTGCCATTGTGACGTTTTTAGCCGCCCTCCTGTAGTTCGAATATCACCGTCAAGCACAAATGACCAGAAAATCCGATTGTTAAAACGGTTCCGTCTGAGAGCTCCATTGATACCGAATTTGTAAAGAACTTGATATAGTACAACAACATTGAATTCCTTTTAGGGGGACACATGGTAGATTCGAGAATATTAATAATGGTATGAAAAAGAAAAAAATCATGCCAACTTCGAATTAAATCTTATGAGATACATTTGGGAGCACTGAAAATCAGCGCTGTGATTTGTCACAACATGAATTGAGTGCTAGCCCATTTGTGCACGCCGCAACATGTGACAGCATTGTGCGCATCTTATTTATATTTTGTATTTCTTATTGTTATATATTATAGCTATTCACTTGAGTAACAGTACCGTCGACTATCATTTGGTGGTACCATCGAATATCATTGAAATCGAATGACGCGTTATTCAGATATACATCTAGATCAATACACTTTATAGGTTAAAAGTGTGTTAGATCAATCCTTTCGTCTGAATTGACTTAGGTAGAGGTACCTACTTACTTTCCCGACCATATGTCGGGGCTCACCGCGTGGTTCGCACTTCGGCAGTGAGAGGGCGCCACTTGACGCATGCGCCCCGTATATGTGCACTATGCAATTGTTTAAAAATGTCAATTGCAAATTTTCAGGACATGGTTACTATGCACGTGCTATAATAATTATTGAAAACCTGAAGATAAAGGATCACATACAGCATCAACCTAGCGTGTCCAGCAGAGAGCGGCCCGTGGCTGTTGTCCTCTACTAAGGAACGGAGGTGAGTGGTGCTTTTGCACTCAGTTTTTCATTCAGTGCGAAAGGTTTGATAGTACAGCATATCACAATCGTATTGTGATAGCTTTTTGCTGTACCTGAAGGCTGAATACTATAATCATCTATCGTTTAATACAGTCCACTTCTCTCTATACATTCTGTTCCCTCTCCGCGACTCCGTGAGTCGCCCCCCTTTACTAGCGAAACGTTTTCGCCACATTATTATTATTCAGATATACATCCAGATCAATACACTTTATAGGTTAAAAATGTAATATGAATTTAGAAAACTGTATTTGTATTGTATACCTACTTTTCCTTTTAAAATTAATATAGGTATGCACAATACCGCATTAAATAAATTGGGAATATGAATGATAAAACATTTCCCACATTCAAACCACTTTAAAAGTCGAACTTCTAAAACCTGCTCGGAATTTAATTTTGAATTCTCAAAAGCCCCCACTGTGCCTTTGATTAAAAAGTCAGGCTTTGTCTCAAGGCGTGACTAGAAGAAAGGTTTATCCGGCAGTGGTGAAACACCACAGCTATGACGCAAAATAATCCTTGTGGCTGATGAAAATGGAGGTGCTGGCTTCTTTGACACTTTCAATTTTAAAATGGCTGCATTTATAAAACACATATCTGATAAATTAAATTCTTTTTTTTTCATTACTGCGGATAAGAAAAGGCCTGTTTGGAGAGAATATGTTCTCCTACAATTCTATAACATGGAAGCTCTGTTATTGAATAGAGCAATGCAAGACTAATAACCATCTTGTTGGTATCTAACGACCTGTTTGGTGTAGTGGTTAGAAACTCTGACCACCAAAAGGTCGCGGGTTCGAATCCCGGTATGCTTGTTTGATGAATACGGACATAATTGTACCCGAGTTATTTATTTAAAAAAAATGTATTTATGTAGTACATCAACCACCTGGTATCCACAATACAAGCCTATTAGTTGTCTAATGTGGAACTAGATGACTTTGTGTGTATGTCCAAGTTCGATTTCAGTTCGATTTTCTACATTAAAGACTAAACGAGGGGACAGGTTAGCCATGTTTGATGAAAGTCGGTTAAGCTATTTCGAAGATATGTAGTGTTCAATACAGTTGGTTTGGTTTGTCTGAATGTTTAATCGCTTGTTTTATCGGCGGTTTTCTAAATTTCCAATTTATAGTTATTTCTTCACGATATGCCGCCAACATTGTTGCTTAGCTTAGATTTATATAACATGGTGGTAGCTAGCCAGGTGGACGATTAAAATGCTCAAACAGCAGTAAAGAACTTTCGTGACAACGTACGTCGCAACGGTAAACTTTCGCAGTAACGTACATCGCAGTAAAGATCTTTCGCGACAACGTACGTCGCAATGGTGAACTTTCGCAGTAACGTATATCGCAGTAAAAAACTTTCACGACAACGTACGTCACAATGATAAACTTTCGCAGTAACGTACATCGCGGTAAAAAACTTTCGCGACAACGTACGTCGCAATGGTGAACTTTCACAGTAAAGAACTATCGCGACAACGTACTTCGCAATGATAAACTTTCGCAGTAACGTACATCGCAGTAATGAACTTCGCAACTATGATGTTCACTCAGTTTTGGTGCTACGGTGGCACAGACAAAGACAGACAAAGGCTACAAACCTATACCCGTTGTATGTATAACCCCCCTATAGTACCCCTCTGCGTCGGGGGTTGAATAAAGCAAACATTTAATTTCTTGCATATTTTTTTAGGACTCGCGAATTTTTTACTTTGTATTTTACACCTAATAGCACTATGCGTAAGGGTGACTAGGCCTTTTTATTATGATGGACTGAAAACGCGGTCCTTGCTTCTCCTCTGCCTCCGTGGCTCAATGTAAATAACATTGGGATTCGGAGGTCGCGGATTCAATCCCCACATGTTTAAGTACTCGGTTTGGTTGGTGGTAGGGCATTTTAATGTCCGCCTGGTTAGCTACCATCATATTATCTAAATCCGCCGCCAAGCAGCAATGTTAATAGCATTGTTGTGTTCCGGTTGTCAGAGATAAGATAGCCAGTCCCCCAAATGTGTTGGGGTTTCCAGGTCAGTACGCTTCCACCTTCGATCTCATTTTCATGTAACATCAGGTGTGATTGAGGTCAAGTACCAACCCGTTGTGCATAAAAAAAACGCGTTTAACCATAAACTCACATTTAAGCACCTTTCGCTTCAATGGTAATGAGCATCGCCATTGGTGACACTTGGTTTCCAATTCTTACTCTTGGTTGAATTGAAGGACTCAAAATTCGGTAAGTCGACAACTAACCCTTCCCGCGAGCGAAAAAGCGTTTTCCGGATAATTTTATGCAATTCTAAAGTACCCTCTCCAAAGTGATAAGTATGCGACCTTGTGACGGCGTTCATGATGTAGTAAGTTGACGGAGGTCCAATTGGAGTAAAAGGTTGGCCTTAGCTGTAGGTGCTTCTCATGACAAATGAAGACGTAGTCGTTGTCCGCCATGATGAAGCTGCTTGTACAAAAACTGAGACCAGGTAGGACAAGTCTCAATAGAAGCGCAAACTTTAGGTATTCATTTATTATAACCGGGATATTGACCCTATGATGCTATCAAACTTGTTAATTAATAATGTGTGAGATTATTAACCGATGATTGGACATAACTCGGAAGAGGGTTTGCTGAAGGAAATTTCCCAGGAGGCGATCTCGCTAAATCGATTTCTCGTATTCGGTTGTATTTGAACTTAGAACCTCCCCAAGTGTCCGATTCTTGATAACTCCTTATTAGCTGAAATGTATTCATGTTATATTCTTAGAAGTCTATAAAATTTCCACGACAATGACATGCCTACCGACATAATGAGTCAGTTATATTTTAATCGTGAGTTCTGCAACATTTTGAAAAATGTGTCATGTCTTCACGTTGCCAATGTCATAATGCATGAAGATGAAAACGTTTAATGAGTGCATTTTCGTGAGACAAGCATTGACACGAATTTAAAATGGCTCTGCACATGGGGTTGTAAGGCTACAACTTCTGTGATGGATAACATTCTTACCTTAGTGTCTCTATACCTTTAACTTCTGATCTTCTACCTGTTGATAACGTCAAACATGCGTGAGGAACCATTGACTCTGATAATACAGTTTAACACTTTGGGGTCAGGGGTCTAATATTCTAGATGACTTCGAATGTATTATCTATAAATCTTATCATTAAGATTAACTTGAAATGAATTTCAAACTTGGGTAATAAATATTATAAATAATGAGATGAGTCCAAAAAGGGAGTTGCTGATATAGTTCAGAGAATTGGTAAGTCGCGAAGTCGGTAATGGCCTGGACAAATCTGTGGCAGAGCTGATCGTAGTTGATAAAAACGAGAGCAGAAATCACATTGGAACTCGGATAATGATTCCATACTATTAGTAGTATCTTTTATATATAAAATATTAAAGTTAACTTGATAATTTCCTTTCAATTTACACCTTGTGTTGTTGTATTAAGGCCGCTTCCTACGGGTCGCTGGAAACCTATAGCGGAGCCCTAAGTACGGCAGTGGACGTCCTCTGGATGATATGATGATGAGGACATTTTCAAATTCTCAATTTTAATAAAACAGAAACGTTAACACTAATTACGAGCATGTCATTAATTTTTAGACATAGGATGTTAGAGGTCAGCTATTTTGTTATTTTTGAAAAATTGTTTAAAACTTTACACAAGGTGTAATATAATTATGTCGGGAAAGTGTTGCTAGCAACTGGGACGGTGCCAGCCGTTTCGAGGTACTTAGGGAATAAGACAGTGTTATCAGTGACCATGGAATCCAACTCGGCCCTCACAGTGAAATTCATCGAGACTAGTCTATAATCCCTCTTTTTTTATGCACAACGGGTTAACACTTGACCTCAATCAGACCTGATGTTAAATGAAGATGAGGCCGAAGGTGGAAGCGTACTGACCGGGACACCCCATTATATTTGGGGAACTGGCTATCTTATCTCTGCCAACCGGGACAAAACAATGCTATTAACACTGCTGTTTGGCGGCTACCAACTAAATCCTCCTCCTGCTTAAGTTCCATGATCAATAAGCTTAGTAAAAAACGACTCGCCGAATCCTTCCACGCATCGGTGATAATATGTACCTAATCAAAATCACGCTTCTTGATGTACTAAGTAGTCCTTTGACGGTTGGTCGTAATATGAACGACCATTTTCGATATGCATGCAATAATCCTGTTAAGGTCGAAGGTCCATATTATAAATCCGTCGCTATTTGTTACTGGAGACGACGTGACATGTTTTTGAAAGTGTACTATAGCCACTCAACCGTTCGCCATAAAAAAAAAGACCAGTCTACTGTCCGTGGTTACAACAGTAACCAATGCGCGCTACCTTAATGCGGTTTGAAACAATTCCTCCTATTATCTGTAGTTGAAACTGTTTGGGGAAAAAAATTGAGTGTGACCACTAAATACATTATCTTACGACATGATGTTCATAGAGAGCAATATTCGGTTGTTCTCATAGACAAAAACGTGTTAAAGGTAGTTATCTGTAAGGAAAAGTGTTCCAATATTTATGACGTAAGTAATTATAATGTTTTTACATATTTCTGGGCTTATTATATATCAAAATGATCGTGAGGATTAGTACTTAACGATTATGCATAATTATTACAGTTTGAAGCGATGTTTCGAGTATGATTTCAATATCAATTTTCATGGGTTTTTTACCGATATCTTATGTTGTACGCAGTTTTAGTACTCTAGAATAATATTTTCTGTGTTCGTTTTCGTATTCATATATTGTTTTAATCTGTAATACTTCATCTATACTTACGTATTTTCTTTGTCGCAATAGCTGTTGTAGTTTACCAGATATGAAGGTTTTTAATAATAACGGCACCGTGCGCGCAGCACAAAAGTGCAAACGCGCGGAGCGGACAGTAGACCGGAATTTTGCCGCGCGGGCCGGACGGTTGAGTGGTTGGTTAACAAGCTTTCATTATCGCACACACAACACGTTGACTTAAATTTTATGAAATTTTGTAGCTCCTAAACTATCCTTTAAAATCGAAATATTACTTCTGGGGCACCATTTTGTACACTTCTCGAATATCATGGTTTTGAAATGATAGCTGTTATAAATACTTAGTTGATTCCATGCTAAAGTGTATTTGAATGTATAGACATTCTAGGCATACAGGTTCAGTAGCAAGAAGTAAAAATAAAATCACTACTCTATAGTATTTAAACTATCAAAATGTAATACTGTGTTATCACACATGATTCAGGGCTCAAGCACCACGTTGTACACCGCTAATTGCTGTTATGGAATTCACTAATTAATCTGAGCCTGCCAGGTATTGCGAGCTTTGAAACTTCATAATTTAACAAAGTTATGCCAATCTCAGGAAGTGTCTTCCTAATTTTACATAATAGAGGATCAGTTATAATACCTTTATAAAATTATGCTTCTTGGCCGGCATTTTTCTTTATGTTTCTTGAAAATTGCATATTTTGAATTTTGATGTGTAAGGGAGGATTGTGCTGGAAAATTAAAAATTGTTTAAGTGGAAAATATATGTACTACACTTAACTTTCGTCGAAGAAGTCGCCAAATCTTCCGTAAGATACTCTCACATTTTTCTTTATGTTTCTGGACACGCGTTTCACCTGATAAAACCGACTTCATCGTCACTGAATCACACGATCCCAGTAAATGCCTATTCACTCTGCTCTTGAAAATTTAGCTTACTGTAAATCATGACTATTTTCATTATTTACACATTGGAGTTAATAACTCTTATTACCATTCGGCCAATAGATCAATACAATACAATACGATATAACACAACACAACACAACACAACACAACACAACACAACACAACACAACACAACACAACACAACACAATACAATACAATACAATAGATATCCTGCTATATATTAATGCTCCAGTTCAGATCCAGTCAACAGCTGCTGGTGTAAGCACATTGAGATCTACCAGGCCCGCAGGGAAATGCCTGCCGGGATAGTCCTCCACAATATAGGTTAGGAAACCTTCTACTCAACTGCACCGCAGTCGTATACTGTTTGAGGGCCCAGTTGTTCTGCTAGCAGTTGCCTCCAGGTGGTGTTGAGAAGTTACTGAGAGGTCTGGCGATATACCACAATATTTAAAGATAAAAAACAGGGCGCATACTCTCATATTAGAACTCCAGTTCTTTACGAGCCATACGATTTTTGAGAAGGGAAGTGGAGTTTACCAGGAGTTTACAAGGATTTGGACAGAGATGCCACCATGTAGTGCTGCTTCCCTGCGTAGAAATTATTGCTTTGAATAGCTAGTGCTATGTCATCAGCATATATGAATGTTCGAACCTGATGACGTGTGAACGTTGAATAGTAACGGGATCGGCACAGACCAGTCGGGTCACCTTTTCATCATTACACTGAAGCCGCCCTCAGTCACCTCTAGCATCATCTTTAAGTATATGGCGAAGGCCAGACATACTTTATGCAGTGATTGAACCAATTTGCACCGAACCATATCGCTTAGCATATATTACGTAGCAGTCCCTCGACCCAGACAGGGGTCGTAAGCCGCCTTGAGGTCGACAAAGTCAACACCCGTTTTTAGTCCCCGGTGGGAACTGGCTTCTACATACGAACTCAGGGCTAGAATCTGCTCAATAAAATACTGATTAACGATGATAACTGAGGATTGTCAACTAAGTATAGACGAGTTTATAGCAAGCGCTCTATTAACTCAACAGCGAGATAAATCTGAGGCTCGATAAGACATTAGCTGGGTTTCCAGACCATTATTTTGGTCCTCTTAAAGATAAATAAATAAATATCCTTAGACATACACACATATAGTTCCACAGTAAGCAACTGTAGGCTTGTGCTGTGGGTACGAGATGGTTGATATACTACATAAATACATTTTTTTTTTGTAAATAAATACTCATTATAAATGAAAACATCCATAACTCGGGTACACATGTCCGTATTCATCGCGCAAAACATCTATAACACATATCAGTATTCATCACACAAACATATGCCCCTGACGGGATTCGAGCCCGCGACCTGTTGGTATAGTGGTCAGAGATTCTAAGCACTACACCAAACAGGTCGTCATAACCTTTTAGTCTCCAGGATATTTTATTAAATAGCTGGTCAACCATAGCTTAGCACGTTTTCCGAGGTTCGGCAAGTTTCTGGTTAAACATCATTCAGTCCTAACGTCTTGCCAGTCCACTCTAGCAACTCCGCTCAAGCAGAGTATCGAGCTCTGGGTAAAAGTTAGCAGTTTTGTGTCGGTACTTTGCTTGCACCTATTTTGCTAAAGTATTCATCGTTCCATTTCCCGATAACCTGTAATTTCGCTGCATGGTTGTTTCATTTCGCAGTTATGTGTGTGAGTTTGTACTCAATGTCGCTTACGTCACTGTAAGCAGCAGAAACACTCATCATCCCCAGCATTACGTCCTTACTGCTGAGGTACAGCCTCTTCTCTCATGGTGAGGGCATGCCCATAGGCCATAATGCACCACGCGAGCCTAGTATGCGACTAGTTTTGGTGGTTTTGTGTGAGCCCAGTGCTCATCTAACAATCAATGTTTTAAGCAGGTCTGCTTAGCTCACTGGTTGTGTTTAACACTGCCTTCAATTGTATCCTCCGAAGCACAAAATCAATCGTGTCTAAATGCCAATAGGAGGTTTTTTTGTGATTAACTGGATACACGTTTGACCACATTCTCACCTGATGGAAAGTGACGATGTGGCCGAAGATGAAGCACGACGTTACCCAACCAAACAAAATTTCACAATCTTATCTTCTTAACCTAACAATATTTGATATATCCCCAATACTTTTGTCACAATATCAAATATATTTCATGTATTAATCTGTGACATACATCTTAGCGAAGAGGTTTCAGTGAATATTGAAGGAAAAATTGGCGAAACCAGCCGCTTTTTGTTAAGAATATTATAGATATACCTAAACATACAACACCGACCTACTTCCGTGGAAGAAATTGATCATAAAAAAGGTAACAAAAACGCTTATGCCTTGGCCAAAATACGCGGAGCAAGGAATATGGCGGATTTCTTATTTATAGTTGGTACAATAGAGTTTATTTTAATGTCTGGATGCTGGAAAGATAGAAACATCGTGAGACTACTTTTATTTCCTTTGTATTCATTATCATGACCTTAACCGACCTATTTCTTCAGGCAACGTCCCAACGTAATCCCAAACAATTTTTCCTGTAATTGAAGCTTACCCATTCAATTTATTATTCCAAATCTCATCTGTGCGTGTCGTAAAACAAAAATAAAGATAACCGAAAGGGGAAGTCAAGGGAACAGTGATGAAATTCACTCGTAAAATGAATAGAGTCGCGACTTTACGGTATCGTAAATTCTGGAACTTGTGGCTAACCGAAAACGGGACAACTTAGCGCAATTTACACGGGCGGTTTTCTATTCGTGAGAATCTGCGTGTCCATTCTCTTGCCGAAATAAAATTGATGCAAAATATGTAATATGATTATTATCTGGTTTAATATCATCTATCATGGCAGTGCTCCCGCTAAATCGATTTTTATATTTACTTTTAGTTAATGTTTAAATTTATTCATAGAGTAATAGTAATTAATTCCTTTGTGGCAGCAACTACTCTACTTGGGGGGGACTGAAAATCACACTTTCATCACAGTTTGACCTAATTTATTATCAATTAATTACTTGTTACATTAACTTGGTGGTGAATAAATACCTTTTATTTATTTATTTATTATATAACCTTTGTTTCAAACATAAAAAAAAAAATTAATATTTGAAGCAAAATCGATAATTCACCTTTCGGAATATACAGAAATGCACAAGTGACAGAGGGTGAACCCATCGCCGTTAAAACGTGCAAATCTATCTACGTTTTTGGGTTGAAAATCCCATAGTCGCCTTTTATGATACCCACAAGAATACGGGTTAGTTCTAATCTGTTTATGTGCCGACACCACACAGCACGATTTCGTCGAATCACGTTGTGTATTGCTGATATCAATTAAATAAATATGGTATATTTTCTGTTATTTTGACTAATTCCGCAAATCCTTAATTATATACGGGATTATATCGATGTCTTGTATAATTCAATGATAAATAATGGAAGCGATATATAGAATCCCTACGCATTAATAATATTTAGATCCTACACGTACTTGGGTAGTTTTTAACTGATCGACCCAAGAACCCCTTTATTCGCAATAATAATAAATATTTAGATCTTACACGCACTTGGGCAGTTTTTACCTGATCGATCCAATTAGGGGATTATCCACTAGCAATGTATATTATTGAGCACAAAATTTTATAATTGAATTTGTGACATACTAATTTCATCTAAAAACTGTAATATGGGAACTTCGACTTCTTGGTATTGCTAATACCATGGAACCAGATGACTGATTGCACATTTTTAAGAGCTCCACATATCATGCAGCGGATTTAATCAATAGTCTCCACATACATACTTTGTTAAAAATATAAAAAAATAATAATAATTTCGTCCGGCAAAACAACGTCCAGTGTGAACGAACCCTCAAATGCATAAATTGAAATTTTTAGCGCCTAACACAATTTGCATAATGGCTGGTATTTTGATTTAGGCAGCATGTTGTATAAAATCTTATTAAGTTAGAGTATTAACGAATAGATCTACGTATTATTTTCATACATTTAATCACAATATGTTTTCAATCAAAAATAAAAATACATTTATTGTGACAATCATGACAACCTACTCTTAAATTATAGATATAACTTTAACCGTATCGTCATCGATTACGTTGACCAATGAGAAGCCGTCAAATGGGCGAGAAAGCGATGAGCCATCCAATGACATGTGAGAACGTAACTGATGACGATAACATTGACGATGCCGATGAAATTACGTAATAGAACCCCAGTTTGTTGTAACGTTTAGAGACCTTAACTACCATGTTTAGAGATCGCGGGTTCGATACTCGCTAGTGGCATATATTTGTATGAGTTATGGATGTTTACTTTCATAATATGTGTTTATTAAAAAAAAACATTTATTCGTCTAGTATAGTAGTATTTGGTATCCATAATACTAGCCTATATTAATGTAAAACTAGATGGCGCTTTATGAATGTCCAAGTATATTTATTTATATGATTTCCAAATTATTACACATTTTGTTGAGGGTTTTCTAAATTTATAATTAATAGTTATATAATCTGTAATCAGTAATGAACCATATACCTACGCGGAATCTTTGAGGTCCCAATACATACCCCTGAGGAACACCTGGCTTTATATTGCGGAAGCTTAATGTCGAATAATCTATTCTCAAGATAAGGCTCAGCACACACGGCACAAGGTACAATAGAGCCTTTATGCCATAGTCGGCCGAAAGCTTGCTGTAAATCGAGGAACACTGCAGAACAGTACTTCGTTCCGTTTAAAGATCTGTCTTATTCCATGGACTATAACATTTTCTCATACAATGATGAGGAACCCCACGATCCATAGGTCTGAGGTCCATAGGACTATTATTGTAGTTTCACCAAATGACAAATTCACGTGGAACTTGGTTTTCTATATATTATTCCGTTTTTCTGCATTTTAAACCATTTGAAATCTGTGTTGCCAATTTTATCAAAATTTCAAGTAAAATATTTTGTATAAGAACTTGATTTGACATCCAGATGCGGTATGTTTTAATGCGAACGTGAATCTGTGAAAAATTATGAATATTCTTTGTCTATAAATGACAAATATAGGTAGAGATGGAGCGTCGGTGGCTCAGCGGTTAAATTGCGGTCTCCCAATTTAGGAGCTCCGGGTTCGATTCCCAGGCCAATGTACCAATAAGTTTTTAAATTTAATTTAATTACTTATGTGCATTTATCCGACTGCTCTTAAACGGCGAAACGAAAACATCGTGAGGAAACTTGCATGCCTAAGAAATAAAAATTCAAAGGCATGTGAAGTCCCCAACCCGCATTGGGCCAGCGTGGTGGACTATGGCCCATGCTCCTTCTTATACGAGGGACGGCCTATATCCCTGCAGTGTGATGTTTACGGGCTAATGATGATGAAAAGTCAAGAAAATCTAGTACCTACACATTGAAAATAATTTACCTAGAATCCCAAAAAACCTAACCCAAGGTACCAGAAAGTATAGATGGAGCCAAATCCTTTAAAGTTATTCAAATGAACTGAGCCACGGAGTTCCGAATAAATGCATATTGAATTTGTTTACGTACGCCGAAACCGGAATAGAGATAGACCACACTTCTGTATTTAAATTCCGACCTACAATCTCCATATTATTGCTCCCGAATCCGATATCTGTTTCTTTGTTTTAAATAGCTAGGTGAGATTGCTTGTGTTCTTTTAGATTTTTTTACGTTCAGTTATGTATATGCCAGAACAGTAGGTGGCAAACCAGTAAACGTTTATTGAACAAAGATCTGAAACAAATAAGTATCGTTCAGTGGACCGTATTTCACAGTACAGTATTCACAGTAGTGAATGCTGGCTCCACAGAATACCAGAGTCGTGGTTGTTCTAACCCGAAACAAGCTGAGTGGAGACCTTTTTCGATTTAGAAATCTATTTTACTTTTGTAATCTTTTTTTTTTTTTTTTTTTTTTTATGATTAACTGGATGCGCATTTGACCACAATCTCACCTGATGGGAAGTGATGATGTGGCCGAAGATGAAGCACGCGATCTCAGTAGATGCCTATTCACCCTGCTCTTGAAGATCCCAAGGTTGTAGGATTCAGGAAAGACTGACGCCGGAAGAGAGTTCCATGCCTTGGCTGTTCGCATTATGAATGAAGAATCGAACCGCTTAGTGCGAATGTTCGGTATGTTAACTACATACGGGTGGAATCTCTCCCCGCGCCTAGTAGTCCGAAGATGGAATGGCGATGGTGGAATAAGATTGTGTAATTCCAACGCACATTCACCGAAATGTATCCTGTAAAAGACCGAGAGACAGGCGACCTTTCGACGGTGTTCGAGGCTCTGCAATTTAGCAGTGATCGAATGGTCACCAATGAGTCAGGGTGAATTTGAATTCGTGTAATTCCTGTTTACTGGTGATTCCACCCCTGATTATGAATAACTTTCCCCAAGGAACCATAGTCGAATTCGATCAAAAAATATTCTATTACCCATACAAAGTAAACCATTCTAAAACCACCTTTAGTATGTAAGTCCAACAATTCGGCTATGGTTCCTAGTGGAAAGTTGTCGTAATCAGGAGTGAAGTCACCAGCTGAAAATTGTTGGACTTCCATATTAAAGTTGGTTTCACAATGGTTTACTTTGTATGGCTATACGAAATTTGTTTATCCAATTCAAATATAAATCTTCGGGGAAAGTTGTGTCGTAATCAAGAGTGGTGCCTCATAAGCATAAGAAAGCTCAAGGTCACGCAGCGAGCTATAGAGAGGGCGATGCTCGGCGTTTCACAATGAGAACGAATCAGGAATGGAAAAATCCTTAGGAAAAACAGTCACCGACATAACTCAGCGTATTATTAAGTTGGAGTATGTACCCATACTCGATAAACTCATGGCCGGTGGGGTAATAAAATTATTGAGTGTAGATCACGCACCGCCATGTCCAATGTAGAATTATGAGGGTCGCGGGAAGTCGCTGGATGCATGCCGCTTCCACCCGCTTGAGGAGAACTATGTTCAGTAGTGGACGTCTTGTGGCCGATATGATAAAAGCCAACAACGAGGTAAGTGTGAAGACATTTATGTCTAAGCCTCAATAGCAATTGATCTGAAATGAAATCACTTGCCAAATTCTCAGCAGATCATAAGGATAGAAAAAGGTTAAAGTAAATTTTCAATGTACTTCAAAAAGAAGGAGGTTCTCATTATGTTTTATTTTATGTATGTACACCGATATTTCTCAGCATTATCATAATTGAATCGTATGATTTCTATGTGGATAAGTGGTCTATAACTGCCATCTCAAATATTTAAGGTAATTAATCAATCAATGGCTGACCATTACCTCGTTCTATGAAATCCTAGTATCATTGTGATATCCTATTCGCATTTAGTAGCTTGACGCTTTATTTTCCCGAGATATCCTATATTACGAGAGGCTGGCGCCTTCCCAGTCGCTAATAACGCCCGCATTTCCCTGACATACTCATATTCCTCTAGTTTAGTGTCAAACAAGTTTGCTTACATAGTATGTTTGCATTTTGCTCAGTCAATAACTCGTTCAATGCAATGGTTATTGGCCTAAAAGGAAGAAAGAATTTCGAGCTATGATTTCAGATAGAAATATTTTCGTATTTCCAACTTCTCAGTTCGTTTTACTCGTAGTCGGATTTTCGTTTGAAACTTTTATTTAATTTTTTTTTAGTTTCTGATTGAATGTGGAATAGCTATCTAATATTTGCCCCGACATGATGCAAATGGACAGCATTAGTCTTCAATTTTATTTGAGTAAAATTCGTTAAGGAATATTTATTAACATTAAAACTAAATAACTAACATCGTAAATACAGAAAGTACATCTCACCTCAACTAATTTTACTACTCATACTTAGTGTAATGCGCTAAACGCAACAGCAATCTTTCTCCAATTAATTGTGGAGTGCTACTTTTTTTGTAAAATAGCTCCTTTTATCATTTTTATTAAGTATCTCAATAATGCATAATCCGATTGGTGTCCGGTTTTTTGTATTCAAGATTAAATTTTGCATAAATAATATCATGTATCTTAGGAGTTTATTTGTTTATTTATTAACATGGATAAATACGTGACCGCCTCCCTGGCTCAATGTAAACAACATAGGGTTTACGAATCGGAGTTCGTGGGTTCTAGCCTATGGAAAATACGGTAAAAAATTAGGTTAGCTAGACATAATTCAGAACCGACTTATATAATTGCTATCGTATAGAGTTATATTAGAGATGTAATTTCGATTAATTAAGCCTAAATGACGCTTATTCTAGATTTATTTAGAAAACCCTATTTTTAATTTGTATCATAATAACAATAAGTACTAACTGATATTTAATTAGGCAGACGTTTGTTAAACACAGTCAACTTATTGATGGATAAAAAACTAAGCATGTTATAGTTAGGCATGCATGTGTTTTAGCTGACAATCGTCGAGCTACATTGCTTAACAACTAAAAATGAGAACTAATATTTTGTAACGATAATTCCCCTAAATGTTATCCATCTATTGAGCATTTTTTTTTAAGAAACACATTTTTCAACTTTAGCGTTTCTTACAAATGCTTATTTTTAGCAATTGTGACTACATTTACAACACTTTATTAAATGTTTCAAGAAAATCGCGGTTATTCGTTTTTCCGAGGTCAAACTGTATTTTACCTGGGCTATTCTATCCCCAGCGGGGTACTTATTTGGTACTCCGTTTGGTTGGTGGTAAGGAATTTTAAATGTCCGCCTGGCTAGCTACCACCATCTTATATACGTCTTCTATTAGCAGCAATGTTAATAGTATTGTTGTGTTCCGGTTGTCCAAGGTAAGATAATAGCCTGTCCCCCGAAATATGGTTGGGTTTCCGGGTCAGTACGCCTTCGGCCTCATCTTCACTTAACATCAGGTGTGATTGAAGTCAAGTGCTAACCAGTTGTGCATAAAACATATTATCTTACGTTGAAATAAACGCTTTGTGAAGTCATATGTATTTCAATAAGCCTCGATTAACAGCATAAACAAGTTGCAAGAGAGCACGAGCCAAGAAACATTTACATGAGTCAACAAAACGATGCTCATTCAATTTAAGAAAATGAACAACCTTAGCCAAATTTTGATTTCCCAGCACATGCAAATAAAATTATGTGTTCCAAAATCATTTAAAGTGAAAACAGAGTTGTAGATTTTGGTTAAAGCTCCTTTAGCGGATGTCTATACCTTATTAGAAACCTTCATGACAAATTTTAAGTTTGTGGGCGAGATTTCGTATTTAGTCAGTCTACTTGTGTCTGTGGTATTTTATGTGACATCATATAATCTAGCTAGGACACTCAAAATCATGACCGGGTCATTTACCTAAAACGATTCAGTAGTTTAAGCTTCACTTTCAATCATCTTCAGTCAGTCGGTAAATATTGGGTCTTTACCTATGAAATTGGAGTTTTTTTTCTTCGTTAATCATTGTGTAACAATACGATTTTCAAATTTCAAATTTTCAAAGTTATTTCGGAATTTGTTTTTTATTTGGAAAATGGAATATATTTTCAAGGTTTCATATGAAATATTTTTTAATTTCTGGGCTAAATCACATAATAAAAAAAAAATTGAACAGAGCTCTTTTCGTCGTGTCGTTCGAATAATCATTTCTCAGATTCGCTGAAACTTTTATAAAAAGTGGTTACTTTTAAAAATTTACACTGCCTATACTTAACTTAATGTAATCCAATAATACACACAAAGTTTAGCTAAATTTGAATTTGCCGTTCCCAAAAAAAAATCAAAAATATTTGTATGGAGAAAACAGTCTTAATGAAATTCTTCATACAAAAAGCCAATTTCATAGGTAAGGACCTAATATAAGATTTTCTGTGACGCCAAATAACCTGGCATACTGTATGAATCAAGGGTTATCCAATGACATTTCATTTGTTAAAATCGGTTCAATAATAATAAGCTCTACAAGGTAACAAAAGCTAATGTAATTGACAACCCTCTTTTTTACCGTAATCGGGTAATAACTTTTCATTTGAATGTTCATTAATTCAAAAGCCATCTTTAATTATTACTAACCAAATTAACTAAAAGGCACAATCACTGATACAATAAATTTAAACCCAATTCCTGAGCAGCTAAAACACTAACCTCAAATTGCATGTGATAAGGATGGAATAAGACGTGTAAAAGAGAAAACGAATCAAAGAAACTTAATCCATTTTATCGAATGGTGCCGTTCCGTGTAAACAGCCATTAAGGAGGGTATGGTCCGACTTACAGCGGGCTACAATTAGATAAAAATTTCTATGTGTTATACAATACCATAATTATCTTGATTGATTTGATTTGAATTATTAAGTAGTCTGTGGTAATACTCAGTGGAACATGCTGTTTAGACAGATAGATAGATAATAGGTTATACATATTGATACACAGATAAGGTAATACATCAACAACAATAACATAATATTGTAACACTAACGCATGTGTGTGCTGCAGCAGTGTGCTGCAGCAGCAGCAGCAAATGGTTCAATGGTGTATTAGATTGCACATTGAGCAAAACACTGATTTTCAGCTATCCCCTAAGAAGCAGAGTAACTTGGAACCTAAACCAGAGGAAACAGTAATTTTCAGACTCTTGAAATAGTGATTGATGAGTGATAGTAGGTGCGAGTGAATATAAAGAGACGTAGTGCTTCTAAGTTGTGAAACTTTAAATTTCTAAGTTCTATTTCAAAGTGTGGAATTAATTTCTAGTGCAAAACCTACAAAGTTTCTCTAACGTCTCATATAAATTTGGTTAAGATTTGATGATGCACATTGGAGTTAAAGAGTAGAATCTTTCTGAAGCTGGTGGTTTTGGCAATTATTGACTGAAGAATTATGTAGAGTTCGAGTCCGCAACCTTGTTGACTTATCCACCCTTTTCAAGCCGGCTTGCACTGAATTTCTTTGATGGATATAATCCGAATTGAAAGGAAGTCACTAGGTATTAGATATATAAACTACTATTTTTAGAGATTATATTTTTGCTCCGTTTGGGGTGGAAACCCTTGGGCCGTGGGGGTCAGGCGCTCATTGTCTTTTTCGAGAGATATCTGAGCGTCTGATCGAAGCTTCAGATGATCGGAAAGCTGGCTTTTATTTCGCTCAGAGGCTAAGTCTCGCTGTCCAAAGAGGAAACGCACTTAGCCTCTTAGGCACCCTTCCGTTTCAGCAAGATCTGGGACAAATTTTTTATTTGTAAATTTGTAAATGTGTGTTTTATATATTTATTATTTTTTTTTATTTGTAAATGTGTATTTACTATTTCGTTTTTGTAAATATGTACAAAATTCTTGGTGTGATGTTTGTTGAATAAAGAAATTACAGTATTGGTTTTAAAAAATAATCCAAATAAGAACTTTACTAAATTCGACCTAATTAATCACCACGATGGTGATTGTACATTACTTAAAATTGCTAACATTCCTTTATTTTGTTAAATGTGTCAAATGTCAAATGTGTGTGTTAAATGTCAAATGGCAATTCGAAATTATTATCAAGCTCTATGGCTTTGTCTGTCAGGCAGTTAAACCAAATCTACCACCTCGCGAAGAGAAAAGAGCGTCGCAAGAAACTCACAGGATCATTTCGATGCTTCTTTTCTTTTATAAAAATATAACTAACAAATCTTTATAATTTTTAGGAGTTGGTAGAAGTGCACCAACCCTATAGTCATTCAAGTAAATTATTGGATATTTTTTTTGGCATAGTAACGAATGCTCCGTAAAGGGGAATTGGATGTAATTGGATCAATCATCCGTCTGACTCCCGTAGACATCCCACCTTAAATAGACAAGCTAGTGCTAATTAATATTTTTTAAATTTCAACTAATTGAATAAACTACAACTGCTGGAAATTCATCTATTTCGCTATTGTAATTTTGACATGATTTTCAAATGCAACAGAAACTGAATTTATCCTGAAAGTAAATGTTAAAAGTTTTTCTGAGGATTTTAAGATTCATCGTGTTCATCATCGTCATTGGTCTTCTGCCTTTTATTACATACGTTAGCTAGCCCCTCGATCTAACCAT
Source organism: Oegoconia quadripuncta (assembly GCA_949316235.1). Classification (NCBI taxonomy): domain Eukaryota; kingdom Metazoa; phylum Arthropoda; class Insecta; order Lepidoptera; family Autostichidae; genus Oegoconia; species Oegoconia quadripuncta. The sequence goes on from OX438743.1 coordinate 4,622,554, forward strand.
ACGGCAATACTCGCGCCACGCCTTTACCATACCATGTCCAAGACAAATTTCCAACGTGCCTAATTGTGCTAACATTTGCTCCCTTAATCACGTACAATGAATGGACGAAGCTATAAATAAGTGGCAAGAAACTGCTGTTAAAGTTAGATATATGTACAATAAATATCGTTGTGATACTCTTTCTCGTGTAAGGTTACGGGTTTAGGTATTAGCAATGATGTTAGATTGTAGAACCTACTGAAATTAGCTTTTCAGTAATTTTTGTATTCTTATTTACGATTGGAGGATGTCATAGTCTTTTTGCAGTTTTTATTTATTTTTACTTAATAATAAATTAATCAAAATCAAAAATGCTTTATTTTGTAGGTACACAGGGTACAATTAAAATAGTCAGATTTTACATTTTTTAAGCTACTGGTTGTTCAAAAGCCACTTTTCCCCTGAGAAGAACAAGCAAGAAACTCGAGAGGTTGCTCTTTTTAAAAAAAAAAAGGTTTTTTGTCACAAAATTATTAATTATTAATTTATATTATAATATTTCAATATTAATTGTGAAATAGCCTGGTTACGCGAACGGGCTGTTCATGTCCATGAATGTTTATCATCCAAATAATCTGATATTTTATAATATGCTTTCTTAATAAGTCTTTGTTTTATAGTATCTTTAAATTTATTGAAAGGAAGAGTTTGTATATCAACAGGAACCTCATTAAAAAAGCGTATCCATATCCCTTTGAATGAATTACTGACTTTGCGGAGGCGACTTATGTGACCTGCAAGTTTATCTTTATTTCTTGTATTGACATCATGTTTATCACTATTTTTCCTAAATGATGCTATATTTTTTTTGACATATATTAGATTTTCAAATATTAATTCAAAGATAATATTTTATAATTTAATGGTAGATAAAACCACAAGTTCTCCCACCGCCGTGATTTGATGTTAGATCTCTAATGAACCAGGCCACCGAGATAGTGAGAAGCGAAATAGAATAGCACAATTTTAAAAGTTTTCAGCTTGTAGAACTCCATGTTACATAATATAAATTCATCGTAACATGAAATGTGATGCAAACTAAAGCCATGTCAAAAAAGTTCATACATTGCTATTCTGAAGTTGGCACTGCAAGCGTACTCTATGTAAATGAGTGGCTTCAGGTGTTTGTTTGTGTATCTGTGCAATCAGCTGCACTGAAAACTTTAGTGAAAAGTTATTTTATGCAGAAATGTTGGCACAGTTACATTTTGTACGTGCCTATACAAAACCTATTTATTTGTAAATAATTTATTTTATGCATCTGAAAGACAGTTTATATCAAATCAAATCAAAAAATGTTTTATTTCGTAAGTTATAAATGACACAGTTATCGCTCATTCACTAGGCAGTATAGGGTTTCGAATGTCAGAAGGTAAAAGTATTCAAGAAAAGGCTAAAAGAGCACTATCATTCTATCATGATTTAAGATATATATTTTTATAATTATGTACTTATATATGTGATATTTATGTATTTATATTATATAGTTTACTAATAATCACGTGTAATTTTATAACTAAGTGTATTTCTGTATTCTAGTAGTGTATGTATGTAAATAACATATTATATTATATACCTATATGTATAGTATATTTGTCCTTCCATAACTGCACTTTTTGTTCACCGTCCCGCACAATGGTCTAACCACCACTGAGGATGGATGGAAGAGATCTCTATTAGAGATAAGCTCACCTTATTACAATATTTCCGACTGATTGTCAACATGTTTTTTATGTGCAATAAAGAATACAATGTAAAAAGGAATACTTATAAGATCACTTTGTTCTCTATCTGTCTGCCTGTATGCTGTATGCCATGAGTTAATGACCAATATGACAACGGAGAAAACCTCAAATCCTCAAATCGCTCCATGAGAGAGATTTATATCTAATAGTGCACCTTTTCAGGCCGTTAATATGTATGATTGAGTGAATCTGTACGTACGTTGACCCCGGACGCGACACTAAAAGATCATTGATCTTGCAGCAAATAACAGCTGTGTGCATGTTTAGAATTTTAAAAATATTTATTTATTTATTTATTTTTCAGCCGTTATGACTTCCTTCTGAAAGGATGTAGATATGATCGTAAACAAGTAAGATATACGGACTATTAGATTACTTCCAAATGACATAACATCTTGCTCATTTCCATTCTGTTTCTTGAAAATAAAAATAACAAGACAGTAATCTGCCGCTCCACTTATTTCGTTATTCTCATCGATATAATTTAGTCTGTCCAATAATTTCAGCTTCGGTACATTAGTTCCGAATGTTCTGGAACATTTACATAAAACCTATATTGTAATTCTACACGGACTCAGTGTACCAACAGTGAAAATCCTACACGTTTCATATATGAGTCAAAACTGTGGAGACAGAAATTCCTATTTAACGCAACGCATTGGAAATGTTTACGATAAAGATTTCTCTATTTATATTTATAGATATTTTTTTTTCTTTATTTATCCATAGAACATTATTTAAACAATCTTTACTATAAGACGCCTACGAAAACCTGTAAAGGTTTGTATGTAGTGCGAATGAGGTTATTAATTATTACAAAAGGTATGTAACGTAACTTAAATATCTAGATACACAAAATAATGTGCGAAAGCAAGTAGACGTGTCTCTTTATCGAAATAAAATTTGTTGGAAAGGCACTTCCTACATAGTTCCATCTATAAAGTACTATAATAAGCTCGTCACAATTTGATACTTGATAGCGTCCATCAGTCTCAAACTAGCACGAGGAACAATAACTGTACATAAAATATTATGATCACAGTAATCTGTAGTCACGTAAGCAAGCAAAAAAGAAAGGATTCCGGACTTGATATCAATTAGGGAACCGCATTCCACTTCCCACCTCACTGTACATTATACTGCCCATCCAGTTGAGCTATTACCCAAATTTTTCACAAAAGCTTCTTTGCACGAGTAGATTAGAATGTAATGAATTGACCTGAAAGGAACTAATCCACCGACACATTTCTCTTTAGTCCGTATAATATTTTTAGCTTCGACACATTAGTGCTGCACCAATTAGTGGTGTGCCGTTAGCTAGTAATTTACTGTCACAATCAGACACCGCCTGAGACTCGAGCGCAGTAGATGGTGGATGGTATCACGTATTCAGCAAAGATGGCGTAAAGAAAATTGAAAGACATTTGAAACTTATCCTCATAGAAATTACATTTCATGCATGACGGGTTAGCTTTCCTGCTCGTTTGGTCATATAATAATATTTAAAAGGATATTAGGATAAAAGTTTTCTATATCGTTTAGTATCTACCTAATGCGACGCTAGAGAAAAAAAATCCCATATTTTTTTCTCAAATATTAAAGGTTTAATTAGGAAAATTTAATGGCAAGGAGGACTATAAACTAGTAAGGATCTAGCAAAATGAATTTTATTTCATTTCTTTGCACTTAGTCGAAGAATGTTAATAGAAATAAATGAAATAATTTTTAAAAATCAAAAAAGTCGACCGTATTTTTCGGACGCCATGTTGGATTTTTTACCATTAAATGTATCCTATGGCTTCCCAGGTGTCAATAATGACTTTAACGACACCATGCACTTTGAATAGGGGTCATGCCCTTTGGGTGCGATGGGACAAAAGAACGGGCATACACTACAAACACTCGAAAAAAATACCCTCTTTATTGGGCAGTCGGGTAAAATCAACGTCATAGCAATTGAAAGCAATTCCGCTTCCCTTCCACACGTAATAGAAAGATGAAAGCTGGTAAGAGCCGTGAACTTGTGATTAAGGGGTGTACTGGAGTTTCTTGTTCTGCAAGTAAGATACGCGGTTTTGTTACTTGTATCAGAATAATACCTAAATATTAGTAAAACCATGAATATAATAATATCATCCAGGTATTGAAAGCCGTGTTAAAAGTCATATATCTTTGAAACCGTTGAACCGATTTTCATGAAACATAGCTAAGAAACTTTCTCATGGTTTTGTCATTAATCTTAAAAAACCGTACTGAAAACCGCCTTCGCATTATTGAGATAAATCCAGAGACAGAGTGGAGACACACACACAACTGTCGTCAAAGACGTCGTTGTTCGTCGGTAACTTCGATTACCTAATTGGCAATAGTAAGTCCTGATAAGCGATGAATGTCTTACCTTTATTTACCTTATAAACTAAATGTCTCCTTGAATTACAATTTTTTTTAATAGAAATATATAAATATCCTTTGACTACACACGACGCCATCTAGTTCCACATCAAGTAACTGGGCTTGTATTATACCAGTCGGTTGGACGAATAAATCATTTTGTAAATAACTACATAATAATTATAAATATAAACATCCATAATATTAAATGAAATGAAATGAAAATCATTTATTCATGTAGGCAATACAATATGCACTTATGAACGTCACTTGCTTTTTAAACTACCACTAGCTCGGAACGCGACCACTACTGAGAAGAGCTAGCGAGAAACTCAGAGGGTTTGTCTCTTTTCAATCAGTCAATTACAATCTAGAAAGGTTATCACATATAACTCGTGAAATTAAAATATATTTTATTTTAAAAACAAAATGTTGCCTATTTTACGTAGAGTTACTAAAGTTTTAGCAGATGGTATAGATGTCGTTGCCGAAAGCTAATTTTGTACAAAGAACCCCGAGGTAATAACTCACTCGGTCCATGTAAACAACAGTTAAAATTATGGTCCTTGATAGCAGTGAATTAACAAGTTGCAATCTTAATTAAAATCTTTGTCCACTTCTTTCAATTCCGTAATTTATCAATGTCTAGTACCTAGATATCAGTTGAGATAGTATTCAAGCGCCTCCGTGGCTCAATGTAAACGACATTGGGTTTACGATTCGGACGTCGCGGGTTCGATCTCCAGCGGGGTACATGTTTAAGTATTCGGTTTGGTTGGTGGTAGGGCATTTTAAATGTCCGCCTGGCAGCTACCACCATCTTATCTAAATCTGCCGCCAAGCAGCAATGTTAATAGCATTGTTGATTGGCTATCTAGCCAGTCCCCCAAATGTGTTGGGGTTTCCGGGTCAGTACCCTTCCACCTTCGACCTCATCTTCACTTAACATCAGGTGTGATTGAGGTCAAGTACGAACCCGTCGTGCATAAAAAAAAATAAAAAAATATCTATGTAGTCTGTAAATTATCAACTGATTGTTAGATGAAGCATCACTTGTCGTATATAGCTGTTTTAGTAAATTAATATAGCATTAAGCCTCGGCAGAAAGCACTAAGCGGCGCAAATATGTGGTTCACAGTGGTGGACCTACTTGCTCCGATTGGCGTAGAAACGCTTGGGCCGTGAGGACCAGGACCCTGATTCTCGCACACTCGAGATATCAGTGACATTAGACATTCATAAGGGACACCCTTATGAACTTGCCGATAAGTGTGAAAGTGAAGAACGTAGTAATGTCTATCAGCATTGAAATGTCGAACACGTGAGAATCGATCGAATCGAAAAAAGTCGTGTAATATCTATATATTTTTTGGTCTTATAATGGTCCTATAATCAAACCATTATTGCTATGAATCTTAATGTGTTGTCTTTTGTCAATTGTGTTCCTATAACAGTGATGTTTTGTTAATGTATTGTTCTATATTTTAAGTATCGCTCTTTGTCTGCAATAAAAAACTTTAAATTCGTTTTTCCTTCCGAGGGTTTGCTGGAAGAAATCTCTTACAGAGATAAGCTCGCCTTTTGTGTATTGTAATTTCTGTCCTATGTTGGTTCAATGCAATAAAGTGTTAAAATAAACGTTAATCCTATTATTTACTAAGAAAATGCTGTCAGCAACAAGGTATACCTACTGTATTCGCTTTCAAAGAACGAGACAAACTTCCGTCGGGCAAATTCTTTTCAGTCGTGAAAAACTTTCAGATGCCACCAACTTCAATAAAACTGGCAACAGACAACGTCCAAGGAAACTGTATGGAAAACGTCGTGTTTTGGTACAACACAAAACTTTTAGAATAAAGAACAAAAACGTTAGTCTTGGATTTACGGTAACTTCGTCCAATGCCTTATTCTATTTCAGTCCCTGGGGTCCAGTTTCTATATAAATGACGACGCTAACAATAGATGGATTGTATACAGTAATCTCTTATATTTTAATCTTAAAAGATCAGATTAGAGTTTAGAGAGTATGTGTTAAGAATTACTCATGGCACAGCCGTATTTGTTATTCTTTTTCGATAGCAGAAGTTAAGCAACGTCCGATGCGCTCATTCCCTAGATGGCTGATTAGTAGTGGAATTTTCATACGAGTGTTCCCATGCATCGTTCTAATTAGCTCTGCTGTTATATATGCGCATGATGAATCCAAAAAAAAAACACGTATTTATGTAGTATATCAACCCATCTGGTATGCTGGTTGCTTACTGTGGAACTAGATGGCGCTGTATGTATGTCTAAGGATATTTATTATTTATTTATTTATACATGGGTCTAATGAAAAATAAAGAATACTTTCTGTATTAAATAAACACTAATTGTGTAAATAACGACCTATGGAGAGGGGGATGCTCGGTGTTTCACCACGTGATCGAATCAAAAATTAAGATATCCGTAGAAGAACGATAAGCACCGATATAGCCCAGCGGATTAGCAAGTTGAAGTGGCACATAGCTTAAAATACTAAAGGCTGACGGGGTATTAAATTTCTTGAGTGAGACAACGCACCAGCAAGCGCAGCGCGGACGTCCACCCACAAGTCTGACGGTCAACCTGATAAAGGTCGCGGGAAGTCGTTGGATGCAAGTCGCTTCCAATCGATCGCTATGGAAATCTATGGGGGAGACCTGTGTTCAGCTGGAGACGTTTTGGGGTTAATATGATTGATTGATCGCCCTCTCCGTTCTTCCGAAAATCTTCGACTCTACGTCCCTCCTAATTTAACAAAATTCTATAGCCAGTCCTTCAGACTGCAAGCCACTCGTCTGTGGAACTCTTTGCCGGAATCTATTAGGAAAGCCAATCTTTAAATATTTTTAAACTTCAAGTTAAAAACCACTACTTAGGTCTCTGACTATTTTCTTTTCGTTAACTCCCGCCTCGTGAACATTAGTTGACTATCTATAAGTACTTCTAGCGATTGTGTTTTATACTATATATTAAGTATTTATATATATTTGTATAATTAAGACTATTAATATGATATTATTATATCTATAATTATTTCTTTAGTTGGTAGTATCGTGCACCCTACCTGTTTTTCTACCTAGAAATGTCCCATAGCCTGGAAGAGATCGCTTTTAGTGATAAGACCGCCTAATTGTGTTCTATTGCTATCATCAAAAATTATTGTAAATTATTTTGCGCAATAAAGAGTATTTATATTGTATTGTATTGAAGTACCAATAGATAACAACATATAATACACCCATAAAAAAGTTTAAAAAATACATCAATCAATACGTCAATTTGCCTCTTCTGTAACATCTTCAAAAGCCGTTCCAATCCGTACTTTTACAGTAATCTACTAAAGGGCTTATAACTTCAATCTGACTGGATTAATTATTAGCTCGTTAGTCGATAATCTCAAATTATATTCTCCCACACCTGAGCAAGAAGGTCGCAGGTGGGGCTATACAATTTAGTAGGAACTGCCCGTAATTTTGGGTGACCACGATGACCGCAGCTCGCGTCCGTCGGAATGTATGCATCGTGTGTTGCATTGCTAATTCGGACTAAATACACACGATATTCTTGCATATAAATTGAGCTAAATGTGGAATAAATTAAATCTTTTGTTATCATTTTTATCAAATTAAAATAGTATCTTTTGAATACTGGACAAACACGCCAGGTTTGACACATTCCAATATCTTCCAGGGAAGTGCTGCCACTTAGCAAGAACAATTTAAGCATCCTTACAAAGGCATTCACGGGGAAGTCTGAGCAAACATATGCTCCGGCCTCCGTGACATAGTAACGTTCAGATTCTGCCATCTTCACCTGTATACCTTGCGTGAATGTGTCCCGCTGATGCGTAATCGTTGTTGGCAACCAAACATTAATATTTTCACATTTATCGTAACTAGATAACATTAATATCTTGTGGCCATCTAAAAATTTGTGATCTCGTTGTACTACGGTTTGTTACAAATATATTGATTATGCAGCACTAGGGATCATTTAAATCAAGAAACCAGCAAAACCCAAGCTACGCGATCCTACAATCGTAATATCCACTTGGTCACTTATTGCACCCTGATGAGATACTCGTATAAACAAAAGCTGCCAAGACTGTGCTGCAATTTCTTGAATTGGCAAACCTAAACAGCATATTTTAGATCAATGGCGTTTACAATAAACGGCAACAGCCACACGTATATCCATTACCAATATCGTTATGAGTAAATCCAAATGATGACATAAATGGGCAAAACAAATATCTTGTTCAAACAAAATCAGATTTTACTCTTTCACCAGGGATAACGTCTAGACAGATGCAGCACATCCACGTACCACGTTCCGGGGACAATGTTGACCGACATTTCGGTCGTCCACAGACCAAGTTGTGATCGAGATGGCGCCGGAGGAGGTAGTGTTGGTACTACTGCCATTTTGCTAAACTTGTGGATCACAGACGATCCACAAGTTTCACACACACTCCATAAGCGAAAGAAACAAAGTAAAAGTATTTATTCAGTGTCATATATTTATTCAAACGCTAAACAGTAAGATCAAAATTTCAGCCAAATCCATACTGTAGCATCGAAAGGGCATCCATTGAGCATATACCGAGGTACCAGTTAGATACCCTGACGCTGATTCCGTGGACCCCTTTATGCTATCGGATGACTGTCGAGAGACCCATTGGTCACGCGTGTGCTCAAAAAGCATCACCGAGCGACATGTCTCCTGCGACGTCCTCCGAGAAGCAAAATCAGTGTCAGGTGACAAGGTCGTAGTAAAATTGTAACCTAGTGAAAAAGTGTTGAATCCTTCTCTTGGGTGGAATGTACTCTATATATCGAAATCCAAACCAAAACATCATCACAAGAAATACTACTAACAATAACGCCCTCAATAATAATTGTAATAACAATAACAGAAAACATTGAAAGCCATTAACGCACCATATAAACTTCTCTATCCCAACGTCAAAACAGAAACAAGTGCAATTAACCTCCGCAAACAAAAAGACAATCCCCCAAAATTTGTCCTTAATTTTCCCACTAAATACTTTCCGTAGCTTGCTAAGTTTGCACGACAAGGATAAATGGAGTAAGAAGGTTTTGCATCGCGATAGTGTATAAAGTTTTCTCCGTGATCAGGAACGGATTCGGTGTCATCCTGAAGTCGTGATTGTGTTTAAGTAAAGAGGTTCATCAAATCAAATACGCTTTATTGTTTATACAGGGTATATTTGAATTCCTGTAATTCCCATTAACTGGGAACATTAATTTGATTACCCATACAAAATAATGTCGGTGGCTGCTGAGCCAATTAAGACGCGGTCTCCAATTTAGGAGGTCCGGGTTCGATCCCCAGGCAGGCTTATGTGCATTTATCCGACTGCTCTTAAACGGTAAAGGAAAACATCGTGAGGAAACCTTCATGCCTGTATCCCTGCAGTGGGATGTTTACGGGCTGATGATAATGATACAAAGTAACCTATTCTGAAACCACCTTTAGTTGGCCACCCAGTTGGCAATCAGCAACTACTAATGTACAGTTGACGCTATAGTACAGGTTTATTCCCATTTTAGCGTCAATTACTCCCTCGTATGTTTCTTGGCCTCGGATTACTGTCTCTAATGTTATTCATTACATACCTACATTGTAAAATTTTTTTAACAGATTGTACTTTTAAGTAAACTTTCAGGAAATAAACATTATTTATTATTATTATTTTTTAATTTCTTTTTCTCAACATGAGCTGGTATTATCATACCATTTACGGGCATTAACCAAGTAAATTGTATATTCCTTATTTATTTTAAAATGGTAAGTCAGTTTGTCCGTTTTCGTCAAATTTGAGGAATTTTCTGACAATACGACAAGTACCTATTTAAAATGGCGGCTTTGTGCATAGGTATGTACGTAGATAGTTTTTAGATCAAGAAGTATAAGGCTAATTATTATTATTATTATTAGTATGGAAGTTCAACAATTTCAGATTCCTTCAAAAAGTTCAACTAAGTATACGTTGCTCATCTAAATACGCTCCATTCTATTTCACTCCTTATAAGTTGAAGTTTTGCTCCTTTTAAGTCTGTTTTCTTTGTTCAGGTAAGTCGAATATAAATTTAAAGACTGCAAGGAATTTCTCCTCCTTTTTCTAGTAAATGTCAGAGTATTTTAATTCTTATTGAGTTGTAAAAAAGTTTTGCTTAAAAGTTGAGCGTTGCGTTTTATTTTATTGCGAGGCGTTGTTTAAATTTTTATAGTTAGTGGTCTTAAAATTCACGCGATCGTAAAAAACTTACTTTGTCTTCACTGAAATGTACTTCATGGTTAAGTAAAAGGCGAAAGTTTTATCGCATGAATTTTTACGGGTAATTTGTGTACGACTTTTTAGGACTAATTTCGTGGCCGGTATTCAGCCCGAGTTCATTTCAATTATACGCCGAAACTGATTTCTAAACTAGTTTTACACAAGATTACACACACAATAACTTATATTTCTTTGGCATAGAAATCATGTCAATTTCTGCGATCTGCGGAATTTTTACGCCATATTATGTACAAAAGGTTAGATGTATATAGGCCCTCATTCATTCATAGATATATAACGTCACGACACGTGTCGGGGATGAGCCATTCGTAGTCAAAACGTACAAATCTATAGACGAGTTTGGTGTAAAGTCCCTTAGTTGCCTTTAGTGGCAGAGATGGATTGGTTATATTCTTTGTAACCTACCAAAACCACTCAGCACCAAAATTGCTTAAATTGACTTCTGCAATACTCATGGTGATTTTACTAAGATGAATTTGGACAGGAGCCACTTGACAACATTTTATAAATTTGAGTCTATATATGTGTACTTAATTCCGTTGCTGATAGTACAGTCGCTAGCAAGTTTCGAAACATAATCACTGATTCAATTGAATACCGTTAAATCTCTATTAAACCGTAAACTTCCCGATCGATTATTAGATTATCACCAAATGAATTAAGTACCATTTAACCTTAAACTTTCACTCGATAAGGCAACAGCACAACCCTATGGCGGTCAATTCCACCAACTATTCCCTAAATCTTCTATTAACATCGAAAACTTAACATAAACAGTTTTAGATCAGCATTGTGATGAATAGTTAACCCCTTCTTAATTGTAATGGAAGCAATTTAACAAGTTCTCTGCTTGTAAACTGTCACAATACCTAAAGATCCCATTAAACTTTAGCAATTTCTAACTTTTCCTATTAGACGTTCAACACATTACACCCTTAAGGCGGTGCGAATATTCCTTGTGTGTTTGGTTGTTATAGGCGCTGTAGGAATTATGGGGTTGTCCATCCGATTCGTAAGCGAGTTGTCCACTCGTAAAACAACTATGACGTTAAAATTTGTGTTCATTAAATCAATTGTAATATCTGATTGAGGCATTCCTTCATACTGACTCCAACCTTTCAGGTTTGAGCATCATAAGTGTATTCTACCCTTGTCAATATTCTGAAAAATGTATTTTCTTTTCTGTTGTGCAATAAAGTGTTTTATTTATATGTTTTATTGATCCGTGGCATTTGGAGGCTCCACTGAAAAACAGTTTTGTAGTAAACGGGCTACAATCGAAGCTGAGTTGGCGATCATTTTGAATCCTCCACGCTCCGACAATTAGAGAACAAACATTTACCATGGTTTACTTTTTTGTATTTCTCGACTATGTAAATACTTACCTGATTATTTCGGTTAAGTTTTCTTGATTACTTTTTACATATTCGTGAGAAGCAGAAACAAGAAACTGAACACTTTATATATTCAGTTCGTTGTTTACTATAATTTCATTTTATACCAGTAATTGCACTTCTGGTGCAGTCGCTTTCGCTATTTGTCTGCGACTGACGTTGTTAAGCAAAGTCTGGCACCGTCAGCCCTTGGATGGGTGACCACTACTGGGTGTTTATGTGGTTCGGAGGGCACGTGAAATAGTCGATCCCGGTTGTTTTCAATTGAAGGCAGCCATTAATGCAATAGGCGCCTTGAAAATACTACCTCAGTGACCACTAGAAACCATCATAATACGCGGTTTGCTACAAGAAGTGAACCTGGAGGCGCTGGTATCGCCGCAAATGGGGCGGTGACATGTACAGTAATACTAAGTCTGCACATCGGAAATGAACATTCATATTGCTACCAGTCGTCAAAGGAGACGGATCACCACTTAACACATCAACGAACGTGAGTGAACCTGATGACCTATTATCACCGACGCTTGGAATAATCCGGTGAGTTGTTACTTAATAAGAAGTTGGTCATAGAATTTGAGCAGGAGGAATTTTAGACTAGGTAGGATGAATCAATGAAGTTGGATGGCATGAGGAGAAAGCAAATGTTTAACTTTCACCGATAAGGATATCAGGTTCCATAAGCATAATTGAATATGTGTGGGTAAGTGGTCTCTAATTGCCTCCTGAAATATAAAGAAGCAAATAGGTGATCTCCACTAAGACCGGCATATATGCGCCCCTTAACGCTTTCTACCGAGGCGGCAGCGGGACCGGCTGTGACATTTCTTGTTGGAAGATGGGAAGGTTCAGGGGTATTGACTTTGGTTACGACCCATACCAAAAACCGCCCCAATTTTCAAGGCACGAGCATTCCAAGCCAGCCACCACGGCCCAGCGGATAACGTCGTTAAACTCCGCAGGTAGTGGAAAACGCCCGGCGTTCTTGCAGTACGACAGCCCGTGGTGGCCAAGTTGCGATATTGCATGGCCACAGCTGCACTTGTGGGGGGTCATGCAGAGGGCGCCCAAGTGAAGGGCCGTAGCGACTCTAAACCTAGAGCGATCCAGTAGCGTACTGATATTAAGCCGGTGGAAGTGCCTGGAGCCAAGGACTCGACTCCCATTCGCCGATAGCTCGGAAGCGAGCCCATTCTGCAGGGTCGGTTATCGTATGAATAAGGTTACCACGCACCAACCTGCAGAGCGGCTCGTCCCACAGTTTCTGTTTCATCATCATCATCATATCAGCTGAAAGACGTCCACTCCTGGACAAAGGTCCTCTCCGTTCTGTATACTTTAACATTATTTTATTAAATAAAAAGTTTTATCAAAACTGATAAAACACTTTCTTCTTCGACTACAAGAAAAAATAGGTGAGTCTAAATATCCAATTTATCGTCTAAAAAACGACTTAGTATGTAGTTTCTAAGAAACTCATCAATTACTTAGATTGCGATAACTTCAATATAAAAAACACAACATAGCAAACTATAATAACGTTATATTTAAACTCGATCTTTCCTCTTATTGAATTCCACCGGAGGGAATTCTTGTACGCAATAAAGACATTCCTGGCGTACTGCCATTCCCTGCCACCCAGCAATACTAGGCCAGGGAGTGAACTTTTATTTCTAGATAGCCTTACTTTTAATTAAAAAATATCTTTTTTAACTGACTTTTACGAGTCTCGTTCCTGTTTGAGTAAAGTAAGCAATACCAAGTAAGTTTTGTGAAAGACAATTTTGAAGAAAAACATAAGAGGATGCCTGCTTCCACCTTACAAGGACAGCTATTCCATCTGTACATATAAATCCATTAGTACAAGGTTATTTGTAAGTTATTTCGCAAATAAGATGAGGAACCGTCATCATTATCTAATAATATAAAGCAACCTATTAAGATACACTCAACAACCAAAACTCAAACACAAAAAAGTTTTATTTCGGAAGTTATAAAAATAACATTTGAAAACGTGACGACATACAATAATCCCTCATTCACAAGGCAGACTCCCCAGAGAAGAAAGAGGAAGAATCATCAGGCGTTGCTCTTTTTAAATAAGTATTTTTACAATTTACGATTCGACAAAGAAAAAGAAAATAATAGACTGGATATCGTATATTCTTTATTGCTGTACTGTTTTTATGATTAGTGTACAATAAACTATAAATAAATAAATAAATATTCTTATCATCTAGATATAAATTTTACAATAGCCTCTAGCACGTAGTTTCCATTTAATGGTGGTTTTAAATTTAATTAAAGGCAAATTTTGAATGTCTCACGGAACCTTATTTAAACTTAGTGACTTTGTGTAAGCGACTGATATGAACAGCTAGTTTATTTTTTATTTTGTATTTACATTATGTATTTCACTACTTTTCCTAAACAGTTGCAGATCGGGCCAGCGTGGTAGACTATGGCCCATACTCCTTTATGGGATGTTTATGGGCTGATCATGACTGAAACTCGAAAAAAATATAGCAATATTTGTTGGATATTGGCAAGAAGTTTCGAGGATAATTAGCTATTAACACATTTAGTTTGGTTTATTTAGATGATATAATCCCTTGTTTTCCCGGGATCTTTTTAAATTTAAAATTTATAGTATCCTTGTATTGTACATGCCTTTGCTACGGAAGTCTATATGAAGGTGAGACGGCATGGCTGAAAGCCAACGCTGTGCAGTTAACTCTTAGGAGGAACTGCCAGTAAAATGCTGAGTTCATCTCCGATTGCCACAGCTGATTATGTCGCTGGAATAATGTTTTATAGAATTGTATAATGGATTTCTTTATTTTAAATTTCATACGCGAATCTCGAAGAACAAGTTTTAGATTAAAGATACTTTTAAAAACAACTTTGTTTTCTATTACAAAGACGAGTAACATAAAGTCCATCATATGGAGTTCCAGTGGCAATGTTCTGGCTCCATCATCAGACCCTCGCCATCATATGTAATGGAAAGTGCTCATGGCAACAAAACAACCTAGCCCAAATCGACTATCTTGCCATTTGCCATCAGGGAGTTCCAGTTCCTACATCCCGGCTTCATCATCAGATCAGCTCGATGGTACCACAATATTGCATTTACACTTGGAACTTGAAATTTCGAAAGTTAAATAAATATTTATGCACATACGTGCACATACATTCGACGACCTGTTTGGTGTAATGGTTAGCAACTTTGATCACAATGCCAAAAGGTTGCTGGTTCGAATCCCGCTAGGGGCATATGTTTGTGTGATGAATACGGACAATTGTGTACCCGAGTTATGCATGTTTTCATTTATAATAAGTATTTATTTACAAAAAAAATGTATTTATGAAGTATCAACCATCTGGTATCCACAACACAAGCCTATAGTTGCTTACTATGGAACTAGATGGCGCTGTATGTGTCTAATAATATTTATTTATTTATTATTTATACACACAGCGCCATCTAGTTCCTATATATCCTATATACTACACAAACATATTTTTTTGTAAATAAATATTCGACGCTTGAACGGAAATAACTAAGCGACATTTTTGGCCATATTGAGTTAAAAATGCAGTTCCGAAGCACATGATTCTACGACGACTTTTGATGTCGCTTAAGCATTTCGGATTTTATGAATTTTCACCTTTTTTGTTTTGTTTGGCTTTTCCCATGGATATACAGAATCTTCCGCTTAATAAATTTAAACTAATTATACAACAAAAATTATGTAAAATGGGATATTACAAAATTTCAGACTACATTAATGATAGTAATCCATGGGATTAAACGGCTCCTCTACACGATATATAACAATTGTTGTAACCTTTCTAGATTGTAAATGACTGATTGAAAAAAGACAAACCCTCTGAGTTTCTTGCTAGCTCTTCTCAGTAGTGGTCGCGTTCCAAGCTAGTGGTAGTTTAAGAAACAAGTGACGTTCATAGGTGCATAATGTATTGCCTTCATGAATAAATGATTTTCATTTCATTTAATTTTTTTAAATGTTGGTGTCGTAGCTGTTACCAAGTAAGTTTTGCCCTTGGTATTTTTTTGCAAGGTGTTGGTGCGAGAATATCTTTACTTAGCTTATTTTGCTTATATGTGGAAATGTAGTTTAATGCATATGGTACCCATTCTTCCTGACAAACAATATTTTTTGTAATCGCTTATTTCAAATTAACTGAATTCAAATTGTTTTTTGATGGCGCTTAGTTAAAAATGGACTATTATTTTTTTTTCAATAACACAACTTGTTCATCTTTGATTACCGATCTTATGGACATCACCCTCTGTCGTTTAGTAAATCTGTACCTGCTCTTGTACAATATCGTTTTTCAACTTACGTCATTATTAAACGACTGTCATACTCCACGGACACCTCACACACAGGTGTTTGAACTATTTACTATTATTATTTATAGATTTACAAAATGTTTGTTATACTTTCGGATGCCTCGTGCACGGTCACTTAGGTATACCGTGAAGTTACTTTCAAAGAACAAAGACCGTGCAGTACACCATGGTACGTCGCTTCGATAAAACTCGCGCGCTCACCTTTTTTTTTATGCACTACGGATTGCTACTTGACCTCAATCACGTGTTAGTTGACGATGAGATCGAAGATGGAAGCGTACTAACCCGAAAACCCCAACACATTTGGGGGACTGGCTATCTTATCTCCGACAACCGGAACACAATAATGCTATTAACATTGCTGCTTGGCGGCAGATTTAGATAAGACGGTGGTAGCTAGCCAGGCGGACATTTAAAATGCCCTACCACCAACCAAACCGAGTAAAGTACCCCACATGGGGATGGGGATCGAACCCGCGACCTCCGAATCGTAATCCCAATGTTGTTTACATTGAGCCACGGAGGCGGTTAAAACCTTCACTAAGAAATACCTACGAAAACTGTTACCGTACGAACCTTTATTTTGATCCTTAGTTTTTGAGTTTTGTTCCATTTAGAATACAGCATTACGTGTGTTTAAGATCAATGTGACGAAACTATTTAACCAAACTTATCTTCGATGGATGATTCCGCCGCAAATCCTGATCCCTTGCAGAATGACGAAACTACCCCATCATATTTACCTGCTATATACTCGTAGATTATATGTATCGCCGCAGAACCTGACCCTTCGCAAAATTATAAAACTGTCTCACAAAACTCACCTTCGATGGGTGATACCGCCGCTGATCTTGTCCCTTCGCTGAATGACGAAACTGTTTCACCAAACTCACCTTCTACACTAAATAGGTCATCAAAATGTGAACCGTGGTTTCAAGCTAGCAGTCAATCGTGTACTTCGTCCAGCTCCCAAAAATTATAAAATTGTATTACTTGTATATTTTTTATAAAAAAAGAACAACAATGATCCCTTTTCCCACAGATGATTTCCCATTTCGGAGCAGTAGTAGCTTGGACATAATGATTAACAGAGAATTGTAAGCCTATTATTATTTCCAATAGAAATTGACATTCAATAAATTATATCATGTATCTCGCGTTGAAATAAATGCTGGAAGTTCGAACATTAATTTGGGATATCTCTGACCAGCCCATTTGGGATAACAGCCATAACGTTTACTCTAAATGTAGCTACAATAAATACTCAATTCTCTTCATTCCAACTCATCCAATTCGACCTACAATCTTGATCCCACTAACATATTCTTCCATTATAATTTATTCCCGAGCTTGTTCCACATTTAGCACCCAATAAATTTTCCCACTGTCAAATAAAGGTAATGGTAACTAGATTTATAACGTACCGGAACGTAACTATTTACTGGCCATTTACCTTCGCAGCAGAGTTTGTTTATAACAGCACAAAGTATGCGAAATTGTTATTCGAAAGTACTAGGAGTCTAGAAGACTGCAGGTGGCTTTGGAACTTGCGCAGTGGGGATGCTCATTTCGCTAGGTTATGACCGAAAAGGCTTATGTTCATTTTGATCCCATTTCCCGGAATTTATGCCCGTATTCATTTTTTACATATAATGTCGGAGATGGGCGTGTGGGTGGTGGGCGTTGCTAGCGACCGGGACGATGCCAGTCGCGTGGTAAAGGGTGGCTCGGGCAAAGGCGATACTATTGCATACCATAGGCAAATCGACAACGTATTCACATTCGATTATGACCATGGAACCTGAGATGCTTTCTGTTGAATAGAAAACATGTGCACGCCCTTCGTGCTATACAACTTGGCCCCCGCATGCAGTCTGTGGAATTCAACCGGACCTAGTATTCAATTCCTCCTTGCTCAAATCTAGAAGACCTAATATAACTGTTAACGTCGTCACCGCGCCATATCCGGCGATACCAGCGCCACCAGGTTTACTTCCCATTAACCGCGTATTATGATAGTCAGTTGACCGTTCGAATAATTAATGCTATCGCTAATTTATCGTTATCTGCGACATACTCACGACGACTAAAAGTCTTAAGCTTTCATAATTTTTGTTTTACGTAGTACACAAATGTACACGCAGACGGGAACATGCACTCGTACTTGTAGGGGTTGTAACTGAAAACCAGTGTTACGCTCTTTGAGTGATGTGCCACACTGAGTTACAACCCATTTGTGCCACTGCGGCATACACTCGCTCTTTGTATTTTCTAGTCTTTACTTTTATTTGTATGTATATTTCTTTGTAATTTAAAAATTGTGTATTTGTGTGAACGCAGTGGCGTAAATAAATGCTTTATCTATCTTATCTATCTAGTATGTTTTTGCCGTCTGCAGTAAATCTTATCTTTACAAAAATATTAGAAATGAGAAGAGATTTTCAGGGATCCGTTTGCGAAATATTAAGCTTTAAAGTGCAAATGTAAAAATGAAATACTAACATTGTTTCGATGTTGACAATGCTATTATCTAAGTATATTTCAAAACATTGACTATTTCAAATGTACCGTCTGTATACCCAAAGTCTGTCTGGATGAGATCGCTTTTAATGACAAGGCCGCCAAACTGTACGTCCAACTCTTACCACTTACAATACAGTTACAGAATAACTGTATTTTCTTTTCTGTTATGCAATATTTGTATTGTATTGTATATTTTGTACTGTCAATAGTTTATACATATAGTATAGCTGTTTGTTTTCCTGAATAAAATAAAAATATATTAAAGTTAAAAGGTGGAAGCGTACTGACCCGGAAACCCAAATATTTGAGGAACTGGCTATCTTATCTCTGACAACCGGAACACAACAATGCTATTAATATTGCTGTTTGGCGGCAGATTTAGATAAGTTGGTGGTAGCTAGCCAGGCGGACTTTTAAAATGCCCTACAACCTACCAACCTACGTGTGCTCAGGAGTCAAATATAGTTGGTTTCATTTGAAGGACGTCGATGAACCAAGTTGGCCTACATAGGCGGCTAAGCACTGTTCGGCAGGAGCCAAAAGCCTGATATAAATCTATCAACCCGCGATAACTAGAACCGAAGCTCGCATGACTGTGCTGGCAGATAAAGCTTAGGATGTGATATATTTTTTAATCTATTTACACTTATATTACATTAAAGTACTTAAAACGTCGCGGCTTTATTATAATAATCTATCTCAGTATTCGCGTCATGTGCCTTAAACTGTCCAAACAAAATATTGTAATGTGGCCTTAACCTATCATCCAACTTTAAGCGTGTCTCAATGCACAATCAAAAGCAGTAATATAACTAGGTAATAAAACTCGGTATTAGTCACGCTAGTCAGCGTTTAGTGAAGCCGAAGGATTGATACGATATCTTCAATCTCAAATTTTAGCTCTAAAGTGGCCTTCCTCGTACCTCTCTGATGATTGCTGAGGTATGCTGAGAATTCGAGGCGTAGGTATAACGCGCGTTTCGGCCGTTTGTACGAAGACGTCGTACTGCTCCTTTTCCGTTTACCGTGCTCTTGGATACCCTCAGATTGCTCACGCGCTCGTTTCCCCGTCCAGGCATATGAGTAAGTAGTCCTTAGTCCAAAAAACGAAAAATGTGAAACCCATTTTTGGCAGTAAAATTTCTTTTACCGTATTATAATTTGTATTCTGCGAAAGTAATAAAAAAAGGGATATCTACGTTTTTCGTGTGTTATGTGGAAACGTGATAATTACTCAAAAAATTAATTATTTGATATAAACTTCCCCCAATATATGGGGATTTCCGAGTCAGTACGCTTCCACCTTCGACCTCATCTTTACTTAACATCAGGTGTGATTGAGGTCAAGTACTAACCCATAGTGCTTAAAAAAAAACTCGTATGAACGTACGATATAGCTAAATACACTGATTTGAATGGTGGACAAATGTTAATGCAATACAATGCAAATAAACTTTATTGCACAACAGAAAAGAAAATACAGTTTCTGAAAAGTGGTAAGAATATGATGTACAATTTGGCGACCTTATCACTAAAAGCGATCTCTTTCAGGCAGTCTAGTTATATAATTTGAATTTATTATTTACCTAATTTTAATTCACAAAAACATGGTATCGTTTAAATTTTTAAACTTAGATTTGTCACTGCTAAGAGAATACAAAACAACAGCTTGCATAAGTAACTATGCAAGTGCAAGGCCTGCTGGAATTACTGATTCCTTCCTTCAGTATAGTGGTCTTAAACTATAGTCCAACTGTAAGCACCGTCCTATCATTGGATTACTGAGTCTAAGCCCACTTCCACTAAACTTGTTACCGGAGCTAAGGTACTAACTCCGGGTTAATCTATGAAGCTAGGAACTTAATCAATTGCATATGCTAATGCGATCCAATACCAGTAAAAGACGATACTCCTCAGGTATTAAATTATTAGATACAATAATTGTATAAATGTTTTTAAAATAGTTGTTGATTATACGAATAAATAAATAAATTTAATTGAACCCCATCAGGACGATATTTTTTGCATTTGATATTCAATTAAAATTCTTTTTTTTTCTGTTTTATATAAGAGGGCGGCAAACGAGCATGCGGGTCACCTGATGGAAAGCAATCACCGCCGCCCATGGACACCAAAAGGGTCACAGATGCGTTGCCGGCCTTTGAGGAAGATGTAGGCTCGTTTCTTGAAGGTTCCAATGTCGTACTCGTTCGGGAATACCGCTGCAGGAAGTTCGTCCCACAGGGTGGTCGAACGTGGTAAGAAGTTTCTTGAGAAACGTACAGTGGTAGACTTCTATTCATCCAGGTGATGTGGATGGAAATTTAATTTTCGGCGAGAAGTGTATCGGTTAAATTGAGCAGCAGGTATTAGCTCGAACAGTTCTCCAGAACACTCCCCATGAAATATGCGATAGAGAATGCAGAGGGACGCGACGTCTCTTTGCAACGCCAGAGTTCTTCTAATTCTAATTCTAGTTAGACTCGTTCTTTTGACCTCTAAACTCGGGAATAAAATATGAAAGTACCAAGTCGCTGCATAGCGAGATTGATTCTTTGTACAGAGTATTGGCGAAGTAAGTACAAAACAATTTGATAAGGTGCGTAACAGAGTAAACACCGAATTGTGATGAAATACAGTTTTTTTGGAATTATTTGGTAAACTATAATATGCGTCTGCTTGACCAGGCTTCGAAAGGGTAATGGCTGCGATGATAGCGTTGGCGCGCTGCCGCTTTTCGTCCCTGCCTGACCCCGCTTCCTCATAGTGGCGTAGACACAATTAATTTAACAGCCTATCAAAGTCCACTACTGGACATATGCCTCTCCCATAAGGTTATTTCATATGATTCCATTGGAGATTTTGTCCAGAACACCACGCTGGGCAGGCGGATTAGCGATTGCATATTTTTCTGCGACCTCCGAATCAATGCCTTTATTTCCCATCACTGCCCCGTAGCATGACAGGCGCGATAAACGTTTATGTCGCGCGAGATAATAATTGTCCTGCTCATTCGCTTGGACGAAATATAACAACTATCCCACTCTTACTCCTACATCGCGCTACAAACGATGCCATGCTACGGGGGCTGGTCTATGTTCACGACTTTTTACAAAACCCATGTAATGATGGAATCTACTCTACCGGGAATTTAGTGCAGTAAGGATACATAACTGCCTATAATCATAAAGGCCGTGAATTTTGCGCATGGATAGAGTACCTGTCAGTGATAGAATTAAAATGTTTTGTAACAAATCGTATGCTTGAGGTATAGTATAGATAGATATTTAGCAATAAAACGTAGACTATTAGATTAATATTACCACAGTGAATTTCATTGCATTGGAAAATATACTAAAAAATTCCTGTAACTATTTCCAAAAAAAAAATTATCAATAACTTCTTTACATTTATGAAATATTTCACCGAGGGCAAATAACTTTAACTTTTTAGGGAATTGTTTTAGGAGATCTTAGCATCTTCAACAACGCAATGATGAAAACAGATGATAACTTTAATTTAATATTGTAGGTTTTATAACTAAATACCAATACTGTAACTAAACCAAGTTACATAATGATTACAAAACATGTTTATGCTATTACTGAAGCCTATTCTATCCATCTACAAAAAATCAGGAACTTTAAGACTGTAAAAAGTTACACCACAAAGATTACTGATTTTTACTGGATTATTATGGCCACATGATTGTTTAACTCAGGTTAAATCTTTAAGCTAACCTATGTCTGTGCTGTTGGCTCTGAGTAGTAGGATACGTTGCAAAAGGGATTTTAGTTTGTTTATGAATGAGTTTTGTGTGCTAAAGAGTTTTGCGTGGCCATTCGTGATAAACGGATTCATACTTACTATTATGCAAAACTGAAATTAAAGTTTAAAATAGGGAATAAACAACGTGCCTGTCCATAAATGAGATTACATGACACCACGACCGCATTTATTAAAAATTATGTGTGCCATGTGTTTGACAGGGCGTTGTGTATCAGTGTCCAGTTTGGGATGTATCTCCGTAATACGTGGTCTGATTTGAGTGGAGATTTTTTTATATTAAAGACTTACTACATGTGACCCACGGATGCCCCTGAAACTCAAGGGGAAAATTTACAAAACCATCATAAGACCTGTCACCATGTATGGATCTGAATGTTGGGCAATGAAAAAAACTGATGAAAGTAGAATGGATGTGGCAGAGATGAGAATGCTAAGTGTGTGGTGTAACTAGAATGGATAAGATCAGGAATGAGTATATCAGATAAGCCTAAAAGTGGCGCCAATAACAGAAAAACTGAGGAGTAATAGGTTAGCATGGTTTGGGCACATTATGAGGAGGGATGAAAGGCACGTAACAAGACGAGTGTTAAGTATGAATGTGGAGGGATACAGAGGTAGAGGAAGACCAAAGAAGGTGTGGGTAGACTGCGTGAGGAATGATATGTATGTGAAAGGGGTGAGTACGGAGATGACGGCTGATAGAGGAGAGTGGAAGAGGATGACATGTTGTGCCGACCCCACCTAGAGTGGGATGAGGGCAGGAAAATGAAAGACTTATGAAAGGGACAGGTTTTAAATCATATTTGATGACAATCAATTAAGCCGTTTCAAAGATATTTAGCATTTAACAGTTTCTGATGTATTTCGATGATATTGCAGTCATATGAGGCTTTTCTAAATTTTATTTCTTTTTAACCCCCGACGAAAAACGACGGGTTTTATGTGTTTGACGGCTTTGTATGTGTGTGTGACCAACTTTAGTCCGGCTGTATCTCAGCATTGCGTGCTCCGATTTGAGTGCGTTTTTTTAGTATTAAAGACTAAACGAGGTGACAGGTTCTTAGCCATGTTTGTTGAAAATCATTTAAACTGCTTTGAAGATATATGTATACTTACTAAAAACTTAATATCCTACCAAAAAAAAGATTTATGATTAATGTATAATTAGTGGAGTATAGTTCGAAACTATACTAAATGTAAAAGGATAGAATCAACCTATCTGTTCCCGTGGGTATCGCAAAAGACGACTAAGGGACCTACCACACAGAACATCTACGAACTTGCACGTTTTAACGGCGATGGGCTCAACCCCTGCCACGTGTGTATTTCTGTATATTTGGAAAGGTGAACAGTGGACATTGTTTCACTTTGAAGCATTAAACTTTTCCTGTTTTGATGACCCAAAAAAAAATCAGTTATTTTGAATATTTTTGACCACCCCATTTGGGAAAAGTTCGTAACTTTATGTATGTATGTAACTTAAGGGTAAACTAGGATGATAACGTTGTACCAATATACCTTTGACCTTTCGTCAAAATATTCCTTCCAGTTGCTATGGTATTAGAAGACTTGGAGAAGTCTTGGTTGTTTTGTGATGAAGGCAGCTGTGCAGCGGGGAGCTAGAACACACTGATTTCGGCTAAATTTGTTCTAGAAGTATTATTTTTTTTTTCAAGTATCAATCTTAAGCCAAGTCCTCGTCTACAGGGGACGGCTTAAAACACTAACTGTCAGCAATCCGCACTGGGTCCGCATTGTGGATTATGGCACATATCCTCTCCCAGTGTGAGGAGGCTGTGCACCAAGAATTGCGACGTGTAAGGCTGTTGATGATGAACATTTTGGATATCTCTGACCACCCCATTTGGGATAAAAATCGTGACTTTATATATGTAAAACTATATCCATATTCAATGTCATTTCCTCTTATGTTAAAAATGACATTCGATCAGATAATCTACGCCGTGAGCATACCGACCATACGTAACTTTGATAAGGGTCCTCGAAATTGTATTCACTTCCGCCTGTCTCACTCGTGTTACATTCTCGTGAGTCAATTCCGATATTGTAATCTGATTTCATAGTTCAGCTGCCTCAACTAAAGTTTCACGGTAGGTAATTTGCGCTACGTTAACATAGTGTCGACCCACGGCATCGCCCTCACGTACTTTATTATATGTTTAAGAATTAGAATAACAGCAACATGCTCATACGTACGCACTCATTCACATGCAGCATGCATAACGTAGGATTGATTGGAACTCATTATTAATCTGTGATATAATATTGATATTTTTTTTTTGTTTTGTTATTTATTTTGTTATTTATTTGCATTGTATATTTTTTCCCAATTGTCATTCGGAAAAGCCTCCATCGGACATGAATTATATCACGAAGTGGCAATCCACAAAACAGTTTCAAATTAATTACTTTTATCTCATAAACCCTGCTTTGTGAAAAGACGGCATTTTACAAAAACAAAAGATATGTCATCTACTTTATCGGGATAAAACGTCCTGTACTAGGGAATATGCTACCTGTCTGCCAAATTTCACCTAAATCTGTCCGTCAGTTTTGCCGTGATTGAGCAATAACCAAAACATCCAAACTTTCGCATTCAGAATACTTATTAGTTGTCAGATAATAGTTCATCTAAATATGTTGTACCTACGTTTCGGGCTCTGTAGTTTCAAATATCAAAATATTAACCTGCTACTCCATGTTGTGAGCCCAATATACGTAGAATAAAAAAACATAACGATTTACATTTATTCTAAAGATGGCTTTTGTGTAAAATGCTTTAGTTACTTAACTAAAAGGTTTTTAAACATTCCCTCTCATGCAGAATTTCATACGTCTTTTCGTAAATTTCCAGACACTTGGCAATTTCTGTACTAAGAAACTGTCAGAAAGCTGCTTATGAATTCTGTAACAAATAGTTGTCTAGTTATATTATTCTTTATGCTAATTTACATTCATAGTACCACGCTTATCCGTCATATTATGCTGTCAAAACAGAGTCTATACAGATTTGTTCAACATTTTTAGTGATTGTTTGAATCATTTAACTTTTACATTTACTAGCTCTCTAACCAATGTCCAGTAAAATATGATACCAGGTTAATAATCCACCAGACCTATAAAACTGGGAAAGTCGAGAGGAGCAACGGGTCTTTGTAAAGTGGTTGATTTTGTTCTGAAAAATGAAAACATACCTCTTAATAAACTCACAACAATCGCTATTATTTGGGTTCTGTGTTTCAAAAAGTATAAAGAGTACTCTGGTTTTGGCACGTAAAAAGAATAGAACCAACCAACGCGTCTCTTCCCATGGGTGTCGTAAAAGGCGACTAAGGGATTTCCAACCAAAAACATTAGATTTGTGTTTTAACGGCGACGGACTCTCTGTCACGTATGCATTTCTGTATGTTTAGAATGGTGAACCGTGGATGTTGTTTCAAGCATTTACTTTTAACGTTTGGAACACCCAAACGCTCACGTTTGAGATATCTCTGACCACTCCATTTGGGATAAAAGTAATGACTAGTATGTCCCACTTCTTTATCAGTCCAAGATTTTTTTCTTTAAGTATGGTTACAGGTGGCATCACGCTGAAATTAATATCTCTTGCAAAGGTGTCCACGGCCTCAAAATCTTGTAAAATGGCAAGTTTTTAAGTCACTGCAAAATAGATATGGCTATTTCCTAACCAATCCGCATTCTCTACTAGTGCGCAGAGGCTGTGTCCCATTAGTGGGAATTTAAAACTCCAGAGAATTAACCAGAATAAAAATGTGTTGGGGTTTCCGGGTCAGTACGCTGCCACCTTCGATTTCATCTTCACTTAACATCAGGTGTGATTGAGGTCAAGTACGAACCCGTTGTCCAAAAAAAAAATACATACAATAACAGAAATAAAACTAAATGTCGTAACAAACGCGTCAATTTAAAATAGGAATTACACCTGTATTTTTCATATAAGTGGCCGCGTTTTCGGCCTGTCTAATATTTTATGCAAAGACGGGGCCCGTCTGCCGCCACGACAGAGTTCTGTTGTTTGCACAGGAGAGATCAAAAAGGGAATTGGCTCTAAATCCTCGGCACCGTGTTCAGAATAACAAACTAATTTATCTGCCGTTCGGTGGAAATTTTAATGGTTACAGTATTTTGGTTCTATGCGTAGGTGGTCCGAGATATTTCACAGCTTAAATCTAGATAGAAATTCGAATTGCCTGTCAAACCACTGTTGGGATTCCTAGTAGGACAGGAGCTCTGCATCATAACGAAGAATAAATTAATTAAGATAAATAAAAATAAGTTATTATGTTTAGTTCAATATTATTTAATAATACAATAGAAGCTTTAAGCTGATGCGTGTATATCAGTACACTAGTACAGTATTTTTAAATTTAAATTTGGTATTTAAGTTTTAAAACAGTTTAATTAACATCCGGTATAAATAATAATAATAATATTCGAAACGTCTTCTTGAAACACGACTAAAAAAACTTTTTAATCTTAAATATAAAAAATCGGACAACGCTTTCAAAATTCAAATTGTAATTATTTATTTTGCCAGAATATAGATACACGAGGTACATTGTTGTGATAAATCAACAGTTGAGACATAAACTGGACAAATAGACACAAATCAAACACCAGTCGTTTTTCATTGCCCGTAGCAAACATGCCTGTAGCAGTAGCCAATAAAATGCTGTAAAATCTCCTACGCAATACATGAAAAGGATGTTCCAATAGAAGGATTCTTGCCTTTTGTAGGGCACGCCGGATGCTGGCAAAAAGAAAGTAGTGCATGCATGTATGAACGCATTTGCCAGATGCAGAAATGTCTCATCACTTGGAGCACGATACACAGTATACATACGTCTGTAAAAGACATGCCTGTAAGAACATTGTATGTAAAAGGGAAAGTCACTGGAAAATGTATTTTCCTGGAAGTTACAGGCGTCCCTTCTACGTTTGTTCTGATATGTGGATGCTCGCGAAGCCGAGAGTTGGCAGTTTTAGGAAGCAGTTGGTTCGCGGCTGCCTCGATGACTAGTTAGATGGTGCCAAGGCTTGCTTACCTGCAATTCCTCGGGCAGACGTTCCATAAGCCATGTCTTTGACGTTTGATTAGCGATGATTAGTGCCTGTCGGGAGAGCGATCCAATATCCACCAGCGTCAACGGGCGAAATTTCCAATCTGTACCTTTGTTAGGCACGGAGCCTACTCTATGGGTGACAACCTGTGTGATTGCACAATAGACAAACAAAGGCTTTGTTCTCTGATAGTCACGAGGCTTGTCTACTAAGTAAATAAATTTGTTTATATCTTTTTACTGGCAGTTATGCAGTTTTGTCTTTAAAATCACGACTGTCAATGAATGAATTTAAATAAATCCCTCCGCTTCCTTTTACGACACATCATTCCTAGATCTTTCCAAAGGGCCGAGTTATGCATACATATAAATTCGTATCAATGACAAATGTGTGTGTTGCAGTGTGTAGTACAAGTATATTTTTCACTGTCAAGTTTTATATTTAGGTATCATCATCATCGTCATATCAGTCACTGGACCTGGACGTATTCTACAAAAACCATGTACGTCTTATAATAAGCAGTCATGCATGCATAGTGATAAGGATGAGCGGGGACACTTGCCACAGGCATATCTATTATGTCTACTAGGCTGGGCCCATCCACTGTTTATGGTCTTTACTATTACTGAAAGAAATAAGATTTTGGAATTTTGTATTATTCAAGTTAATTCTCTAAATAAGACTCAGAAATCAGCTCATTTTAATTGATTTCCTATATATAATCCCATGAAATATTCATCATCATATCAGCACGCATCATAATGCTGAACATATTAGGCCTCCCCCATAGATTATCGAGCGATCGGTTCGAAGCGGTCTACATCCAGCGATTTCTCGCGACCATCATCAGGTCGTCCGATCACATTCCCCACCGATCATTTCGAGCTATGCGCCCTGACTGTCCCTCTTCAACTTACCTACACTAGGCTATATTTAAAATTTACCTGCACATTTATTGTGAATCACGATCAAATTTTGCAATACATCAACACATTCATTTATTAATTCTATTCTTCTAATGATGAAATTATACAATCACCTTCCAAACGAAACGTTTCATTTTAGCTTCCTAATGTCTTTACATCGAAAATAAACCTATTAATTTTAGACAATGCCATTAATGAAATAACATTGTTTTCACATTTCCATTCGAAGCGTATTGAATTTAATTGTGAGTTCCACAATTGGAACGACGAAGCGTTATTCCTTTGTGCAAATGAAATACCAAGATCTCATAATCCACGATGACATCGCACAACTGTAATCGGAATACGGGCGGGCGGAACAAAAGTGTATGACAGAAACAAAAGATGCTGTTCTCCGAAATTAATGTCCATGAATGGTGGAATATAATTTGTTTTAGAATTCCGTGCGTAAAACAAAAAAAAAACTTCAAAAATTCAAACTGCATGCTTTTATTTCAACGTAATATCATTTGTTGCATGTCAATTTAAATCTACCGGTATTAATAATTGGGCTTATTGCATTTATCTGTCAGTCAGTGTGTACTGCTTACTTTAGTAACTTATTAGTAATCTGTGGTACTGCTCCGGATCTGTGGTAAAAGAATTTTATAGGATGCACTTCGGTGAGTGTGCGTTGCAATTACACAATCTTATTCCACCATCGCCATTCCACCTTCGGACTAGTAGACGCGGACCCGTATGTAGTTAATATACCGAACATTCGTACTAAGCGGTTCGAATCATACAACCTTGGGAACTTCAAGAGCAGGGTGAATATAGGCATCTACTGAGATCCCGTGCTTCATCTTCGGCCTCATCGTCACTTCCCATCAGGTGAGATTGTGGTCAAATGCGTATCCAGTTAACCATAAAAAACAAATGGCGCAAGAAACCCACAGGATCATTCGTGTCCTTTTTTTTAAATGTAAGGTATACAACGAAGATAATATCATAATTTTTGGGAGGTGGTAGAAGGACATACATCAAGCTTGTTTGTCATTTAGCTAGTCACTAATTTGTAATGTTTTTGTTATGTTTTTATCTATCTATCTAACTTATGCTGAGACTCGTGTTTATTTATTTCCATAGTAAATCCTTGGTTACTTTTAACTCCATTAGGAGTGGGCTTGCAAAAAATCCCTTCTTAGTGCGCCTCTAAGTAAAGGTTACTTAGAATATGCCTATTTTCTTCTTAGATTTGCCGTGGGGTTCGACCCAATCTGGATCTTTGGTGCACTTCCCGTACTTTATACGTCTTATGATATAGGTTAGTGGAAAAAGCATGGAGGAGTTTTTTAACCGCCTCCGTGGCTCAATGTAAACAACATAGGGTTTACGAATCGGAGGTCGCGGGTTCGATCCCCAGCGGGGTACATGTTTAGTACTCGGTTTGGTTGGTGGTAGGGCATTTTAAATGTCCGCCTGGCTAGCTACCACCATCTTATCTAAATTTGCCGCCAAGCAGCAATGTTAATAGCATTGTTGTGTTCCGGTTGTCAGAGCTAAGATAGCCAGTTCCTCAAATATTTGGGTTTCCGGGTCAGTACGCTTCCACTTTCGGCCTCATCTTAACTTAACATCAGGTATGATTGAGGTCAAGTGTAAACCCGTTGTGCATAAAAAAAAGCACTGGGTTCGGGATAACCCTTACCCATATAATGCATACGCCTTGAGGCCATTACATCATAGTCACACAGAAGATGCTTCATTGATTTCCTTCCTTTATTACATGCTTTGCAGGTTGAGTTTACAGTTAGGCCCATTTTAAATAAGAGGTCCCTGGTTTTATAGTGTCCAGTAAACGCACCTGCTATGAAACGAGTTGGTTCTCCGTTCAACTTTGATTTTCTTGGTTAGCCCTGCAATATTACTGCCAATCCATAGCGTGTTGCTCTCTAACATGAATATTCAAGACCATATGTAGGATGCTCATAGATAACTCGGGTTCATTTAAAGTTTGTTCTGAGCTCTTTCCAGCCAGTCTGTCAGCGCACTTGTTTCCCTCAATTCCGACATGTCCAGGGACCCACTCCAAAAGAACTCTGTTACTTTCCCCGGGTTTATTGAGGCTACCAAAAATAGCTTGGAATCCACCCTACACGAGGATAAGGCTTTCAGTATCGCCTGACTATCACTTAGGATATGATTGTTTTACCAGTGGAATGCCTGTCTATATTCTCTTTTGCAAACGCTGCTATTGCATAGGTTTCCGTCTGGGAATCTGTAGCATAACAGCCCTCGCCTTGACTGATTTCACAGCCTCTCGTGTAAATGTCTGCACCTGTACCTGACTCTATCTTAGAGCAATCTGTGTACTATATGAGATCATCTGCTTAAGACCTCTGTTCCTTTGGTCCTTTGCCGGTATGTATGCCTTACACTTGAGTTTGAATATATGGGCAGGAAGTGATTTATCGCAGTCCATGTTCATAATTCCTTTGAGATTTCTTATCATCTCCAGTTTGACGTGTCTTATCCTGGCCATATTATCATTCCACAATGCACCTACTTCTAGTCTGTGAATTGCATTACTAATCTAGAGTGTATCACAACATTAGAATACGCATGCTAAGTTTCATCAACATCGATCCACGCGTTTGTGGTGTGCAATTATCATTGACTCCGACTAAATGAGTCATTGCCTTTTATAAATATAGATTTAGACGTTTATTTTATAATTTATGCTATTCTATTCTAAACTTATTCCAAGTTCTTCAATGGGCAAATTGCAAGTTAGCAATCCACCACCACATAGCTGGCAACACTACTTTGGATTTTGTCGACTTATTGCCTAATAAATTCATGTGTCGATTCTGATGGCTCCTTCGGTGCTTAAAGGAAATTGTTCAGATTTCTCACGAAATGGGATAATAAATATAAGGCGGGATAGCTCAGTCGGTAAGTCTGCGTTTTGCAATATGTGGATCAATTTTTATATTTTTGCTTCTATTTTTTGACGTGGATCGATTGAGCAAGATTTGTTTTTTGAAAAGTGCAATAAAAACTTTCTATGAAAAACATGAACGATAGGCAAAGTTTCATAAGAGGTTAAGGGAGAAAAGAAGGTTGGGCCTAATTTTTTTCTACACCGCGATTCATCTTGCAAAGATCTAAGACACATAATTACTTTTTGCGGATCCTGTATTAAGTATAGTTAGTTCAAATATTTATAATGTGATAGGTTCGTACTTAGGAGATTCTCCAATAAGAGTTTTATTGATTTTCCATGATTGATGAGGATTTTTGGACTAATGGAGTGTGTTTTTTTATTAATGTTTATGTTTAATTTATGTTTAGTTCCTGAAAGATTTTCTAAATATTTAATTTTATAACCTACCTAAGAATCATCATCAATCCGTCAACATCCCACTGCAGGGATATAGACCTTCCCTCATATTGAGGGAGTTTAGGGCCATAGTCCGCCACGCTGGCCCAGTGCGGGTTGGGGACTTCACATGCCTTACAATTTTTAACATTTTCCACACGGTGTTTTCCTTCATCATTCAAGAGCAGTCGGATAAACGCACATAAGTAATTAAATTAAATTTAAAAACTCATTGGTACATGGCCTGCCTGGATATCGAACCTGGAACTCCCAAATTGGGAGACTGTGTCTCTCGACTCAGCTACCTTTTTTTTTTTTTTTTTTTTTTTTTTTTTTCGAGGGGAAATACGTTTACGCATTCGACCCGCCGCTGTGGGGCAGCGACGGGGATATGTGGGACTCCCCGCTCCAATGACAGGAGCGGGACTACCCACTAAAACCCCCCGGCGACCTTCCTCGGCAGTAGGGAGGACCTGGGAACGCATAAGCGGCTCCAGGTCGTCCCCCGCCCCGCCTCCCCTCACAAGGGGAGGCCCGTTCCCGGAGGGCGGCTAGCGCGCCCTCCGCGGGAGCACTGTCAAGCCCCACACCGCGATCAGCGAGCGGTACGAGGCGCGACAGGGCCCGATGCGACGACACCCCCCCGGTCGCTCCGGGGGGTGTCATCCTCTCCCGGGTCGCGTTCGTCGCGCGCGTCGACTCAGCTACCTACGCTCCTTACCTGAGGATACCATTGATAAAATGTGAATAATCCTAACATTTTCTTGGAAAACATTTGTTTAACACAATTACGATATTATCACTCTTACCAAAATACGTAATTGCCGTGATTATGAAAATACCCCAAAACTACTTGATAAGCTCATAACATTAGTGCTACCGAAAAAATAAATGAAAATTAAAAATAAACCGCTCAGTAATGGAACATTAGGACGATGGATAAAAAATAGAAATCCGACGAAGGTCACTGACATAGCCCAGCGGATTAATATGTTGAAGTGGCAGTGGGCAGGGCACATAGCTCGAAGGACTGATGGCTGGTGGGGCGTTAAAGTTCCCGAGTGGAGACCACGCACCAGCAAACGAAGCATAGGACGTCACTCACAAGGTGGACACACGACACGGACAGGCCGCATCCAACCGGTCACTCTAGAATTCTATGGGGGAGGCGTATATTCATCAGTGGACGTCCTGTGGCAGATATGATGATGATGATTCTTCAATTGTTTCATTAATTAAAATATTTGCTGTTAAATTAGATTTCACGATTTGTAGACGAAAAATTCGCATTAAACCTGTGCAATAGGCATTGTCGGACAAAATATGAATTTTCGGGTCGATTCGGCTTCGTGATGATGCGGCTAATCTAGCCTAACGATTACATCTGCAACTTGCTAGTACAAGCGTATACATAACTAATATTAAACAATTAATGATAAATATCAACCAACCACAATAGAAACCAATAGTTGCTTAATGTGGAACTAGATGGCATTGTGTATGTCCAAGGATAGTTATTATTTATAACCTATCATGCTACCACTAGTATCAACTTACTCATAATCCGTGATTTAATACTACATACCTTCGCATCCGGCGATCAATCAAATTGCCAGAAACTACCGACGAAATTCAGCAAATCAGCATTTCCTAGAAATCATCTCAAAGACGCTCACGTTCTGCATACTATCATCTCAATTTCACCCTGAGGACTGCAACCCTAAGCCTAAGGTTGTTAAGAACCAGCGCCCACGATTAATATCTGGTAGGTCAGTCAGTACCCCTAAATTCCGAATTATTACACAGTACCTAAACTTCGATAGAAATTGGGAAATGCGCGACTTTTCTAAGCTCAGTGACATAAATTTTGGTGTTTTGTGTAAATTTTTAACCCCTCGATGGAAAACAAGGAGTGTTTATTGTAGTAGTAGAGTTTTATGTACGTGTGTATCCAGTCTTTGTCCGGACGTATCACAGTAATACGTGATCCTTTGAGGGCAGTTTTTTTTATATATAGAAACTTTTACCTTTTTTTACTTTAGTGGTTAGAAAC
Organism: Oegoconia quadripuncta; assembly: GCA_949316235.1. Lineage (NCBI taxonomy): Eukaryota > Metazoa > Arthropoda > Insecta > Lepidoptera > Autostichidae > Oegoconia > Oegoconia quadripuncta. Next base: position 4,656,608 of record OX438743.1, read on the forward strand.
TCTGGCTGCTATACGGCTAGGGGCACATGTTTGTATGATGAATACAGACATGTGTTCCCGAGTTATGGATGTTTTTCATTTACATTATGTATTTATTTACAAAAAAAAAATGTATTTGTATAATATATTAACCAAGTGGTATTCAGAACACAAATCTATAGTTGCTTAATGTGGAACTAGATGGCGTTGTTTTCTTTTTTTTTATGCACGACGGGTTCGTACTTGACCTCAATCACACCTGATGTTAAGTCAAGATTTCCGGGTCAGTACGCTTCTAACTTCGGCTTCAATTTCACTTAACATTAGGCATGATTGAGGTCAAGTGCCCACCCGTTGTACATAAAAAAAATCACAATAGGTATTATGGGCAATACCGTCATCACCTAACAGATGCCAGCGTTGATTTCAGAAATAGAAACAGAAGGTTGCAAAATTTTTATACAGACCCACGTTTTGAATTCCATTGTTATACATATATTTTATCACGGAATATGTTCACATTTTGTTTCACGCGGTTTTCACTGAATTGCGGTAAACCTAACCCTAACGACGCCACTGACATGCTAATGTGCCTCGTCAGCGTCTATTGTGCTTCGCTGAACCTGTATTCATTTAAAAAAGTCACAATGAATGAAACTTCAATAGTTCATTTCGCGACCTAGAATTGTAGATGTTAGGTCTTTATCTAGGGAACTCCGCTACAGTATCTTAACGAACTATTATCAATCATACAATACCCTGAGGGTTTAATAACTTCCACATCGCAGCGCATCAGGCATATTTGCATACGCCAATGTAGATATTTTTTATATAATCATAGAAAAAGACTATCGTGATAAAGCTGCAAATCAGAGGAAATGACTAAGACGATGGACTCAACTGTCTTTGGTAGATTCGAGTGATAGTAGCGACTCTTTTGAATCTAGTTAGATATTTTAGACTTCGTTAACTAATCTAAATTCTAACTTAATGTTATAAGTGCGATAATTTTTTTATGTTTCTTTATTCCTCAATCACGGCGAAAGGATGAAGGGATTTGGGTGAAATTTTTTATCCCCATGAAGTGAGTAGTTCCCGCGTGATCAACATATTAAACATATCCGCAAAAAGTTGTAACACCCAGGCCAATCCAGTTCATGATAACGTTAGTAACTTTTCAGACTTGCTACTCTCCAAGTGTGTGATTATTCACTGGCCTGTATTGCTGGATGTTCTTTTTATACTATTCTGCGGCGTTTGTCGTTTGAAACCAGTCTGTGGGCAGGATCGTGTGAACACACGGCTGGGCATTCGGGGAAAAAATTGGGTCGTAAGTTATAAGAGGTAAAAGGGAATAACATCATTTGGCACTCATGTCAAGTCTACTTTGCCTTCGCTAAGACACAGGATCACAAAGGCGTCTATTTACCTACAATTCACCCTTTATCCACAGAACTATTCTTGGTCTTTCCAATTACTATTAATTGTTAATCTTTTATGTTTATCATTGTAATTATTGCATGTTTCTTACTATCGATACGCCATGTTTGATACAAATCGGTTAAACCATTTCACATGCAAGCTTTCAACACAGTTAGTTTATCTGGAAGTGTTTCAGGGGTTTCTAAGTTGTCATTTGAAAGTTATAGTTATTTGCTTTTATGCATAGTAATTTTCCACTTCTAAATAATAGGTCTGTACCATGGTGGCAAGCTGAAATAAATTAACAAATTTCACATTTCTACTATTCTGGATCACAAGGTATTTTTTAAATTTAAACTTCAAGTTTTTCTTGCTCACGCACCTGATTCACAAAACCTTCCTCATTTTTTGAGCTACTTCTAGCCGTCTCCGGACTTTGAAATCTTACAAGTCGGTAGAACTTTGAATACAATTACTTACATGATTAAAAAGAAATAGGTATGCAGTTGGAAATAACTGTTTCCATGAGGACTTTACACAACAGCCTTACATCCATCGTTGAGTACAACACTGTAGAGGCACAACGTTCTCTCAATTGTCTTTGACTAGTACCCACATTACAGTAAGTGTTATGAAGCCGCTTCTATAGGCTACTGAAATGGCTTAACAATTCCTCGATTAATGTCAATTCAAGATTAACAATAATCGGTACCGTTTAACGTGCCCCCCGAAACACGAAAATAGTCATAAGTAACAAAATTATTTCCTTTTTTTCCTTTCTTTTTTTGTAAGGCCTAGCTGTGCTATGATTGCCAATTGACAAAATATTCTTCAACAGCACAGATTATTTAATAGTTACTATGTAGGCACGGAGTGTTGGTTACTAAATGATCTGTAAATTAAAACGCTAGACTTGGATTGAGATTAGAGTTCACAAGTTTTTAGAAGACTTGACTAGACTTGAATTCAATTTCACATGAAATAATGACATCGACATACCCGAGAACACCAAGCGAGATCTTCTCTCTTTTTCTTGGCCGCTAGCTCGCATCACTTACACTAGTACCTCTCGTATACAAAGTGCTGGATGTTAGTTTCGTCGGTTTTCGCAATGTTTAACAATTCCACCCACTTTCAGCTCAAAGGCTACTGTCCAACTTTGAGGTATAAGTGGTTAGATCTTAACTGCGACTCTGGAAGCAGTGGGGGTACCGTGAAAGCCCTAAAGCCCGGCATGATACGATACTGCATGCTACATGCCTGAATACTCAATCAGGAATATCAATCAAAAAATTTATTAATCTTTACACGGTAGGTACAGAAACTGCATATAATAAAATTAAACAGGAAAGAGTCAACAGGATGTGTTTAACTTTTTTTTTTATGATCGCCTGGATTCGCGTTTGACCACAATCTCACCTGATGGAAAGTGACAATGTGGTCGAAGATGAAGCACGCGATCCCAGTAAATGCCTATTCATTCTGCTCTTGAAGATCCCAACGTCATTAATTAACTTCATTAACTGTGTAAAAACCACAAATCATTCATCCAACATATCTCGGGCTTGCCTTACTCTGAAACCCTAGGCACGCCACTGTATGAACAGAATGCAGTAAAAATACCTGATAAAGTATCATACTAAGACCTCCAGTGAGGAAAATAGGCCGCCCCATTGCTTTTCCAAGCGATCGGTTCGAAGCGGCCTTTATTCAGCGACTGTCCGCTTTATGAAATCATTTGTCCAGGTTGTGGATGGAAATCTCAAGCTGCATTTGCCGATGTGTACTTTTCATTCTAGAACTTTTTTGCCAGCAGTTCTTCGATGTACCCTGCCCGATATCACTTCAACCAACTTAGTGATATGCTGCATTTCATTGGCTAGACTTCCATTTTCCAAGAGGGGAGTGGTAAACCTCTTTTCTTACTTACGCACATTATTACTTCCTTTAATTAGTCTGAGGCTTAAAATAGCAAAGTGCACATAAGGCACTGTCTACCCTAAGTATGTGTCTTGTCGGGTACCACTATCGATGCTATCTTATAGGAGTTACAGTGGGAGGAGTTAGAGGTGGGATTGCCACTTCAATTTACTAATCCGACTGGCTGTTGGTGACTTTCGTTCTACTGTGGATCTCATCATCCCTGATTCGAGCTTGTAGTGATTTGTAATTTTTATCCCTTTTCCTTACATTCATTAGGTAAGTGTTTATTCTAAGCGTTTTTAGTCGCTTGCCGGTTTATATTTTAATTTATTTATCTATCGACCTTTTTTTTTCTTTTTTTATGCACTATGGGTTGGTACTTGACATCAATCACACCTGATGTTAAGCGAAGATGAGGTCGAAGGTGGAAGAGTACTGATCCGGAAACCCCAACACATTTGGAGGACTGGCTATCTTATCTCTGACAACCGGAACTCAACAACGCTATTAACATTGCTAGATTTAGATAAGATGGTGGTAGCTAGCCAGGCGGACATTTAAAATGCCCTACCACCAACCAAACCGAGTACTTAAACATATACCCCGCTGGGGATCGAACCCGCGACCTCCAAATCGTAAACCCAATGTTGTTTACATTGAGCCACGGAGGCGGTTATATCTAATTATCGCAAGCAATTCCGGGGGGAATAATGTGGCACAGATTTCCATCCTTTATTTGTACTTAACTAAGCTATCAAACAGAATTTAAAAACATTATATATATTTACAGACAGCGCCATCTAGTTCCACACTAAGCAACTAGGCTTGTGTTGTGGTTACCACATAGTTGATAAACTACACAAATACATATTTTTTTTGTAAACATGTCTTGGGTACACATGTCCGTATTCATCATACAAACATATGCCCCTAGCGGGATTCGAACCAGCGACCTTTTGGTATAGCAGCAGAGTTTCTAACCACTACACCAAACAGTAATAACAAATTAATAATATATCATCAGTAACGTAATATAACATCGGCAATAATACATGTTATTTCAAACTGAAACAAAATATACAAGCAAAATACAAGATCTAAATAAATCTCAACCTGTTTATTTACATCTCCGAATAGCATTACTGTTCACTGGTTTAAAGTTTTCACTTCGCGAAGAATGGGCTGCATTAAAAATACAACTTCTTAAAAGCGAAGCTCTAGGAACTTCTCTTAATAATCCCGAAGCACTCAACACAGCTTTAATGAACTGTAAGGAAATTAAATGCATTAAACAAACTTCAAGTTGGTTGTAGTGAGTAGAGTAGTGTAGAGTGTTCTCACCTATGGGCTGGGGCACCTCAGTACCAGCTTCTTCCTTTTGACCGCGTTCAACGTCGCGCAGTCCGAATTGTCGGCCAAGAGAGTCTCACCGAGCGACTGGATCCCCTGGCGTTGCGAAGAGACGTCGCGTCCCTCTGCATTCTCTATCGCATATTTCATGGGGAGTGTTCTGAAGAACTGTTCGAGCTAATACCCGCTGCTCAATTTAACCGATACACTTCTCGGAGAAAATTAAATTTCCATCCACATCACCTGGATGAGTGGAAGTCTACCACTGTACGTTTCTCAAGAAATTTCTTGCCACGTACGACCACCCTGTGGAACGGACTTCCGGCAGCGGTATTCCCGAACGAGTACGACATTGGAACCTTCAAGAAGCGAGCCTACACCTTCCTCAAAGGCCGGCAACGCATCTGTGACCCTTTTGGTGTTGCGGGTGTCCATGGGCGGCGGTGATTACTTTCCATCAGGTGACCCGCATGCTCGTTTGCCGCTCTCTCATATAAAAAAAAAAAAAAAAAGTGAAAAATTTGACTCTGACTTTCCGGGATGTATCCATATCAATCTCTGACTATCTTAGGAGTTAAATTTTATGCGCTCCATGTCAAATTTATTTTTATTTTATTAATTTACATAGAATCAACAGCATAATTACAAATTCTTATACAGAAAACTAATACCAAACTTATGCCAATTAACGATTCTTATTATGTTACTGTGGTTACCCTTAAAATTGAATGGATAATGTTTTAGATAAAATTACAATAAAATTGGTACTATTACATTATTAATTATAATATTATTATATAAATATCAATAAAAACAAATCAATTTTTCAGTGATATACGAGTCGTTATGTTAATATGTCTAAATTACATAGTATTGAAAGTGAAATAAGCCAAATGAAAATGTCAAAATTATAGGTCTATAAATATGTACAAATATGTGTGTTGTGAGTGTCTGTGTGTGGAAGAGTGTGTGTGACAGTTAGTGTGTGATGGTGGTGGCTTTTGCAGCGACAAATTGCAAATTGCAGCTAAAAAGATATTTCACGTCGAAACAGCTTTTGGTACTTTACATGCTCGCTCAGATAGCTCGTGCATAAAATAATTTTATTTATTTATTTAATAATAAAAGACACACAGTATGACATTCTTATTGTTGACAATGATTTGTGAACATGTAAGCCAAATTCGAGATTCCACTTTCTGCCATACAGAATTTACAGATACCGGGAGAGTATGACACCCCCTGGAGCGACCTCTGGGCCTCCCCTTGTGAGGTGGGGGAGGGGTGCTTGGAGCCGCTTATGCGTTCCCAGGTCCTCGCTACTGCCGAAGAAGGTCGCCGCGGGGTTTTAGCGGGTATCCCACCCGACAGGGAGGGGAGTCCCACATAACCGTCTCGCCGTCCCCCAGGCGAGCGGTACGCGTAATGCGTTACCCCGCGAAAAAAAAAAATCACAGATTATAAAATCAGCCGTTAGCTGTCATTAATACTAATGTGTATGGATATGGGAGTGCATAATAATAATAATATGTGCATTAAGGCCCGTATTTCAGAATATTGCTCAAGCGTAGATCTGCGCTTGAGTGTAGTTAAAGAAAGATGTCGCTATACAAGTTTTTTTTTTTTTTTTTTTTTTTTTTTTTAATTAGAATGGGATCGCTCTTGACCTTAATCTGGACTAATGTCGAGATAAGGTCTACGATGGAACGAGCTTTCCCAGAAGATGCCTATTTAACCTGACTTTAAAGAGCTGCGGGTTATATGCGATTGGAAACACAGTTACATAAAGTTGCATAAAGCTGTTCTTTTTTAACTATCCTCAAGCGGAGATCTCGGCTTGAGTAACATACTGTAATAAGGGTCTAATTGTGCCTGTAATACTAAATGAAAGATGCATAATCGAACTAATTATATTATTATATACCGCATGAGTTTTTTTTACCGTAAGGAAAAAAATAGGGCATATTAGGTAAGTGAAATATTGGCATAGGAAGTTTACATTATTTTTTCAAAACCATCATCGAATAAACCATTAATTGTATCAATTGACGGTCGCGTTTGTAGCCTATTCCACACAATAACATCATTAAATTGAATAAATACAGAAAATTTGGCGAAAATATGAGTTGCAAATAAATTTCGCACGATAGAAACTCTCCAGTCGCATATCAAACCAGGGGCCCCCCGGGTACATATTTGAAAAAAAAAAAATGAACTACTTATGCCAAAAACTTCTATTTCACTTACCTAATATGTCCTATTTTTACCTTACGGTAAAAAAACTCACCTGTATATTATAAATACAATATGTAAGGATGGTGTGTAAATACCTATAGAATAATTTGTTTATATTTTCCATTTATAGACAACAAGCTTTCCGCCCGCGGCTTCGGCTGCGTGGATTAACTTTATCGAGGAAATTTTGTTTATCCCGCAGGGAACTACTCACTTTAACGGGATAAAAAATATCCTATGTCTTAATCCAGGGTATGTTCTACCTATATACCAAGTTTCAAATCCGTTCATCCGTTTCGCCATGATTGAGCAACAAACAAACAAACACCCAAACTTTCGCATTTATTATATTAGTTAGATATTTGCCCATTCTTATCATTAGTTAGTTCAATCAATTCAATTAAATTACTCGATAAAGTCAGTCTTTCCGAAATCTTGGCATCTTTAAGAGCCGGGTAGAAGGGCATTTATCCCGTGCGTATATTCGACTCCATCGTCACTTTCCATCACATGAGATTGTGGTCAACGCGTATTGGAAATCAATTTTAACCTACTTCTAATTGTATCGAAAGGAAACTCGGTTATATAGTTCAGATGACAACACTATAATTTCGTATTTTGAAGCAGATCTGATGATGTCGAGGGTCTGATGATGGAGCCACGATGTGGATGATGGAACTCTTCAGTGACTACTAGTAAACTCAAGTTAGGGCTCATATGATTCGATTAAGCGTGTTTTTTGTTTTTTTTTAATTACATAATATCTAATTATTGTGATGTGAAAATACGCGAATAAAGAAATTTATAAATCAAACATTTTTTTATTCGTGTTTTGGTTAGCGCCTCACCAAAGTTAAACAAGAGAATACCTACTTCAAACTGCGACCATAACCCTTGACACCTCTCTGTTCACACAAAGTTAACCTGTGCCTGCCACTTGGTCACTTGCAGAACTATTATGACAGGCGCTTCGGGAATTTCTGTAGTTGGTAATTTGATCAGGGGTTAAGTGAACAGTTGGAAATAACCTGTATGTGTGTAAGTATAAAGAGACACCATCTGAATGCTTACTTGGCTCGTTGGAGCATCACATTTTAAGTGTGAAGAAATAAATCGTTTGAATAAATAAAATATCCTTGAACATATCCACACTAAGCAACTAGGGAGTAAACAGGAATTACATGAAGTAAATTTGAACCTGTATATTTATTCTCACTTTTGTAAGTGTATACATTTGGCCCACGGGTTCCTCTGAAACTCAAGGGAAAAATTTATAAGACCATCATAAGATCTGTCACCATGCATGGATCTGAGTTTTGGGCAATGAAAGAGACGGATGAAAATAGAATTCATGTGGGAGAGATGAGAATGCTAAGATGTATGTGTGGTGAGACTGGAATGGATAAGATCATGAATAAGTATCTCACAGGAAGTCTGAAAGTGGCACCAATAACAGAAAAGTTGAGGAGTAATAGCTTTTTGTATTTAGACAAGTTTATCCATCATATCCATAAAACAAATCGTATACTTTCACGAATATTTTTTTTTAAATACTTATACCTATATTATAAATGGAATGGTTCATAACTTAGATGTATATACTCATGACCTATAGATATAGTGGTCAAGGTCACTAACAACTACACCAAGCCGAACGATGATGTGTTAGTGAATAGTAAATATGATTCTAATTTCAGATATCTAAAATTTTCCTCTTAAATTTTTGTTAGCTGTAAACTTGCAAATTTACAGCTAAGGCCAAACCAACGCGTTCAGCCACCGTCCGCGGTGGCGTCCACTGTCTGGCCTGTGGGGCGGTGAGACGGACTAAAACCTCGCGGGGACCTTCCTCGGCAGTAAGGAGGACCTGGGTACGCATAGGAATTTTCCTTTTGCCTGTAACGTCTACCAAACCTTTGGCCAAGGCTTTATAACATCCGCCACCGTGCACGCTACGGACGCTTGGTTGATCGCTTTGGTTTGGCCAAAGCTTTAAGTCATTAGTCAAAAGAACGTAAGTTCTCGTGCAGTAGGATTCGTGGTTACAATATACATCTTATACTTTATTTTATCTATACATTTTACCACCTTTTGTAGGTACTTTACTTCCTTACTTGTCTATCTGTCCAGTTTTTCATTACATATGAAGTTCATATTTATACAGCTACATAAAAGTCTACCGAAAACCTGTCTCGTCAAAGCGTAGATACTTTCAATTAGCGTCGTCATTTGCAGAAAAAAATGTATTTATTTAGGTATACTTGTGCGCAATATAAACTATAATATAAATAAAGTCATTGAACAATTATTTTATTTTTCGTTGTATAACAAACAAACAAACAAACAAAATATTCTTTATTGTATAATAGTAAGAAGCATAAAAAATAAGAAAAAGGGGATAGTACAATTTGGCGGCCTTATCACTTTTTATAACTACATTAAATTTCAGTACCAGATTAAAAGCTGTGGCAGACAGATAAACTTCTCGGAAATTTATAAGTTTCTTGTTTGATTATAACAGCCCAGAAATATGCCATCAACATGTACTATAATAAAAGAAATAATCCCAACAATTCTCAGAATCATGTCATAATGAACAAAATTACAATAACACAACAATTGAAGTGAATTTATTAGTATTCATTGAAGCGTTTACTCTGCTCCCGGCTACACCATGGGATTCGCTTGACAATATCATAATGTATTGTAGTCAGAAATATATTTACAAAAGTTTCAAAGCGACGTGTCAAAACGGATTCAAAATCCCTCAAAAATGGCCTTTGACAACACATATGTAGCAGCCCTAGCACTAATTTCTTTTATCACCACTATCGGCAAATTTATATAACCTTTGGCAATAATAATTTGCTGAGATAAAAACGTTAGTAACTAATTATAAATACGTTATTTAAACGGTTAAATGCTAATGTACCGCAGGGTTATAGTGACACGAGTAAATTGTGTAAAATGCGACAACAAATATTTATTATTACTTGTCTTTTGCAAGCATTGTGTTCGATTGCATTAAATTTGGATTACTTAGATCCTGTGAAATTGCAAAGTGAAATTAGTTCCACAATTCAAGAAGATTTAGTTAATTCGATTATAAAAAGCAAGTATAGTGATAAAGTAACTGTAAAAATTAGATCCAAATTATTTCATGATAACAAAGACACCTTTGAAATTGAAAGCACTGAAAATTTACTAATTGTCAAAGCTATTAGCGGTGTCGCTGCTTTGTGGGGTTTCTACTACTACCTTAAAAAATATTGCAATAGCCATATTGGATGGCACTGGCAAAACACCCAAAATGTTAACATACCCGATCCACTACCCAGTGCCAAAGAAAAAGTTGTGGCTATCGAAAGATTTAGAGTATATGCTAACGCAAATGTTTCATCATACACCCATGTGTGGTGGAACATCGACCAATGGAAGCAACACATCGTGTGGATGGCTTTAAACGGTATTAACTTGTCTCTAGCACCAATAGCACAGGAAGCTGCTTGGGAACGAGTGTACAAAAAACTTGGTATGACTCAAAACGAAATTGATGACCATTTCACCGGACCAGCATATTTGGCTTGGAACAGGAATGGTAACCTACGAGGCTATGGGGGACCCCTATCGCAATCATGGCATAGTCAGCAAAGGTAGATACAAATAATTGTGGTTGATTATATGGTCAGGCTTGGTATGATTCCCATAATTCCAACTTTCAATGGTCATGTTCCAAGAGCATTTCATAGATTATATAGCGATAAAAAATTACACTGGTTGAAACCGTGGAGTGGCTTCAATTCTACCAAATATTGCTGCAGTCTGTTTATTGACCCCTCAGAACCTCTGTTCAAAACTGTTGGGAAAATGTTTTTGGAAGAAATCGCTATTGATTTGCCAAAATATAGTCACTTTTACATGGCTGAATCTTTTACACAGACTTCTTTAGAATTGACCGAGGATTTTGTTGTAAAAACGGCAGCAGCAATATTTTCAATTTTAAATAGTATAGATAAAAAAGCAGTATGGGTAATACCTTGGAGTATTTTTATCAGAAATATACAATGGAACGATGTTGCTCAAGCATACTTTACCTCGGCGCCTAATGGACGAATACTTATAATTGACTATGGATCACAACTGGTTTCATATGCTGAAAACTATGAGATTTATCATGGACAGCCATTTATTTGGACTATGTTGCAGAACGGCAGAGGACACTTTGGCATGTATGGAAGTACACGACAAGTTTCCACAAATTTAGAATCAGCGAGACATAATGCCAAGGCCAATAATATGATTGGTATTGGCATTTCATCTGCAGAATTAAGCAATAATTATGTTATGTACGATTATATGTTTGATTTGGGATGGAGTAGGAAGCATAATTTGGATTGGACTGCTGCTTATGGAAAAAGACGAAATGGCTGTAATGCAACCAGTAATGCTTGGATGTATTTGATGAGAAGTGTTTACAATTACAACGGAAGTAGAACATTAGATGATCAAACTTTTATTAACAACAGACCTACCTTTTATCCGATATTAATAGCTTTGCCTTGGGTTTACTTCGATAAAGATGACTTATTTGCCGCATTCAGGGGTTTTGTATTCGTCACTGAGCAAGAATGTAATACAGGAGGTTTTTACCATGATCTTGTCGATGTGACGACTCATGCGTTGCAGTATCGAGCAGCGCAATTATATATGAAGATGATCTCGATCGTTTATAATTCTGATGCATCAATTGAGATGTTAGAAATAATAATAAAACTATTTCTTGAAATATTGCAGGACATTGAAAATATCTTGGCCACCAACGATGATTTTTCCATTTTCTATTGGTTAAGGCAAGCTAGAGAAATGTCAACAAACCCTGAAGAAAGTCATCAGTATGAATCGAATGCTAGAGATCAAATATCTGGGTGGGTGCCACATTCATTGTATTATTCTAATTATGCTGGTAAGCAGTGGGCTGAACTGTACCATTACCTTTATATTCCTAGATGGCAAAAGTTTTTGAAAATGACTTTAGACGCTAAACGTAGCTCAAATAAAGTTATTGATGAAGAAAATGCCCACAATATCCTGAAGATAAGCGTGGAAAGGGCTTTTCACTTTATAGAAATCAAACCATTAGTTAAGCGTCATACTAAGAAACTGGCAATGGAATTGTATAAGAAATGGGAGCACATGCCGTTACTTGAAGATCTGAAAATAGAATGACTTATTTTCTAATACTAATTTATTTTGACAATTAAAGGATGACTCAGGTTTTATATTTCAATTTCAGAATAGAATATAAAAGTACGGTATAAAGCTATCTTGGAGCTGGAGAGAGTTTCTGAGTCACATAGACGTTTCTGTCTTTAAGTTTGCTTTTCCAAGTCGACTAATATTTTTAATTAGGCTTTTATTTATGTCATAACTAGTTATGTTATTAAAAATAGACCTCGATAAATAGCGAATATTAAAAATTTATGTCTTATTTATTTAATGTTATCTTAATTTCTATTTCAGAGAGTATAATACCTAGCTTTTTAGGTCTTATTTATAATATAATCTAACTAATATTATAAATGCGAAAGTTTGGATGTTTGTTGGTTAATTGAACTTGGCTGAACGGATTTGGATGAATTTCGTATATAGGTAGAAAATACCCCGGATTAAGATATAGGACTTTTTATCCTGTTAAAGTGAGTAGTTCCCGCGGGATAAATTCATTAAACATATTATCTGCGATAAAGCTATTCAACGCAGGCAAAGCTGAGGGCGGAAAGCTAGTAAGTTCTACGTCTAATCTAACTAATATTATAAATAATATTATAAATGCGTAAATTCAGATTTCCTTCCTTTTCCCAGACGTTCAATCGAGAAGACCTAATATTATAAAAAGTTTGAATATTTGTTTCTTGCTTAATTGAACTTGACTAAACGGATTTGGATGAAATTTCGTGTATAGGCAGAACATAGTCTCAATTAAATTATAGGATATTTTTATCCCGATAAAGTGAGCAGTTCCCGCGGGATAAATAAATTTCGGCGATAAGGTTATTCCCCGCAGTCGAAACCACGGGCGAAAACCTAGTTAAAAATATTGTTAATAGTAAAGCTTTTAATACTCCATCATTATCACATATCACAAGACGAGTAACATAAAGTCCATCAAGGAATTCCAGTGGCAATGTTCTGGCTCCATATTCGGACCCCATCATTTGTAATGGAAAGTGTTCAAGGCAACAAAACAAACTAGCCCAAATTCGACTAGATCCAGTCCATCATCAGATCGGCTCGATGGTACCATAATATTGCAATGTCACCGAATTTACATAAGTGTGCCAATTTCAGTCCAATAACCACGAACCAACAAAATATATTATAACTTATCTTATAACACTTGTATTCTCACAACGAAATTAAAGTTTACTCATTAATCACCACTAGCTACTAGCAACCACCGTCTTATCTAAATCTGCCGCCAAGCAGCAATGTTAATAGTATTGTTGTGTTCCGGTTGTCAGAGATAAGATAGCCAGTCTCCCCAATGTGTTGAGGTTTCCGGGTCAGTACGCTTCCACCTTCGACCTCACCTTCACTTAACATTAGGTGTGACTGAAGTACTAACCCGTTGTGCATAAAAAAAAAATTAAAATCCATCCAGCCGTTTAGTTGCTACGAGGGAATAAAGAATCCGACATACATACCTACATAGATTATGCGCGAAATACATAACCTTCTCTTCAGTCGGATAAATAACAAAAATAAGCAGGTATAAATTGAAGTCCCCTGAGTAAGAGTAAGAATAAGAATAGTTTATTATGAACGCCACAACACGACGCAAAAACAAAGAAGTAGTAAATTATGGCTAAAACAGAAATACAATTATGAAGAAGATCCCGACAATGCTGTCACGTGTTGCGGCGTGCACAAATGGGTTAGCACTCAGCTCATGCTGAGACGAATCACAGCGCTGGTTTTCAGTGCCCCCAAATGGCCAGTGACGCACGGACGCCACGTGAGGTACAATAATGAGCAGAATAATAATAAATAATTATAGTCGGTTAATAAGTAAATAACTATTATGGTATGAACATTTACCTTCTTAATACCTTAACCACCTCCGTGGCTCAAAGTAAACAACATTGGGTTTACGATTCAGAGGTCGCGGCTTCGATCCCCGATGTTTAGTACTCGGTTTGGTTGGTGGTAGGGTATTTTAAATGTTTGCCTGCTAGCTACCACCATCTTACCTAAATCCGCCGCCAAACAGCAATGTTAATAGTATTGTTTTGTTCCGGTTGTCAGAGATAAGATAGCCAGTCCCCCAAATAAGATGGGGTTTCCGGGTCAGTACATTACCACCTTCGGCCTCATCTTCACTTAACATCAGGTGTGATTGAGGTCAAGTGCAAACCCATTGTGCATAAAAAAAAACCTTACCGGTCCTTATTAGAAATAAACACAAAACAGGCAGATTCGCCAGATTACTAAAAAAATTTTTGTTAGCCTGTAACTCTTATCATCATCGGCCCGTAAGCATCCCACTGCAGGGATATAGGCCTTCCCTCGGAAAATGAGGGAGTATGGGCCGTAGTCCAACACGCTAGCCCAATGCGGGTTGGGGATTGCACATGCCTTTGTATTTTTTTTCTCAGGCATGCAGGTTTCCTCACGATGTTTTCCTTCGCCGTTTTAAGAGCCGACGGATAAATGCACATAAGTAATTAAATTAAATTTAAAAACTCATTGGCCTGCCTGGAAATCGAATACGGACCTCCCAAATTGGGAGACCGCGTCTTAACCGCTGAGCCACCGGCGCTCCTGTAACTCTTATGTAAATACTTATTTAATACATACGACGACGTCCACATTGTAACTAGGTAATATAGGTAGGTCCGCTTGTACATGGAATACTGCTGTCACCTCTGGGATGGTTTAGCCAAGTACCAACTAGCTGCAACTCGATTCTGTGGAACGACGACCCATGACACTCATAGGTGATAATTCGGTGACTGCTAAATTGCAGAGCCTTGAACACCGTCGCAAAGTCGCCTGTCTCTCAGTTTTTTACAGGATGCATTTCGGGGAGTGTGCGTTGGAATTACATAATCTTATTCCACCGTCGCCCTTCCATCTTCGCAGGACTAGGCGTGGGGAGGGATTCCACCCGCATAAAGTTAACATACCGAACATTCGCACTAAGAAGTTCAATTCTTCATTCATCATCCGAACAGCCAAGGCATGGAACTCCCTTCCGGCGTCAGTCTTTCCTGAATCCTACAACCTTGGGATCTTCAAGAGCAGAATGAATAGGCATTTACTGGGATTGTGTGCTTCGTCTTCGACCACATCGTCACTTTCCATCAGGTGAGAAAACTCTCGTCAAACGCGAATCCAGTCAATCATAAAATAAAAATAAAAAAAATATAGCTTCTTGTGACTCGAGTTTGTTATTCACGAGACTGTTTTGTGGAGCATAGTTTAATTAAGAGCATGTAATCGATTTAATAAAAAATAAACTGTAGTTATATATTACTGCGTATTGGACCTCGTCGTTCAAACAATCAAAATGGCACACTTAATTGGTGTTGAAACAGGCGTTTGGAACCAATGGGAACTCAGTCACACACCGACTTCGTTCGCAAACCGTCGTATCTAATGCTGATTTTTATAGTAAAAAATTACACTACCACAGAACCGTGACCAAGAAATATGCGATAACAGTATGTATTACTCTTAAAAGGGATATTTTTAATTAATACTGTAATTTTTCCTTGCACTTTTATGTGACCGATAATAAGTTGTGAGTACAGACTATAAAAAAATTTGATTGGGCGCGGTTGGCCATTTATTTTTTTATTTTCATTCCTGTTAGTTCTCGAAGATTCTAAGAAATGGCGCACTTTTATCTGCTAAGAAAAGCGCGAAAAAGAGGAGACCGTGTCTATGGCAAAGAAATCAATGGTTTTGAATTAATACATTTTTAATAAGACGACCAGTTTGGTGTAGTGGCTAGAAACTCTGACCACTATACCAAAAGGTAGTGGGTTCGAATCCCGCTAGGGACATATGTTTGTATGATGAATACGGACAGATGTACCCGAGTTATGGAAGTTTTCATTTATAATAAGTATTTATTTACAAAAAAAATGTATTTGTGTAGTATAACTATCAACCACGTGGCCTCCACAACACAAGCCTAGTTGCTTAGTGTGGAACTAGATGGCATTGTGTGTATGTCCAAGGATATTTATTTATCATTATTTATTTAATACTCTCAGAGTTTTACTTTAGAAAATATTTTTATTGTAATACAATGGAAAACGTCAGACAATCATTTCGTTGGAAATTCGACTTCACTCATTCTTACATTCAACTGGAACCTCTGCCTTGTCAAGCTCTGCGTGTCATCATTGTGCTTCACTAGCGACCTCAGCTCGTACGTACCGGAGGCGTCCTCACCTACACCCCGGAAGCCGATCGCACAGGAATTAAAAGGCGCTACAGCTTCTAAATAAAATATGTTGGTATGAGGAATTCTGTTGATGGGGTAGGCTTCGTACATCATGCCGTTGGGGAAAGTGACATAACAAGCTTGTAACGTGTCGAACCAAAATTTTGCGATTGACATCGATGTTCCGATCAACGGGTTAGAAATATAATTGACTGTTTGATCAGGTAGAAAGATTTCTTGAACACCGTGTCCTGAAATTAAAATAAAACATAACTTTGGGGGAGGCCTTTATCAAGCAGTTGGCGTCTTTCGGCTGATATGATGATCATGATAACGCATCTTAGCATTTTGATTAAAAGATAAAGTTGACCAATTGTTTGGTGTAGTGGTTAGAATCTCTGACTGCTACACCAAAAGGTTGCGGGTTCGAATCCCGCTAGGGGCTATATTTGCTTGATGATTACAGACATGTGTTCCAGAGTTATGGATGTTTCTCATTTATATATGTATTTATAATTTTGTATAGTTTATCAACCATCTGGTATCCATAATACAAGCCTAGTTGCATAGTGTGGAACTAGATGACGCTGTGTGTAAGTGCAAAGATATTTATTTAACTTTGTTAAGAGACAACGGGTTTGTACTTGACTTGAATTACACCTCAAGCGTAAGAGCGACGTTGTTTGGAGGACTGGCTAACTTAGCTCAAACAGTCGCAACACAACAATGCTATCGGAGACATAGAAAAGATGGCGGTAGCTAGCCAAGCAGACAAAATGACTACCGCAAATAAAATTCGAGAAAAACTTTATCTTTAGTTAAGAGATTTTTATTAGGTTATTAGGTTAGTGGCGCACTCATTGGATTAATGAAGATTTATTTTTATATAAAGAGTAAATAAAAAAATTGCTTTTACTTGCAATCGAGAAGCCTAAAAACAATTTTTTTATTCACAACGAGTTGGTACTTGACCTCAATCACACCTGAAAGATGAGGTCGAAGGTGGAAGCGTACTGACCTGCAAACCCCAACATATTTGGGGGACTGGCTATCTTATCTTTGACAATCGGAACACAACAATGCTATTAACATTGCTGTTTGGCGGCAGATTTAGATAAGATGGTGGTAGCTAGCCAGGCGGACATTTAAAATGCCCTACCACCAACCAAACCGAGTATTTAAACATGTACCCCGCTGGGGATCGAACCCGCTACCTCCGAATCGTAAACCCAATGTTGTTTACATTGAGCCACGGGGACCATAATACCTGAATAACTTTGATGAGGGTTATTTTCCACAATCCACGATTATAATTTTTTTTTTCATAATTTGGCCGAATTTATCAATAATTTGAAAGTCTTGAAAATAAGCGTAATTAAAGCTATGTTATATAGGTATTATTTACAATTAGCTTTTGTGCTGTGTGGTTTCGGCATTCAAATAGAATAGAACCAACCCGTCTCTTCCCGTGGGTGTCGTAAAAGGCGACTAAGGGACTTTCACATTTCAACGGCGATGGGCTCACTCCCTGACACGTGTGCATTTCTGTATGTTTCATAAGGTGAATCGTGGATGTTGTTTCATTCATTAAACTTTTAATGTTTGGAACACCCAAACACTATTGTTTATCTCTTATATCTGTGATCACCCTATATTTGGGATAGAGGTCGTGGCATTATGTATGTACAGGAGGACGTATCTACGTATGTACAATTAGCTTTTAGGCTTCTCGAGTGCAGGTCAGAGACATTTAAAAATAAATCTTAATTAATCCAATGAGGGCGCCACTAGACGGAATAAACCCTCTTAAGGAGTGGTTTCGGCACGTAAATAGAACCAAGCCATCTCTTCCCGTGGATGTTGTAAGAGGAGATTAAGGGATTGTCCACAAAGATACATAAACTTGCACGTTTTAACAAAGATGAGTTCACCCCCTGTCACGTGTGCATTTCTGTATATTTCGTAAGGAGAACCGAGGATGATATTTCACCCAAACACGTGGGATATTTCTGACCACCCCATTTAGGATAAAGGACGTGAAGTTATTTATGCACTTAATTAGGAGTAAATTCTAAAACTATTATTTTTACCTTGAGACACAACAGCAGCTATCACTAGATATATCAAAAATTTGGCAGCCATTTTGACTAACAATTAGCGAAATGCATAAGAATATACTTTGAATCCATTTATAAAGAGCCAATGAACTTGATTATCTTTACCTATAATGTTATCCTACACTATTGTATGATAATCATTTCGTAATCAGAGATCAAACCAAGATATATATGTTATAAATTTATGTAGATCTCAGCTAATGATTTGGGTACTACGTTTACAGGATTTTAATGATTTGGCATGCACTTTCAGAAACCTTTAAACGTTGTATACTTTTAGTGATAAGGCCGCCAAATTGTACTATCCCATTTTTGTGACTTTACATTTGTGAACCTGTTAAAACCTCAGACATCGTGATCTGCTGGTCTTTGTTAGTACTTATTGACTGAAGCGGCTCGAATCACTTTAGGCAGAGATGCGAACTGCGGGAAGCTATGAAGGTGTGGGACGCAATACCTCATATATGTTCTTGTCACCGTCTGCTATGCTATGGTCAACGTAACCTGACCCGAACCCGTCATCACGGGAAGCAGAGGGATGGCCTTTTTCAAATCTATATTATCGACGCCATTTTAGATGTTTCTTTAAAACTCTCCTTTTATTTATATCAGTAATTTCGAAACATTCGGTACTTATCTAAGACTTCTCAACTTTTTTGCGAATCTCAGATGAAGTAAACTCCAAACGTCCACACACGTTTTGAGCTACGATTAATTTATTTTGTGACGTTTATGATGTTACTTCTTCGGCATTCGGTCTAATTTAATACTCAAACTTAACGAAAGATGTGCTCAACAGCACCCTCTGTGGCTTTAAGAGGGTTTCTTCCGTCTAGTGACGCCCTCGTTGGATAAATTCAAAGTTTCTTTTTAAATATTGAATAAATAAAAAAAATCGCTGTGACTTACATTGAAGAAGCGTAAAAGTTATTTATAAATAATACCTAAAAATAGCTTTGATGGGGATTATTATTTTATAAAAAAGTGGCCGTTTTTCTCGAACTTCTCGAAAATAACCGTAATTAAGGCGAGTCACCGGAGGTGAGCGGAGAAAAACTGTTTTCCTAGATCTAATATGTTAGGTATTTACTATCAAATAACGGCCTTACAAAAAATACATAATATACCCAAGGATATTGTCTAAAGAATGTGCTATTTTGTTACACGATAGGATGTACTTTACTCGATCATTTAAAATCCTGAAAACAGGCTAAAATAGAAATCTAAAACGAATTTTTTATTAATAAAATTTCTTACTTTGCACATAATTTTTATATGGAGATATTTATGTTTAAGTATTACAGAGAACCTGCTAAGTTTTGGTTTTTAACTGAGACCTATATTTATTTAATTCATATTTAACCCAAAACTTGAGCGCTTTGACCACAAGCCCCGCCGCCCGCTACCCCGTCAGTTGTAATCTGGTGCGTGCCACCTTCAGACGTTTGTCAAATTTTCTCCGCCCTGTCATAAGCTCGCGCAACGGTAAAATATATTAAAATGGCTAATAAAAAAAATAAAATTAGGAAGAATTCAGTGATAATATCTAAAAGAAGGACAGGAAAAGAGAACTACAAGAAACGGTATGTAAATTACTCTCATAGTAAAATTATGTAAATTTTCCTTCTTTTTCAAAGCATTATTATAACTAAGTAAGTACACAACGATATTTCTAAAGGTAATTCAAATAATTTTTTATTGTTCATTCCCATTTTCGCGTAAATATTTATATTAGGACGAAAGAGAGGAATATTAGCATTTTGTATATAATATTTAGTTGCTTTCGTAATTACTTGATGATGACGATGACACAGACTAAATAATATCAGTATGACCAAAAATGTTTGTGTATTGAGAAATTTCGAAAACTAAATATATTATGGTTCATTATTTTAGATTTCGTACAGTCGACAGCACGTCCAGTGTAACACAGGTGACTCTTATTATCCGGCGCTAAGGTTTAAACTCAAACTAAAGTGTTACACTTGACGTGCTGTCGACTGTACTACACAACTTTTGTAATTATTTTTCGACTTTTCATATAAAATACACTATGAACCGATCAGTTTCGTATGGGAAGTCAAATTTTTTTACGGATTTCGACCCAGGTCACTTGGGAGAAGTGTTCTATTATATGAAAAAATTACTCTGTATTTAATTTACTATTTTATTTTAGGTTACAAAAACAATCACGAGTGTCTGATATGACCACTCCATTAGTAGAATTGCAACCCGTGAACTTCAATACTCCAGCAATAGATGAGTAAGTGGATAATGCGTTCAGAAATATTAATTATACGTTTGATTATATTTACTGAAACATGAGAAATATAAGTTCACTATATAACAAAAAAAATTATAACTTTACTTTTACTGTTTTCAGCTTGACTGATAAAGCACGACTTGCAGAATATGTTGATAAATTACCTCAAAATAATAATAAAGAGTGAGTATATAACGTCATCATTAGTTATGGAACACACAAAACCCTAATAATAATATTCTACTTACCTAACTGTTTCAACTTCGGCCGATGCACAATTGCTTACACATTACGCCGGCAACACAACTGATATAATTTCATATTTCCTTGCACGTTAGGCCACGAAGATGCAAAGACCCGTAAATTATATTAAAAAAACCTTTTATTTTTCAGCAACATGGAGGAATTTCTGATTGTGGAAACCGAAAAAGAAGACAACCAGCCTATCGTAGGTCGACGAATTGTGGATATAAACTATCTTATGCTCCAACTGCAAGACAAATCCAACCATTATGATTTATTTGACTGCAAAACAGGATATTTTCAGCTAATTGGCGAAAAACGTAATGGATTGATCTCAAAATTTAAATTTAAATGTAATATGTGCCAAAAAATAATTGTGCTTGATTCTGAAAACCCAAAAAATGCGGAGATGATCAATGTAAATATTGCTGCTGCCTCTGGTATAGTGGCTACCGGAATTGGATTTTCCCAATTTGAAGAGCTGTTCTCTGCTATGGATGTGCCTGTATTTGCTTCAAGTTCCTATACACATCTACAGAACGTTGTTTACGATAAATGGGAGAAAATTGCCGCTGAATCAATGGAAGCTGCCGCAAATCGTGAAAAACAAGCAGCAATTGCTGAAGGTCGTATTAAAGATGGATATGCTCTCATCGATGTATTTGTGGATGGAGCTTGGTGCTTACGATCTTATGGAAATAATTTCCGAGCAAATTCAGGAACAGCAGCAATTATAGGCAAAAAATTTGGAGAGGTTCTCTACATGGCCGTAAAGAATAGATATTGTGTGATCTGTGCCCGAGCCGAAAAGAAGGGGCATAACCCAAAAGCACATAACTGTTACAAAAACTACAAGGGGTCTTCTACCGCCATGGAAGCAGATATTATCTGTGAAGGTTTTAAGGCCTCGAAAGAAATGTATGGCATTATATACGCAAGAATGATTGGTGATGGGGATTCTTCAACTTACGCCAAAATTCTGGAAGCAAAACCATACGACAACCACATCGTTGAAAAAATTGAATGCAGAAACCATGTACTGCGGAACTTCTGTAATAAGCTTCGAGCTGTACCTAAGGATACAAAATATTCTCTGGCTCATAGAAAGACTCTCACGAATGAAAAAATTATGAGCATGCGAAAAGTGATCGTGAAATCAATTAAATACCACAAAAGTTCTGGTACATCCAAGAACGAGTCTATTACATTGCTACACAATGACATTACTAATTCAATAGAGCATGCTTATGGTGATCATCGACTTTGCAGTGACTACAACTGTTCAAAAGAAAAAAATATGACAGGAAATACAGTAAAACTGGTGCAAAATTCGACGTTTTTATTTAGAGTCAAATCTATTATTGCTACTGCAGCAAATAAAGCTCGAAGTCTTATTGAAGATGTAGACACAAATGGAGTTGAACGTTTCAATAGTGTGGTTGCTAAATTTGTAGGGGGCAAAAGAATCAACTTTTCTTCCAGAAGAGGATATCAAGGAAGATGTGCCGCAGCCGTAGTTTCATATAATAACGAAACAGCAATATCCAGTGTACAAAGAGAAATACTCGGAAAAAGTCCTAAGGGTAAAGTTAAAGACGTGGAGAGAAGAAGATCATTAAAAAGAGTACGAAATCAAGAGCATCCCACAAAGAAAATACGAAAGATCAATGAAAGAACTAGTCTTCAGCATGATTATGGACCTACAAGTTTGGCCCCAGATATGACTTCAGAACAGTTGGAGAAGGCGAAGGAGCTCTTCCTTGATAATTTGAAAAATCTAACTGCTGATAGAACGGAAATAGAAAGAAACACCATATTACAACGCGATAGCAGCGACTGGATGGAAATACGAAAAAAAATAATAACAGCTTCAAACTTCGGACCTATTTGTAAAAGACAAATATCTAGAAGTACTGCACCATTAGTAAAAAACATACTTTATAAAAAAAACTTAGCTCATGTCTCATCAGTGTCTCATGGTATTGAGCACGAAAAACAAGCCTTGCAACAAATGGAGCTACAGGAAGTCATCAAAATTGAAGCTTGTGGGATTTTTATTGACGAACATTACCCATTTATAGGTGCAACACCCGATGGTTTAGTCGGAAATGACAGCATTGTCGAAATTAAATGTCCAATAACAGCTTTTAAAAAAGGGATAGAGACAGCTATAAAAGAAAACAAAATACAATTATACAAGTTTGACAAGAAAAACAATACAATATCAGTAAACAAAAAATGTAACTGGTATTATCAAGTGCAGGGTCAACTGCATGTAACGGGAAGAAGGGAGTGTATTTTTGGAATTTGGTCAGGCGAAAATCAAGCACTAGTCATTGAGCATATTTATAAAGATGACGAGTTCTGGAAAGCGACAATGGAGAAGAAGATTGTGAACTTTTATTTGAAATGCTTATTACCAGAAATTATTGATTCACGGCAAATTCGTGGCATGGCCATAAGAAATTTTACATTAGAAGATATAAATGAAAATGTTACTCCCAATTTGCCACAACCTGAGATAATAATATCCAAAAATACACCAGTAGAAGCCGAATGCAATATACAGCTTGAAGAATGTTCTGCAAAAATGCAGCCCTATGAGCTTCAACCTAGATATTTAGATTTTAACGAATATTGATCAATTATATATGAAACTAGCTGAACCGCAGTTTTTTTCCGACATACTTGATAAACCACAGACCAGTACACTGTACTGCACTACCCTTCCCTTCCCTGACCTGCCCTGCTCTGCATTGTCGGTCTTGTTTGCTCGCTGCTCCCATTCCATCGCCGATATGATGTACAGTCACGAGTACTAATATGAATACAACCTCATTCAACTGTGAACCTTATTGCATTGTCATAAGATCGCGAGTGTATACATTTTATTGCAGGCGACTGTACTCCCGTTGTCCCGCTGTGCCGCACCTGAAAAATAAAGTGACAACCTACCTCACTGCCGCCCACATCTCCATGTCTTGGATCCCATCCATGAAGGCTTGCAGTGTATTTGTTTCCACCATTGTAGAGTTGACCGTGAGATATGCCTTGCGTTCGAGCTTCTCGATTTCTAGCGCCCACTGTTGTAGTCCCTATCCTGGGCGCTGGACTCGATCGCATAGCTGGGCCCCAAGCACATGCTCTAGGTGGCACTCCAAGTATTGCGACTCGGGTGCCTCTAACAGTTTTGACAGTTCCAGTTCCAACACCGACCCTAAGGCCGCGACCTGGACGTCGGCGAGCAGAGCGGGCGACGCGACAGGGCGATTAATTTTGTATACGCGAACCGCGCGCGACCATACGAAATCGTTCGCCTGCCCGCGTCGCCCGCTCTGCTCGCCGACGTCCAAGTCGTGGCCTAAGTATAACTGTAAGAGCTGTCAGGCTCTGTTCATTCGTCCATCCATTGGCAGCAGCAACGCTCTGGAACTGCTGCCGGTAAGCGGGCCAGGAAGTAGTACTGCTCAATGGGCGTTGCTTGGGCTGCGGGCCTGGTCTCCGTACCGTAACACGTTGCGCCCGTGTCAGCACTCCGTCATCGTAGGTGATGCTCTCCCTTGGAGTCACTGGCATCTTGGTCATCAAATTTCACTTTCGATACCAGTTATTATGTGCGAGGATTCGCCATTTGGAGTAAAACGCCAATGTCAAGCTCCGAAGGTTTATTCACTCTTGTCTCCTAAACATTTATCCGATCGCAGGATCGAAGTCTTTGGATTCTGCAAAGTCGTCTTCCAAATTCGTTGTTTCAGCAGAAGCTGGTAGGTATTTTTATATTTATAACCTGTCAAAATCCTGATTTATACATTGTACTGTTGTTGTAATCTACGCCTATATAAAACTCCTGCTTTTTGTGTGGAGAACTAAATAAACATTAATTTAAAAAAAAATATCATTTGTAATCATATTTTATTTACTTGGTCTTTATTGCAAAAGTCAGACAGTGTTACACTACATACGTAATTACAGTACTGAAAGTTTAACTACTGAAATATTTTATGCTGTGGCGTGGCGTTGACGTTACGGGAAACGAATGACATCCGAGGTGCGGGACGCGCGGGCGGCCCCCCACACCTCACCTCCTAGAATCTTTGCTCGCCTTCAAATGCCTCGCCTTAAAGCTATTTAGGTATTATTTATAAATAGCCTTCCGCCCGCGGCTTCGCCTGCTTGGAATAGCTTTATCGTGGATTGTTTAATTTGTTTATCCCACGGGAACTACTCACTTTTTAGGGATAAAAAATATCCTATGTCTCAATTCAGGGTATATTCTACCTGTTTACCAAATTTCATCTAGATCCGTTCATCAGTTTTGCCATGATTGAGCAACAAACAAACATACAAATTTTTTATAATATTAGTTAGTATTTATAAGTAGCTTTTAGGCTTCTCGATTGATGGTCTGGGAAAAGGAAGGAAATCTGAATTTACCAATGGCGGCGTCGCTGGACGGATTAAGCCCTCTTAAGGAGGTCGTCAATCTTGCAGCTGTCTGGACACGCGGAGCAGAATATGTGATACAATGTCTGCGGGGAGACTCCGCACTCGCACAAATCAACAATTATCTTTACACGTATACATTATCTTTGATCTATCGTTATTTCCGCGATTTGAAGTTAAACATAAGCATATCATGCACTCTATTGATAAAGCAAATTTTCCATACATCCGTAACTAGCCAAAGTCCAATTTTTTTTTGTCTCTTTCTTGCAACAATATTGGAACGTAAAAGGATATGAGCCTATACAGCCTATATAGTCTTCAGTAGTATTCCTTCTGTAGTAATTCTTCAGTAAAGTGACAGAATGCTTTAAGGAATTTTGGCGGCCTCTTTTGGGAACCACAAAGTTCATCACGCACTTTAATTTACACTTCCCTTCACTTGTACACCATCACTGACTTTTGCCGTACAATATTCTGCAGTTATTAAACTTCAAAACACAAAATGCACAAATCAGGCACAAGAAATAAAAACAAAAATGCAACATCACTCGCTAAGTTCCCTCCAAGAAGCCCGGTAAAGTCCAACTATAAAATGATCTTAACCCCCGACTACAAACGACGGATGTTATGTGTTTGATGGCGTTGTGTTTGTACGGACGTGTCTCAGTGATGCGTGGTCCGATAGGAAAGCCGTTTTTTTTGTATTAAAAAAAATCGATTGACTTAATGTAGGTCGTACTGCCAAAGCGCGTATTATTATGATAAATAAGTATTTCGGACATTTACACCAATCACCTCGATCCAAACTAAGCAAAGTTTTTACTATGAATATTAGATAACAAACATACGTAACTATTTATATAAATATCCATGACTCTGGAATAAAGTTAGTATTCATGATACAAACCCCTCGCGGCATTCGAACCCGCAACTGTTAGTGTCGCAGACATGGTCACTATCCATTCCCCCAGTCGGTCGTCATTTACATTTGCAATACCGCGCAATTGTTTAAACTCAAATTTTACAGGGATAAAGGAAAACTTAATATCACTGACGATATCTTTTCGATTCTTAAAAACAACAATATGGCCAAAAAACCAAGTTTATTTTAAAATCTTCCCGTAAACATCCCACTGCAGGGATATAGGGCTTTCCCTCGTGTATGAGGAAGTATGGGCCATAGTCCACCACGCTGGCCCAATGCCGGTTGGGGACTTCACATGTCTTTGATTTTTTATTTCTCAGGCATGTAGGTATATCACTATAATACGTCACATATAAAACACGTTATAAGTATACCACGTTATCAAAATATACTTAGCCGTTATGAACCACAAATCCTAAATAGCCGAAGTGGGAAGAGACTGATAAAAGTAAATGAAGCAAGAGTGCCAGGTCAGAATCGAATGGGTATCTGCGTGATTTTATGTATGAATGTATAGTGGCTCTGTGTCAGTGTTCAGGTCAGAGCGACCACAGAAGCGACGTTAAGTACAGATTAGTTAGTGACCACAGGTGGAACGGGCGAGGAAATTTGTGGGACAAGTCCAAGCCCGCTTTCACGCACCTGGGGTGCGGTACTCCAGTGGATAGAACAGTAATACAAGTCTGTTTTTAATTTGTGTGCCTTGGCTTGTCAAAAGTAATGAAAACACTGACAGACAGGGAGTTCCGCATTTATTATATTAGTAACTTCCCGTCCGCGTGGAATAATTTTATCGCGGATATACTAAATTTGTTTACTCCGCCTCCGTGGCTCAATGTAAACAACATTGGGTTTGCGATTCGGAGATCGCGGGTTCGATCCCCAGCGGGGTACATATTTAAGTACTCGGTTTGGTTGGTGGTAGAGCATTTTAAATGTCGGCCTGGCTAGCTACCACCATCTTATCTAAATCTGCCGCCAAGCAGCAATGTTAATAACATTGTTGTGTTCCGATTGTCAGAGATAAGATAGCCAGTCCCCCAAATGTGTTGGGGTTTCCGGGTCAGTACGCTTCCACCTTCGACCTCATCTTCACTTAACATCAGGTGTGCTTGAGGTCAAGCACCAACCCGTTGTGCATAAAAAAATAATCACTCATTTTACTCATTTTATCGGGATAAAATTATCCTATGTTTTAATCCAGGGTATGTTCTACCTATACATATACCAAATTACATCAAAATCCGTTCACCGGTTTCGCCGTGATTGAGCAACAAACTATAACATTAAATAGATTTCAGCTTGTTTTAAATTTTTCCCAATTTGTTTTGAAGTCGAGTTTCAAATTCTATTTTTACATTTTAGTAACAGAACACGAATTCCTTTCTTTAACCTACTTACTTATTTAGACTGCGGCCTATTAATAGACTAAAGCCCGAAATGCTAATTACTAAAATACATTAACTACTTTGCGTTTTACAAAGGTATTTATCAATACCGTGGGTCTTCAGGCTATGGTGATTACGGTAAATTACAAGCTTAAATGTAAAACATTACCTTGTCAGCTGGTTCTAACCCAACAGGAGTCTGGGGGTAAGATGAGCGAAGCTTCAAGACGTTGGAGTAGAAAAAATTGAACATCAACAACCAATCATTGAAATGCTATAGCTTTAATAGAAGAAAATTAATAGCGAGTACATTTTACACCAAAGCCTTGGCGATGATTTCTTCGATTTATTCGTCGACCATGACACAATGAAAATTTGCATGCAACAATGAAGCCTCGGTCTCTCTCTATTGCTACACCCTAAGGGGTACACATGTGATACAAATATTACGTAAACCTAAGACCATAAAACCCTTGTGAAAGCAATAAATTGGTTGATTGATTAATTGAAGATATTGTGATAATGGCGTAGTAGTTGCAGCAGCGGCATCAAATTCCGAAAATCACAAGCTTTGATGCAATACATCAGCTGATCAATGGGCCCTGGTTATGCAGTTTTATTGAGATAAAATGGCTCGAACAGGGTCCCCTATAGGGTATTCTAGTTTATGTTCCCGAAATATTAAATTTGCTATAAAATTGTATAAACCAACTCTGCTGTAAAAAAATGTTGTTGCATATTACTGAAATAAATAAATATACTAAAC
This sequence comes from Oegoconia quadripuncta, assembly GCA_949316235.1. Classification (NCBI taxonomy): domain Eukaryota; kingdom Metazoa; phylum Arthropoda; class Insecta; order Lepidoptera; family Autostichidae; genus Oegoconia; species Oegoconia quadripuncta. The sequence continues at coordinate 4,685,119 of OX438743.1, forward strand.
ATAAACCTATTAACCTAATGAAATAAGCTATAAATGATTTGTCAACATAGGTACTTGCTCGTAAAGTGGATCTAATTTCACCGGTTCTAAATATATAAAGCAGCTCATAAAACACGCGAAAAGTAGTGCATTATATTCTAATAACCGCACTGTTTACTATGGCAAAGAACATAAGTCTCATACAGGCAAGTAATAACACCATCAGCCTAGTGAATAAAATATCGCTGATCTCTGATCTCCATGTGGTATAGAGATCAGTAATAAAATATGCTTCAAATTGTTTTTATTTATTTTTATCAAATGTCGAACTGGTCCGGCGCGAGGCGTCAGCAAGTAGGCAGCGCGCCGCCTGATTTTTTATTCTGTTTCCTCGCAAGTATGTTGAAAAAAGTCGTACGATATAAGTGCGTGTATTGGTTAAACACACTTGGCGGAATTTCAGCCCGAGCCGAAGCCACCATAACGCACTTATATCGAAATGTACTACTATAGCGTCGCGTCCCGGGAAAACCCACGTATACAGGTTCACTATTATCACGTATTAATCTAGGTGTCTGATCACCGTCTCTCTCTGGCCGCTCTGATCACGCTCTGGCCGTCCTTTCACCAGTGGTAGCGGCTCAATGGATGCCAGCGGTGGTACGACGTGGTCTCGTCCCGCTGCAGCCGACATCGGCGAGCTTGTGCGGCTCGGCTACTTGGCCAGCCCGGGGGGGGTAAGCGGAGCGCTAGGGGACACCGGTAGTTGGTCCTTTGAGTTCCCGGTGTTCCCCGACATGCGCTGAGGAGGACCACCGGGGGGGGGTTTTAGTGGGTGAAACTCCCACATAATCCAGACTCTCCCCCAGGAGTCCGGGTATCTTTTAAAGATTTCCCCCCCGTCAAGAAAAAGGTGTCTGATCCTTACGAGTGCTAAATAAGCCCTGATGTTAACCGAAATAACCCAACCGTAAGTTATGTTCGAGTTTTATGTATTAAACATTTTTTCGAATTCCAATTTAGTGTTATGGCTGCATCGTTGTGCACGATGATTCTGCCAATGTCAGGGTTGAAGTTTACAATGCTAAAGTTGACGATTGTGCGGTGAGTTAAGCTTGTCTAGTTTGTGTAGCTGGAGAAAGGACAAACAGAACAACACATATAACCACCACCTCAACACATTAAACATTTTTTTTGCTCGTTTAAACATTTACGCGCAGCAGTCCTGTTAGTTCTCGAGGATTCTAAAAGATGGCGCTGCTAGAAAAGTGTAGAAAATATTTGTTCGCGCGACCATCTATAGCATATAAATCTATGGTATACCTACTATTGTGAAACCCGGTTTCTTTGCTCGCGCAGTTTGTGATAATTGAAATGTAAATGCGACCCAACTGAAAATATACAACGTAATAAAGACAACCAGCCAATCAGAGACCGTTACTGAACGGTCGATTGAACTGGCAATTTCCGTCCGTTCAACCGCAAAACCGCTGGTAATCAAATTAAAATCTGAACCAGAACGTAGTATAGGCTATGGTATGAACAATTACTTCCGTTGAATCAACGGGTGATTACAGGTATCGTTGTCACACCAAGTATTAATAATGTAGGTACGTATAACAAAGAATCAGCAATTGTTTAGGAAAAGTAGTGAAATACATAATGAAAATACAAGATATAAAAATAAACTTGCAGGCGCTTACACAAAGTCACTATGTCATTCAAGGGACAATGTAGGTATACGCTTTTATAATAAGGTTACCTTGAATATTGTAGATACACACTTTACTGAAAGAGGACATTATTTTAATTTTAAAAACAATTTAAACTGCAATCATAGATTTTTAAATTATTTAATTTTAGGAAATCCGTTCTTAGTTAGATATCATCTTCATCATCAGCCCGTAAACATCCCACTGCAGGGATATAGGCTTGCCTCGTATATGAGGGAGTATGGACCATAGTCCACCACGCTGGCCCAATGCGGGTTGGGGACTTCTCATGCCTTTGAATTTTTATTGCTCAGGCATGCAGGTTCCCTCACGATATTTCCTTCACCGTTTAAAAGCAGTCGGATAAATGCACATAAGTAATTATATTAAATTTAAAAACTCATTGGTACATGACCTGCCTGGGAATCAAACCTGGACCTCCTAAATTGGGAGACCGTGTCTTAACCGCTGAGCCACCGACGCTCTTTCCGATAGATATATGTATCGATTATGCCTTTATTTGTTTCTGCGGCCACACACAAACATTTACCTTATATTGATTGATAAGGTAAATCAAAAACATTACCAAACCAAATTTTTAATTCTTAGGCCCGTATTAATATACCAATCTCAATACAAGTGTTGAGGCTGTATCAACAGAGATTCGTCTTAAGCAGTTGACGCTATCTCAAGCTCCGTGCTAATTTATAAACCAATCTACTCAGCTCAGATCACTTCTCAAGTATTCACCTCAGCGGCAAATGAATGATAGTCTTGAGTTTCGTTTATTAATACGCGTACCTCTCAAGTGAGTACTGCTTGAGTATGCACGTGCTTTTCAGGTCTCAAGTTAGGTTTATTAATCAACACGTTTACTCAAGACCGGTCTCAAGACTGATCTCAATCTTGAGAATGGTTTATTCATACGAGCCTTAGAGTCTGCGCGCTTGTGATTTTTAGTCGGCCGATAGTTTATTCGCAGTCATTTTCGATTGTTCGATCGGTTCGTCAATAGCCATATAACTTCATATTGAATCCTGGAACAATCAAACTATCTCCCTGATTATCTTCTTCTTCGATCAATCAAGTACACTTTATTGCACAAATATTTTACAATACACTTCATAAATATAACTTAAAAAAAATTGTACGCCCAATTTAAGTCCATCTTAACTACGTCGCTCTACTTTCCACCCCAATTTAACCTCTTGGTACGACACGACTAAAAACACTGGCTGTTATATGACATGTCGTACATATATTTATAACCAACTTAACGAATAGCTAGACATTTACAAATTAAATCTACGTGATAGTAAAAAGATCTTGATAAAATGGTTATTGACACTGAACTATGACGACACTGAAAAACTTTTTACATATATTACTTAATATAAATAACAAAACCATTATAGATTAGTAAGCACAATTTTACATAATATGTCTGTACCCATATAAGGATGAGCGGGATCACCTGCCACAAGCATACTTATTATGCTTACTAGGTTGACTCCATCCACTGTTCATAGTCACTATTATTTTAGACTGATATAAAGATTTTTGTGTTCTCAAGATTTAGTCGGTGAGTGAGTGACCTTTCGCTTATTATCTCAGCAACATCGACTGCTCACTTCTCAGTGGGAGTACATTTAATAAAATTAAAATCACTCTGAGCTCTAAGTCGGGTGTTATTATCTTAGTGATTCAAAACACGTCCAAAGAGAACTCCTCGTTGGTTATAATGTGTCACGTAAAACAATTTCCAGGCCCCTTATCCGAGACTACGTCTGGAATACAATACACTCGCAACGAACGTAAGGGAAACCATTTAATTCAGAGCTCGTGATGACAGTGTTCATGTAAAAAGTGGCCAAGATCCAATTTTTACAAGCTTTTTTTTATATTTAACTTAGTTAGATAAAGTATTTATTTACGCCACTGCGTTCACACAACTACACAATTTTTAAATTACAAAGAAATATACATACAAATAAAAGTAAAGAATAAAAAATACAAAGAGCGAGTGTGTGCCCAAATGGGTTATAGCTCAGTGTGGCACATCACTCAAAGAGCGAAACACTGGTTTTCAGTTACAACCCCGTCTTTCACTTACTTCGTCTGTATGCACATTCAAAATTTTCGGATTAAATTACAACCATTTCTTGTTTACTTCAGGAGCTGAAATTTTTCAATTCCTTCAGTTCTGATGACAATATTATATGGTAGATATGAACTGCACCTGCAGCGAGGATTGTCTCCTCACGAGGGGACCATAACGGTTAATAGTCGGATACGAAATTTTGCATCATGATTAGTTTTGATAGCCTTGATTTGATTTGCAAATGGTCTTTATTTCATATAAATGTTCACAGAAACATACGACTTAGCGAACATTTTTATCCTAAGTTGGTGGTACGGCATTTTAAATGGCCGCCTGGCTAACTACCACCATCTGCCGCCAAGCAGCAATGTTAATAGCATTGTTGTGTTCCGGTTGTCACATTAAGATAGCCAGTCCCCCAAATGTGTTGGGGTTTCCGGGTCAGTACGCTTCCACCTTCGACCTCATCTTCACTTAACATCAGGTGTGATTGAGGTCAAATACAAACCCGTTATGCATAAAAAAAAGTTCCTTAAATCAAAGCTACCTAATTGTATAACAATTTTTTTACTTTTGGAAACTGGTAGATAGCTCTTAGCCGTGTGTAATATTAATTTTTGGACGCGGGCAGCGCACGACCGATCGTTGTGGACATCTTTGGGCGAGTAGAAATAAAATAATTTAGTTCAGTCTATTTTGTATGACTTTTCTTCCTAACGAGATCTCGTTAAAAGATTTTATGTCATACCATTCAATCGCTACCCTTCCAATTATGAATGCTTTATTGAGTTAAGAGGGTTTATTCCGTCCAGTGACATCTGTCATTGGGTAAATTAACATTTCTTTTTAAATACAGCGTAAATCAAAAATATTGCTCTGACCTGCACTCGAAAAATCTAAAAGCTAATTATTAATAAATAACAAAATCGCTTTAATTGCGGTTATTTTCGAGAATTTCAAATTATTGATAAATACGGCCAGCTTTTTTTATAATCGTGAATTCTTGAAAATAACTATTATCCTAATAAAATTACCGTTATCCTTATAAGATTTTAGGCTTTTCAATTGCATGCCAGAGCGATTTTTTTAATTAATTCTGTATTTAAGCAGAAATCTTAAAGTATCCACTTGAAGGGTTAGGTAAATCCTCTTAAGCGGCAACCATCACTCTTAATTAAAGTTCTTCTTCAAATATTTAGTCTCATTTGTTTCTTTTGGTAGGTCCTCCAGTAAATATTGCGAGTTACATTTGAAGTCTTGGTACTTTTATTACTTTGCTAAACGATATGCCCGCTACCCTAAAAACGGTTGTAAAAAATTATATACCTCGTCAGTTAGTCGTAACGGAGTTCCACAAATAATGTGTATGTGGGCAGTAAGTGCCTACTACTAAACTTGGAGATAAGAATATTTCTTTGTGATGGACTGGAATCGAATTTCACATGGTGGATTTCTTTTTTGATTAACTGGATACACGTTTGACATAGAACATATTTTTATTTTGCAAAAGAGAGCAATACGAGCAATTTATAATCAGCTTCGACATGACTCTCGCCGGGACAGCTTTAAAGAAATTAATATTTTAACTGCTCCTTCACTGTTTTTCTGCGTTCCAGAAAAATAGTGACAAGCATAATTTAAATTTAAGATATAAGAACAAATTGGCTACCGCTATGTTCAGACGTTTGAAGTTTGGTGTTTGAACCACAATCTCACCTGATGGAAAGCCACGATGTCGAAGATGAAGCACGCTATCCTAGTAAATGTCTATTCACTCTGCTTTTGATGGCCTAAGGTTGTAGGATTCAGGAAAGAACACAGACCAAGTGGTCTGTGGGAAAGACTGACGCCGGAAGGGAGTTCCATTCCTTGGCTGTTCGTATTTATATAAAAAGGTTTAAAATATGAAAGTACTTTAGACTATAGAGGTTCAATTTCAATTTATTAGAGAAGTCAAATTAATATGTAAATATGGCGGTTTCATACACTTCTTATGCTGAATAATAACCTTTTTTGATAACTAATGTTCCTATTCTTAGTTAACACAATTTGCACTGAATTTGCCATTCGTGTTATCAAAACATGTAACTTTCTTTCTTTTAAATCTTTACTGCAATTATTGAGTCATACCTATAGCTATTATTTACTGAAAGTCTTTAGTGAGCGGAGGCGACATTGGTAAGTTGGAGTAGATATCGAATTATTCTTTCTCGATGTCTCCAAAATCTTCCAAATATTCTCATCGGTGAAACATGTTTTTTCAATTCATTTCATTCAACATATTGTGTTGTGAAATATTTAAAACAATCGAAATTGTAAACTAGCTCTCATTAAAAGTTCACATAAATACAAATTTGTAATTTTATATGCATATTAATAAATAAGCTATATGTAAACGTAAGAAATAATTGTGTTAATAAGATAATAATACAATATAACGAATACAATTTTATACATACATACATAATGTCACGCCTGTTTCCCGTTGGGGTAGGCAGAGACCACAGACTTCCACTTGCTACGATCCTGACACACCTCTTCTGCTTCCTTCGCTCTCATAAGGTTGTTCATACATGCTCGTCGGTTTAGGGTACTCTTGACTTGGCCTTACTCTTAATACAATTTTATGATAGAACAATAACAACAATTTAACGAACAACTTGAATGTCCCTAATAAAGTGATAATAAATATTAATAACATAACAAAATGAAAAAATGAAATATCAAAAATTTTAAAACTCACCGGTAAGAGTGTATCCTTCAAAAGGCCTTTTAGATCGTTGAGCAAGTTATTAAACAATTTAACAGCGTGGTGGCATGAAAACAATGTCAGTTGAGGTGACAACTAATACAAGGTGTTTTTCTCGAGTTTGGACAGGAACTTCCAGTACAGTATCATTATGATCCATACAATTACTATACACCACCGTACAACATGATCTTTATAGAATACATACTTATGGTTGTTATTGAAAATTTTTGCACTAGTACCCTACCCTCGCTTTCTCTCGCAGGGCACTAGCTGAAAATCAGTGTCTTACCGCTATAGGTGAGGATCCACACTGAGCGACGGCCCATTTGTGGTACAGATACACGTACAACTCTATTATAAGTTGTAACAGTTGTACTTAATTTTTGTTGTTACTTTTATTACTGTGAAATAAGGCTACATTTTATAAGAATAACACTAAGCAGAATGATTGTTGCGTCGAATATTTTTGTATGTGTTTCTGTAATATGCAAATAAACGTTTTATCTATCTATCTATCTATATACAAACTGTAATCTCTACATGTATTCTTAAGACATTAATTATATTGTATGTGAAACTAGGCTTTTGTTTGTATGTACTGCAAAGATTCTGGCTATAAAGGTTGCGACACGTTACTACACCTTTAGAATCCCACGTAAGTTCAAATGTTATACTCTGAGAGCTGTAGGAGATTTCAAATTCCATTAGTGCATGGACAATGTAGTCAATTCAGAGTAAAACAATAGACGGTCAAGCGGAACTAAGTCTTCTGTTTACTGTTAGCATAAAGTGAACTCATTTCATGATTTTAATACTATCCCTCGATGTAAGTCTAGGTGAAGCAAAAGCTTAGAACAATTGTATTGGATGTGAGACATAACTTAGTGATTCTTCACCATATTGAAAGTGTAGCAATGTATAAGTTTTATTCTATAAACATACATAATGACCTTTATCACAAATGGGGTGGTCAAGGATAGTCCAAACTTACCGTTTGACTATTCCAATATTACAAGTGTAATGTTTGAAATCCACGTTTCACATTTCGAAATATACAGAAATGAACACGTGTCAGACAAGAGGTGAGCCGATATAACATGCAAGTCTATAGATGATTTGTGTGAAAAGTCACTTAGTTGTCTTTAACTAAAACAAATTTTAGACTCTACGACTTCAAATTTATTTAACAAAACAATTCCTTATCGTTCATTAGCTGATGGTATTCCTAAACATGCACGCTGAAATACTTATTGAAGATCTAAGCAGGATAAGTAACTTTGGTATGGTGTTGGAGATCCTTGCTTGCTTGGAGCCTTGCTTTCAAAATTGGAGGAAAAGGATTATCACTCTGATTCGAGTAAACGGTAAAACCCAATCAAACAGCAAGCAAACAAACAGTAATTCTACGAAAATCCAAAGCAGCTTTGTCTCCAATTTTTCAACCCAGATTCAATAAAAAGTATTACCTACACGAAACTTCCAAATTTGTTTCTGTTTCTGGATTATAACTGCCTAACTTTAGGCCATTTATTTGTACAGTCGACAATGAAAAGATATAAATTGTGAAGTTAATGGATTAAATGATTTAAACAAATATTACGACCTGTTTGGTGTAGTGGTTAGAAACTCTGCTGCTATACCAAAAGGTCGCGGGTTCGAGTACCACCAGGGGCATATATTTGTATGATGAATACAGATATGTGTTTCCGAGTTATGGATGTTTTTAATTTTTATATGTATTCATTTACAAAAAAAATGTATTTGTGTAGTTTATCAAACATCTTTTTATATATTTTTTATCATAGTTGCGTACATATTTATTTAAACTTATAAGAATCAAGCTAACCTTGAAAGGTTAGCTTGGCCTTATGTGATGCAATTAATGGAGAGAAGCTGATGAAAGAAATATACGAATGAGACAGTACTGATTTGGAATGAGTTAACAATACTTCAGTATTGTTAACTCTCCATTAATTGCATCACATAAGGCCTCCCTAACCTCTTGGTACGATATGACGTTCACCTTTTCTTTCACTTGGTCAAAGTAATTACGCCTAGGTCTTCCCCTTCCTCTCTTTCCTTCAAACTATCCCTCAATTATGTACCAAGAGGTTAAAACGAGGGCGGATAGTAGAGAAACATGGTCGTTACTCCACCGACAAGAGCATAGCTCTTAAATTGAAGAAGAAGAAGGCCTCTCTATTAAGCAGTATTTGATCGAACTATCACAACCGATGTTATCGCCTTGTTATTTGGCGATATTCAAGGGTATTTTGTATATTTCTCTTTACAAAATCCACATCGCTTTGAATTATTGTATCTTCTTTACTCAAAAACTAATATTTATAAGTACTTTTTATTAGACGGATCATTTTGAAATAATCAATGGATTACAGGATTTGTGTGAGTGCTTGTTCTTAAGTATTTAGTTTCTAAGAAAAAAAGCAATGTAATACTCTCGATATAGTTGCGTAAATACATTGGTTTTTGAAAAAGGATTTCCGGTTCAAGTACACATTTATTTTCTCGACTGTACACAATGCTCGTATATTTATGGCGGCTTGTTAGCAATTTCTTGCTATTCTCTCTTTACCTCCAATAAAGTAAAGGTAGTCGGTGGAATATTTATGTTTCCTGGCTTATTGTACGAAATGTTAGGAAGTCTGACTTGGTATCCTACTTTATTGTTGTATTTCTTTCTATATGAGTATAATGTTAAATATTAGGTCCTTACCTATAAAATTGGCGTTTTATATGAAGAATTTCATTAAGACTGTTTTCTCCATACAAACATTTTTGTTTTTTTTTTGGGAACGGCAAATCCAAATTTAGCTAAACTTTGTGTGTATTATCGGATAACATTAAGTTAAGTATAGGCAGCGTTAATTTTTAAAAGTAACCGCTTTATAAAATTTAAAATACATTGTGTCTCGGGTGTATTCTACATTTCCACTCACTATCATATGATATAAAACTATATCAAAAAATAAATAACTCAGAAACGATTCGAATTCGAAACGGTTCCAATCTTCGACATACAAATTTACATTACAGTTACCTAAGTATATAAAAACTATTACTAAAAAATGAATCCTGCAACACTCCCTGGTATCAAGACTTATCAAAGGAGATCCTGATACTTCCAAATCGGTGAAACGTAGGTACGTTTACGCTATAGGAAGTAACATGGAAATCTATTTACATACATACACCAGAAAACAATACCGTCTTCCAGGGGTACTCGGATAAAAATACGTAGGTAACCAACTATTAAACTGATTTTACTTTAGCAATTCCAAATTGGTTCCAAAGAGGTTCCAACGAAGAAACAAGAAAGATTTGATATGAACGCAATAAGATTAAAAACTACACCTCGAGCTCTACAATGGGAAATAGTAAAGTGTGGAAAGTGTTGAAAAAATTCTAACAAGTAAATTTTCCGCCAGGGAGCCGCTCGCTACATCGCGGTGTTAAGATTTTCCGGCAAACAGTGACTACCCGGTACCGAGTTGTATTGAGCATACTTACCCCGGGACACAGTGATTAATAAGGTAGCACTTCTATGGCATGGCTTACCATTGCACTGCGGTCTGGTTGACACCTGCGAGGTTAACCCTTATGTGGATAACTCTATGCGTTATTTTTCATAGTGGAGACTGCGTACGAGTTATCTCTTACATTCAAGGAGATGTAAGAGACAATGCATGTGGATAACTCGATGCGTTATTTTTGATAGTGGAGACTGCGTATGCGTTATCTCGTACATACAAGGAGCATGTAAGAGATAACGGAACATACCGCACTAAAAAGTCATGAAGTTAAGAAGGATTTTAGACTTTTTATTTACTTCGCGAAAATTCTTTTTTTTTTAAATGACTTTTTATATCGTGCTCTTCTAGTACAATAATTTTTTTCTTCATGTTTAGAATTGTATAACTTCATTGATGTCGTCATCGATAATGTTGACCGATAAGAAAACGTGAAATTGACAAGCCAGGGGATGAAATCATGCCCTCCAGATTGTTTTTCGAATTACAAATACAGAAATAAACAGCATTATCCAGAAATATATACGGGATCATTGTGATGTTTGCCCTGTACGTTAGACAAAATGTTCAAATAATTTGAAACTATTTCAGCATTGAACACTTTATGAAATCAATTCAATGCCGGACTCTACATGCGTTTGTTGAAAACCAAGGTTATGACAAACAATATGAAGTATAGCGTCAAGGTAGATTGGAAGTAAATAGACTACCTCGATTAGTATGTGCTGAGTCGAAAGTGCCTAGGGCTGCTTTTTTTTATGCACAACAGGTTAGTACTTGACCTCAATCACACCTGGTGTTAAGTGAAGATGAGGCCGAGGGTGGAAGCGTACTGACCCGGAAACCCCATCTTCATAATCATGATATTAACATGGTCCATAAAGAATCTAATGAAAGCAGATCTTCTTTTGGCTCTCAAGGGCAACTCGTTGATTGCGTGCATCCTGCCCTTCAAACCTATGGTGCTCAAACCTGTTCAAAATTTCTAACTCGCGGTTTAACAGCTGGCAATAGAGAGCAGCATTCTCGGAATTGAGAAGACGAACTGAATCCAGAACACCATTTTGCATACCAATGCTCGCATCATAGGCGTTTAAAAGAACTTCTGCCGAACTTCGAAGCAGGGGAGGAAAGGCTGCGTCGCCTACAGATTGACTTAGATACTCACCGGGCACGGGTGCTTATGCGGTCCCAGGTCCTCCCTTCTGCCAAAGAAGGTCGCCGCGGGGTTTTAGTGGGTATCCCTCCCGTCAGGGACGGGAGTCCCACATAACCGTCTCGCCGTCCCCCAGGCCCAGAAAGCTGCCGTATTAAAATGAGATTACCTCTGTAGGATGCCTTAGGATAAATGCATATGTGCACAGATTGAGTGCTATAGGACAACAGGCGCGGCAGAGGGAGGCTCATAAAGCGATGGTGAGATGAGCCGGATACTTCCAACAAGGAGTGGAGAGATTTTGCAATGCATAGAGAAAAACCCACGCTAATTAAAAAGTTACAGTAGTAATAAAGTTATATTTTTTTTAAACTTAGGAAAGGCTTCCCCTTTGCTTTTTGTGGGAATATTAACTTGAACTGTTAAGTAGAGGGAGCTGGTATCATAATGTTCCTTTTACTGATAGTAGGTACGAAGCATCCATTGCCCTAGTACCGCCCGTCTGGCACTGGTCCATTTTTGTTCTCCCTCCGGCCGCCACAGCAACTAAATTTCGAAACCAGTTATCAATAACGAAGAGACTTCTCGGTTGATAGTCAGTTGCCAAAGAAGATATGCTATTCACAATTGCTAGCGGCTGCCCAAGAAAATTCGTAACCAGTCCCATCATCATCAGCCTTATCCAGTGGGGATTTGGGGTACCCACTCGGAGAGGGTATGCGCCATAATCCACCAAGCAATCCCAGTGCGGATTGGTGGGTTTGTGTCAGAATAGTGGCCACCTAACAGTCAGTGTAGCATAACATCGAAACGAAAAGTAGTTTCAAGTGCGCCAGTGCCAGTGGGTTTTTCATTTAATTCATGATAATTTTTTAACTCATTTTTGTTTTTTTATGAAGTATGTAAGAGGCGCGGAGAGAGAGGGGTGAGGCTTTTGGCTAGAAGTGGGACTATATAAGGTCTAACAAAATTAACCCGACAAACGTTGCAGAGTGTATTATATAGGATGTACGTATTTCGACAAAAATAAAACATTCAAAAAATAAAATTTACAAATGTAAATTTTGTGAGTTGGACCTTAATGGCCGCGCGCTCTAAGTACTTTGCCCCAACACACAAACACGTGCCGCGGTATCTTTGAAGACGCCGAAAGGGTTCCACTCTCCGCTCGCCGCCGCAACTTGCTGTGATTGGTTGCGCCCTGTGTCCCGCCACCCCCTTTGGCGTCTTCCATATGAACATTGCCTTTTTTTTTCATTGATAAAATAAGGTACAATCGAAATGAAGTAAGTCTGTTAATTTGTATTTTCATTTGCACTTACATTTAATTTTTTTACTAGGAAATAAAAATTTTAAGGCTAGTGTTTTTAATGAATATACATATTATTTTATTATCAGTATATGCAATTGCCAAAGTTTGTCGGGTTAATTTTGTTAGACCCTATACAGGGCGTCCCAAAGTTATGGGACATGAAGGGGAAGTACCTTAAATATTGTAGATAGTGAATTTTGCTCAAAGAAGACTTTATGTTATTTTTAAAAGTTAGTAATTCTGCATTCATAGATTTTCTAAAAATTACTTGCTTCGGCTGGGAATCGAACCGACTTAAATGTGAAAAAAAAAACACCCTACTTTTATGATGCCAATCGAAAGAATAGCTAAAAAATAATAACTCTGCCTAAGTAACATAGTATTTTAAAAGAAAGGAACAACATAAAATGATTGAGTCAAATTTCAAGAAAGTTATTTATTGCTAAAGTGATTTCTTCTTTTGGGGATACGTGAAAGATATGCTATACAAAAAGCGATACGAGAACGTAGGCGAGTTGCAAACAGAATTGTGCCATATCACATCGAGTGTTCACCATAAAATGATTAGAAAATCAACAGGCAGCGGGCTCATTAAAAGATTGGCGATTTGCGTAAGACAAGAGGGATCACATTTTGAGCATTTAATTAATTAATTTACAAAAAAATACCTACTTAATTGACTACGGCAGTTTCATGTATGTTTTTTATTTGATTAAAATGATTAATTTCACGTTGTTCCTTTCTTTTAAAATACTATGTTACTTAGGCAGAGTTATTATTTTTTAGCTATTCTTTCGATTGGCATCATAAAAGTAGGGTGTTTTTTTTTTCACATTTGAGTCGGTTCGATTCCCAGCCGAAGCAAATAATTTTTAGAAAATCTATGAATGCAGAATTACTAACTTTTAAAAATAACATAAAGTCTTCTTTGAGCAAAATTCACTATCTACGATATTTAAGGTACTTCCCCTTCATGTCCCATAACTTTGGGACGCCCTGTATAGTCTCCTAATAATATTAATGTAGTATATAAACATTTTTTTCCTTCTACCAAATTCGAAAGTTCAAATTCCAATGCACTCACTTTATTCCCGGCCCAACTGTAAAAGTTGAGACAGGGTGACAGAATGATAGATGGACCAGCGATTTGAAGATCCCAATCAGCGTGAGTGAAACAGCTAGGGTTTTTTGCGTATCTTTAATGATCTTGTTCTGCTTTTCTATCAGTATTGAGAAAAAAACAATGGAAAAATTCAGATGTTCAGCAGTGGACGTCCTGTGGCTGATATGATGATGATAAACAAACTGACTGATTGATGTAGTGGATAGTGACCTAACGTTGCGGGTTCGAATCCCGCTAGTGGTAAATGTTTGCGTGATGAATACGAACATTTAGTCTCGAGTCATGAATGTTTATATAAATATTTATATATGTTTATCACTTATCTAGTATCCTAGCTTTGCTTAGTTTGGGACTAAATGATTGGTGTAAGTGTCCGAAGTAATTATTATTATAAGTAGGTAGTGCATAGGGAAGAAGAGGAAAGATGCCTGTTAGCCACAGTTGAGAACCTAAGAGGAAAGATGATAGGTCACTTGATACGACACGATATTTTTTTGAAAAACATAATTGAGAGAAAGATTGAAGGAAAGAGAGGAAGACCTAGGCGTAATTACTTTGACCAAGTGAAAGAAAAGGTGAATGTCGTGTCGTACCAAGAAGTTAAAACGAGGGCGTACAGTAGAGAGACGTGGTCATTACTCCACCGACAAGAGCATAGCTCTTAAATTGAAGAAGAAATGAATAGAGTTAAGTATTTTTTCTTGACATGCTTATAAACACATTGTCCTTTTGTAAATCCATTGAAATGCCATTGTATAGCACTTTATAAGTCAATTATACTACGAGCACTTGATATTTTATGGTTGCATACTTGTATATGTACTGTGCGGTGTTGTACTCTCCAGTATCCGTCCTCCAGTGTCTACAGAATATCACTGGACTCTAGAGAGTCCACTGTCGCGACATTATGTAGTTAACATACCGAAAATTCGCACTAAGTGGTTCGACTCTTCATTCATAATGCGAACAGCCAAGGCATGGAACTCCCATGCGGCGTCAGTCTTTCCCGAATCCTACAACCTTGGGATCTTCAAGAGCAGGGTGAATAGGCATCTACTGAAATCGCGTGCTTCATCTTCGGCCACATCGTCACTTCCCATCAGGTGAGATTGTGGTCAAATGCGTATCCAGTTAATCAAAAAAAAAATTAAAAAATATGCTGAGTGGATGCTTTTCTTTGCACAACCACTTAATATTGTAATAATTGTTAAGACAGTAGAACTTTTTGGGGGTTGATGTTGCTCACGTCCGTAGGTTGTACCCTCGAGACCCTACACGTGGCCCCTGGGTGGTGCTAAACGAGCAATTACACCTGGTGGTAGGCTTCGGCCGCGGCTAGTTAGTTAAGATCCAGTTAAGAGTTTCGAACCCTCCAGTAAACGCCACCATTATAAACAGTGTTTGCCCTCTCTTCAATCTAGAAACCAAGCTTTAAAAAGCACAGCTGTGTTTTATTTATTTCATGAACAAAGCGTTAACAACAATGCTCAACCACCATTGTGCTAAAGAACAAAAATCTGCGTACACAAAAAGCAATTCACGTTTAAAAAAACCTGCTAAGTGCGTGTCAGGCTACGCGCAGTATAGGGTTCCGTAATTATTTTTTTTCACAACAATAACAAATATAACACAAGGATAAATTTTAAATGAGAGCATCAGTGGCTCAGCGGTTAAGACGCAGTCTCCCAATTTGGGAGGTCCGGGTTCGATTCCCAGACAGGCCATGTACCAATAAGTTAAACTTCGTGAGGAAACCTGTATGCCTGAGAAATAAAAATTCGAAGGCATGTGAAGTCCCCAACCCGGATTGTGCCAGCGTGGTGGACTATGGCCCATACCTTCTCCCTCATTATACGAGGGAAGGCCTATATCCCTGCAGTGGGATGTTTACGGGCTGATGATGCCTGAAATAAATAAATAATATCCTTGGACTTATACAGACAGCGCCATCCAGTTCCACACTAAGCAACTAGGCTTGTGTTGTGGATACCAAATGGTTGATATACTACACAAATACATTTTTTTTTGTAAATAAATACATATATATATATATATATATATATATATATATATATATATATATATATATATATATATATATATATATATATATATTAAAAACATCCATAACTCGGGTACACATGTGCCTATTCATCATACAAACATATGCCCCTAGCGGGATTCGAACCCGCGACCTTTTGGTAAAGCAGCAGAATTTCTAACCACTGCACCAAAACAGGTCGTCGTATGTATAAACTACTCACGTTACAAAATATACAATACAATACACTCTATTGCATAACAGAAAAGGAAATACAGTAATAATACAATATACAAAAGCGATCTCATCCAGACATATTTTGGGTACACAGACAGTACATTTGAAATAGCCAACATCGAAAATATAAAAGGGAACAGTACAACAGGCTACCTTCCAATATTTTAGCTACAAGATTTATTTTACCACTTTGTCCGCGTGATTAATATTGTATACCTATTACAAATTACAGCTTTCCAGTATTAAGAAGAAATAAATTTAAAGAAATTAATATATTAACATTAGCATCGCAATATATTTACGAAAACTTAATGTATGTAAGAAAAAATATAGAATCGTTTAAGAAAAATAGTGATATACATAATGTTAATACCAGATATAAAAATAAACTTGCTGTTCATGCCAGCCGTTTACACAAAGTCACTAAGTCATTTAAGGGGCAATGTATACGCTTTTATAATAAGGTTCCAGTGGACATTCAAAATTTACCTTTAAATAAATTCAAAACCATCATAAAACAGACATTATTTACCAAAGGCTATTATAAAATTTCTGACTATCTGGATGATAAGCAAGCATGGACATAGACCGCTCGGCGATATTCAGCCTAATTATACAATATAATATAATTGTAACCCCAACTTATTTAAAAGAGCAACCCTTGAGTTTCTTGCTCGTTCTTCTCTGGGGAATCTGCTTTGCGAATGAGCAAAAATGTCAATAATTTTAATATTAAGATAAAAAATGTGACGTTTTCAAGTGATAATCTTTATCCTACGAAATAAATATTTTTTTGACTTTGACTTTGACTTTGACTTTGAAGAGCCTCTGAACTAAACCGCGGACAGACACACAGACGGACCTGGCAAATCTATAAGGGTTCCTTGTTGACTTCGGAACCTTAAAAGAC
The DNA here is from genome assembly GCA_949316235.1 of Oegoconia quadripuncta. Taxonomy (NCBI): domain Eukaryota; kingdom Metazoa; phylum Arthropoda; class Insecta; order Lepidoptera; family Autostichidae; genus Oegoconia; species Oegoconia quadripuncta. The sequence continues at coordinate 4,701,990 of OX438743.1, forward strand.
TCATGTAAAAAGAAATCATGTAAGACTCATGACGTGAGTGTTACGTAACTAATATCATTATCACCTTTGACAAACTTCTCAAACTGAAAAACTTAAATAATAATATGGAGATAGTTGTACAAGAAATCACAAATTAATTCTAGATCAGTCCGAAGTATATACCTTATAAGTTTTGATCACTAATACTTAGTAAGGGAATTTAGATGTGTTTTATAGGATTGAGTTTACATTGGTGGTAGGGCATTTTTATTGTTGTGTTGCGGCTGTTTGAAATAAGATAATGGTAACTTTGGTTGTTTCGAGCAAGCGGGTTTCACCTTCGGCCTCACCTTCATTTAACATCAGATAGGATCAAACGCTAACTGTACACAAAAAAAAATAAAGTAAGAAATTAAAAATTTTTCGAAACTTTGACAAACTAACGCGCTACACCACACTATCTCTCTTTTCCAAATTCAAAGTTGTGTGTCAGAGAGTTACTCGTTTCTTTTTCTGACCATCGCATGACAAATAGCCTACCATTAAGTCACCAACGCACTATACCACACTATCTCTCTTTTCCAAATTCAAAGTTGTCCGTCAGAGAGTTACTCGTTTCTTTTTCTGACCATCGCATGACAAATAGCCTACCATTAAGTCACTAACGCACTACACCACACTATCTCTCTTTTCCAAATTCAAAGTTGTGCGTCAGAGAGTTACTCGTTTCTTTTTCTGACCATCGCATGACAAATAGCCTACCATTAAGTCACTAACGCGCTACACCACACTATCTCTCTTTTCCAAATTCAAAGTTGTGCGTCAGAGAGTTACTCGTTTTTTTACAAAGCTTTGGTAGATACGTTTCTATTTATTTCCGATGTAACACCGTAACAGGAGGTTCGAACATCCGCGGGCACCCTTATAGGTGCCATCACGACACCAGTCTTTAGGAAGACTGGTGTCGATCCTACATCCGGTATAGTGGACACGAGTGTCGCGTTACTGCCCTCGCCGGACGTACAACGAAATCTCTCTTTTGCCTTTTGAAGTTAGTACGGATCCCTAAAAAAATAAACGTCAAGTCTGCAAAAAATGCAAATAACCGAAGCGGTGCGTTAAGCCTGCCTTTAAATGCAGCGAAAATGGGGTATCGCATTAAAATTAATTGCGGCGAGCCTTTTCAGGGCAGAGCACTAGTAACGACGCCATTACGTTAATGTTATTAAGCGAAACTTAACTCGCTGCGGCTGGGAATTTCTGTTGTTATTGTAATAATTAAAGCTTGTCCTACGTAAAATTCCGTGAATCTGAGTGTCTTTGTAACCAGTCCTTACGTGCAACGCATTATAAGGGTAATGTGTTTATTAGTCTGTATATATGTATGTACCTTTATGGCTCTCTAGAGACGAAAGATTTTTTGGTTCTTACGTCGATCAGTTTATCTCAATATTGTGAGTGTAAAGACATAACTTCCCTAATTGCGCAACAATTTATTTATCAGTCTATATTTGTATGAATGTTCGTTAGTAGCACTCTAGGGACTATAGGTAGATTGCGAAATTTACTATAATAATAAATAATAATAAATAAATATCCTTAAACTTACACACAGCGCCATCTAGTTCCACTAAAGTGGAACTATATACCTATAGTGGCTTAAAAGCCACTATAGGCTTGTGTTGTGAATACTAGATGGTTGATATACTACATAAATACATTTTTTTTTGTAAATAAATACTTATTATAAATGAAAGACATCCATAACTCAGTTACACATACTATAGTAATCGAGTACGTAAAAAATTAAAATAAATACGAGTAACTTTAGATATCTTCAGTTCTGAAATTTAAAATAAAACTTGGGATATCCACATGGCATATATTGTAGTAAAAGTCCGTATTATTTTCCAGATTAGAAATTGCGATAGTAAATGTAAATAAAAAATATCAAAACTCCGCCTGTGTCATATCGAATTCCTGGAATCTTATAGATGTTTTTGATCGCACAGAATATTAATAAATTAGATTTGATTTTAGAATAAATTCCTGAAATCTCATACATACTTTTGATTAAACAAAATTTGTAATTGAATTAGTTCTTTCTTTTCGTTAACTCCCGCCTCGTGAACATTAGTTGACTATCTGTAAGTGCTTCTAGCTATTGTATTTTATACTACACATTAAGTATTTATGTATATTTATTTATATTATTAAGTAAGTCTATTTATATGATATTATTATTATATTTATGCATACTAATCTGTAATTATTGTTTTTCTACCAACAAAAATGTCCCATAGCTGTGGGTTGATATCTAATTCGTTGGTGGGTTGTCTGAAATCTTATCTTTTAGTGATAAGACCGCCTAATTGTTTTCTATTGTTACCATCAAAATTGTTGTAAATTATTTTGCGCAAGAAAGAGTATTTGTATTGTATTGTATTGCATTGTATTGTATTGTAGTTTTGATTTTAGTATGAATATACTTTTCGGTATACCAAATTTGTCTTTGAATTAGTCTTGAATTTGAAATTCTTGTATTTAAAATCTCTGTATGGAGTGTAAATTTCGACTTCAAAATGTCTTAGCAGTAGTTTAAAGAACTGATGCCCGGTGGGCCTTTAAAGTACTCGAGAGCCACTGTAGTATATTGATAACCTCGCCTTATTTCGGTGTTTACTGCAACATAAACACATATCGCTTAGTCAGCGCCGATACCAATATTATATATAGGCTTGTTATTAATTAAACGGCTTTGTTCGTGCAACATCACAACAACGAGTCTTATTTACGGAACCGCCCCGTCCTCGACCAACCACCATCTTTAATACCACATGGCGACCAACTACATTATCACACCACGCACCGTCAAGCGCAGAGTAGGACGCGAACCAATCACTCTGGAAGTCTATGGGGGGAGTTTTACAGTAAACGTCTTGTGGCTGATATAATGATGATCTATCATCATCAGCCCATAAACATCCCACTGCAGGGACATAGGCCTTCCCTTGTAAATTAGGGAGTATGGGTCATAGTCCAACACCATGCCCCAATGCGGGTTGGGGACTTTACATGCCTTTGAATTTTTATTTCTCAGCATGCAGGTTTCCTCACGATATTTTCCTTCAGCGTTTTAAGAGCAGTCGGATAGCACATAAGTACCTAATTAAATTAAATTTAAAACTAGTTCGTACATGGCCTGCCTGGGTAACGAACTCGGACCTCCTAAATTGGGAGACCGCGTCTTAACCGCTGAGCCACCGACGCTCCTGTGATTATCTATAGTAATGATGAAATATTGACAACGTTTTCAATGAAGTTTCGCATACCTTAGACCTACATCAATTATGAACGTCATTTGTACTTTGATATTCAACACTTGTTACTTCACTAATGAATGGCATTATCAACAGATTCAAACTGCCTTTGATCATTAAAGCGACAATGTATTTAACCTAGTAACAAGTTCGATCAAAGCATGTAGCTTCATGCTTCAAATTGTGTTATGTCTCATTAACTAGACACAAGCAACTCAACTATGTACTCGTATTCCAGGTAACTAAAACTCCCACTAAACCATAAAGCAAACAAGGAATTCCTCTAATTAGTAAATATAGCATGTCGTCAAACAAAGTTCCTTGGATCCCTTTAACGAGGTCGGGACACGGAAACCAGAGGTACTCGTTTCTCGGCAGATGTTCACATGTCGGCAGGAATTCTTAGCGTTTCTCACAGGGAGGTACGAACCGTGAAAGGCAAAATTACTTTTGCGGTTCCGAAACTTACTTTCGCTCGAGTTTGTACTTTGCTACGTAACAGAAAAGTGTGCTTTTGTGGAGAAGTTAACAGGTTGCGGGTGGTGGCTTGGGAAAATTAATGTTGCCATCTCGGAGCCTACTTTCTATTTGTGTATGAATTTTCAAATTGAAACAGAGTCGCCGGTAGATAATTTCTCTTGTATTTATTTTAATTGGCTTATATGAAATGATATGGTAAGGAATGGTGGAAAAATTTTAGAAATGTAAACAACTCCGTGGCTCAATGTAAACAACATTGGGTTTACGATTCGGAGGTCGCGGGTTCGATCCCCAACGGGGTACATGTTTAAGTACTCGGTTTGCTTGATGGTAGAACATTTCAAAATGTCCGCCTGGCTAGGTACCACCACCTTATCTAAATCTGCCGCCAAACCGCAATGTTAATAGCATTGTTGTGTTCCGGTTGTCAGAGATAAGATAGCCAGTCCTCCAAATATGTTGGGGTTTCCGGGTCAGTACGCTTCCACCTTCGCCCTCAACTTCACTTAATATCAGGTGTGATTGAGGTCAAGTACAAACCTGTCGTTCCTGTTCCAGTTTAAAAATAACATAATGTTTATTGATAATGACATTGATTATTATCTCAATGGATAGGATCAGACACATTCTGTCCAAGCGGTCCTTTCATACCGCGCCGAGAGAACGCACCCGCCTGTACCCCATCCAAGCCGACGTCCCATACACAAGGCTTCGTACTTTCCCCTATTCTTTACTCGTTATACAGCAATACATCCCGCGTCATCCTTCAATCTGCAGCCATTGGAGTACATAGATGTTACCCTCGATATGACCTTCGCCTCCCACATCAAGCGCCTGCGCAGTCGAACCGTGATTGTGTTAGGCCGTCTGTTCCTATGAGCAATAAAAGCACTAAAATATCCCTTGGAAATAATGGGACATTTTAGAAAACTTGTATCAAATTGTGAGGTATCCAATAATTTGACAGGGGCCCAAAAACTCCGTCGTGGTAATTGGTGCCGTGAAATAGTTCAAAGATTTAACGGAGGTGACTCAAATGCTGTGTTCGACATATTTACGGGTGACGAAAGCTGAATTTAATGTTATGATCGTGAAACTAAAAGACAGTCTGCTGAGTGGGCGTTTCCTTCCGAGGAGTTGCCAGCTAAAGTGAAAAGAGGTCGATGCGTGGGAAAAAAGATAGTAACCTCGATCTTTGGAAGGACAGATCATTACGCAACAATTGTTTTAGAGGATCGAAAAACAATTACTGCAGAGTGGTAGACTAACAATTGTTTGCCACTTGTCTTGGAATAAGTTCGGGTGAAACGACCTCGCAGTAGGATCCTCCTTCACCACGACAACGCCTCGTCGTACACCGCTAAGTAAACGATCGACTATTTGGCGAGGTCAGACGTGGAATTATTGGATCACCCGCTGTATAGCCCCGACCTCGCACTTTGCGATTTTTATTTTTTCGAGGAAAACGTTTTATGGACGCCGAGGAAGCAGTGGCTGCGTTTCACAAGGCCGTCGAAGAGACCTCTAAGGACGAGTGGGCAATTTAGCGGTGGTTCCATCGTATGCAGCGATGTGTTGATGTGAATGGACGCTATTTTGAAAACATATAATAAAACTAATAACTTGCTAGTTTGTTTAGTTTTCCATTTTCTAAGAACTTTCAGTGTCGCCCTCGTACTACTACTTCAGGCATCTACTGAGATCGCGTGCTTCATCTTCGGCCACATAGTTACTTTTCATCAGGTGAGATTGTAGTCACACGCGTGTCCAGATTTTTTTTAAAAACTTTCGCAATTCAATACACGAATACGCAGGCTGCAAAATATCTAATTCTAATTACCACCTGCAGGGATGCTTCGTTTCACTAACCTCAAGTTTTCAAGAAAATTGTAATCTTTATTAATATTATATAGATTAGGCTTCAGTTTTGAAGAGGACCTTAAATCCACTTAACGACGCAAATTGTAAACTTTTATCTTCAATTTATTGGCAAACTATTCGACATCGAACGCCCCTGGAAATTAATTAAGGAAGTGTAGGTGTACCTAGTTTAAGTCACTAGCGGTATAGTTCAACGTATGTTCGTACTCTGGCCATGCTCCAAAGTTGTACAAAGTTTTTATTAACGGTTCGTGTCTGGGTCGAAGCTGAGACTTGATTGTTACAGGATCTCGCTTTGCTATAAATTTTTTGGAGAGATTTTGCCATTTTCATATACCATATCACGTAGTATGTAGAGAGGTACAGTAAAGTTGTATTCGTATTTTGGTGTGCCTTGCGGTTTTCGACACGTAAAAAGAATGGAACTAAGCCGTCTCTTCGTGAATAGGCATTTACTGGGATCGCGTGCTACCTCTTCGAACACATCATCACTTTCCATCAGGTGAAATTGTGGTCAAACGCGAATCAAGTCAATCATAAAAAAAAGGTATGTCGTCGTCACTTTATGTATCGGCTGGACATTCACCATATTTGTATCTATAGTATGTCGCTATGGAAGTTGTGACTTAATTATTTCACGAACGAGTTTCTAGAATAGTGGGATTATTGTGTAATTGTGTAATTCATATGTTCATCGGCTACTTTCTGACGTGTGATTGGCTGGTCATCGTTTGTTCACAATAAGACGTTTTCTCATTGGACAGATATGTCCAATGAGAAAACGTCTTAAGATAACGATAGTTATCGATGACCATATTGAACATACATTTTTTTGCTACGAGTTTAGGAAACACACACAAAACCACTTAATAAATTTACATTGTTATATCAGCCACAGAGCGTTCACTGCTGAACATAGGCCTCTCCATCGGAATTTGCCGTAATCGTAACGCTAGGCAAGCCGGTTGGCGGTCGCAGATTTTGAGGGCTTTACAGTAACGCTGCTGCTCATCTGGGCCAAGGTGTTAAAAACGGATTAAGTGAACGGCCCTTAATCACATTGAACGACACCCATGAGAGGATATGGGTTCGTTGTATGAAAACCACACGTTCAGTTAAGTACAATCGAATTCTTGCTCCAAGAGACTCGACCTCGTAGACACCTTGTATGACATCATCATCTTCTTGCTCTAGTCCCAATATTTAGCGTTGGCGCAGTACTCCTCTACCAGCCGTTACCTCATCGTTCACGCTCTTTTTGTTCATATTATCCCTCACACAATCGAACCATCTTTCACGTGCGGTCTTCTTTTTCATTTTCAACCATCGACATCCATATTCATCACTCACTTACTAACATGCGTTTCATCCCTTTTTTTATGCACAACGGGTTGATACTTTACCTCAATCACACCTGATGTTACCCCTTCTCATAACATATCCATACCAAGCCAAACGACGTCCTTTCAACTTTTCTGTCACGGGTCTGTCACTTTTAAACCCCCTCTTACATACTCATTCCATATTTTATCCATCCTCGTCACTCCACTCATCCATCTCAACATTCTCATTTCTGCTGCATACAATACGCCGTGTATGACAATGATTTGCTATTAATTATAAGTGTTTACTTATTTTCGTAGACTACACTACAACCGTGCATTGGATGTATTGACACACCACCACCACAGCCTCCTTTAATATATTCTTACAATTTTATTTTTATTTTTATTTTAACACTTTATTGTACACACACACAAATCTTAGCATGTCGAACATGAATTGGCAACGTCATTTCGCATTTTACCATTCGGTTTGACCAAATTGAAATTGGAATCTATTAAAATGAAAATTGTAGGGCTCGTCGCATTTCGCTCTTTTGTCTGCACCATTATTGGTTTTTTAATATGGTATTTGCTCAATAGTCCGGTGAATCAGAATTCGACGATACACTGTCTCAAAAGGTTATTGTCACTCATATGTAGCCTCCTGCTATCCCGCTCACTGCATCTCGGCGTAGTCCGTGATGTTATAGCAAGGAACCGCGCTTCACTCGACCTCCTTATCCATAGGGTTGGCATTGCCATTTTTATTGTCATTCCCACTTCTTCTATAGGAGTGTGTTCTATTTGCCGAGGGAAAAGTAGGAAACTTCTTTTCCTACTTACACACCTTAGTTCTTTATTTAATTAGCCAAGTTGTTAATTCAAGCGAATATAGCACAGTAGAAGGGGCATACACAACACCAAGACAAACTTTGTCGTCATGCACTTTTAAAACTAATGCAATTTCTTTCGGTCATAATATGGTAATTTCGTTTAGACCGCTTCCGTGTGCAAATGAACTACTAAAGCTTTCCTCCAATCAGATTTTTTTCGTTTGCCATGATATATTCCGTCTTGCTTATATTTCGTCTGTCGTACACAACACAAACTTCAAGCATTTATTTCAACGTAACATACATGATGGTTATTCCACCGACAAGCGTAGCTATTAAATTAGAAGAAGAAACACACATGATATCATTTGTTGAATGTCAATTTAAATCTACTGAAAAATATTTACTTTATAAAAGTAAAAAAAAAAACACGCTACATTTCCATCATCCATCTCTCTTGATACCTGTTTTTTGTGCAATTTTGAGGATCACATGCAATTCCTTTACTATGTAAAGATTAGTAAAGTTTGAAGTTGATATTCCTGATTTAGTATTTTATTAAGGCAAAGGCATGTCGGGCTTTTGGGCTTATATCGAGGTACCACCACTGTTGTCATCAGAATTACATATACATACAAAATTTTATTTGGAAACGACAATTAGAAGTAAGTTTAAATTAACTTTGAAGATTTGATTACATTGTTAGTTACTAGGGGCTTATTGCATTTAACTCTCTGTCAGTATGTCCAAACTACTACCGCTTCGGAAAAGCAAATAATTACTTGTTATCATGCATTTAGTTGCATAATTTATCGTTCCTAATATTCAAAGAGCATTCACCTATAGAAATGCTTAGTATAACGTAGTAATGGCACTGGGTCCTCTAAAACTAAGACATATTCTTTCATCCACAACATCGAGGTAATTTCGTTTCGACCGCCTGCGTGTGCTAATGAATTTCTGAAGCTTTCCTCCAATCAAACTTTTCTCGTTTGCCATGATATATTCCGTCATCCTACGTTAAGTTTCATTTTGACGTATCACACGAAAATACCTTAGTTTGTTTTACGACGGCCAAGATTTTCGGATCAACTTGAGATTATGAGGTGTAATTTTTTTAAGAATTATAGCATTTATTTAATACTTTAAGTTTCCTCTGTATCATTGAAAAATGAAATATTTTTATCTCGCTTTTCTTAGGTAGGTAATTTTCAATGCCATTTTACGAAAGTAGCAAGTATACTGCTTACAAATAACTTTACTTATTTTACCAATAAAAGTATACCTACACAACAGCTTTAGTACAAACCAAGTGACTTTGAGTAAGGTATCCCACTCGCATTCGCCACTCGAAGCACTCGTGGCGTAATCGCATTCGCTATTCGTTTTCTTAGCTAAGTCAAGCAATGTCTGCTGCGGTTTGTCCATGAATTGCTGATTACTAGTGGCGTTATAAAATAGCAGTGTTTTCGTGTTTCGGATGGCACTCTAAAAGTCCGTTCTGGTAATTTCAATTGAAGGCAGTCATTAAACACTGTCTGTCGGGTGACCACTAGTCTGATAAAAATCTACCTATCCGCACTGGGCCCGCGTGGTAGGTTGTGACCCTCTCCCAATGACAGGAGGCTGTGCCCCAACAGTTGGGACGTGTAAGGCTGCTGATGATGAAGCTATCCCACTACGAAGGTCTACATTTATATTTTTTTTATAAAAACAACAATAAGACTGTTTTTTTTATCCACAACGGTTTAGCACTTGACCTCAATCAGAGGCCGACGGTGGTAGCGTACTGACCCAGAAACCCCATCTTATTTGGGGGACTGGCTATCTTATCTCTGACAACCGGAACACAACAATGCTATTAACATTGCTGTTTGGCGGCAGATTTAGATAAGATGGTGGTAGCTATTTAATATGACCTACCACCAACCAAACCGAGTACTAAATATGTAGCCCGCTGGGGATCGCAACCCGCGACCTCGGAAACATTGAGTCCGTTGTTTACATTGAGTCACGGAGGCGGTTTTGTTTTGTTAAATGGAAAGTACTAATAACCATAAAAATGTTAAACTGTTGCCTAATGCCACAACACAAATAAAAGAACTTGTAGATAAAATTGTAATCATCAACAGCCTTATAGTACGTACCTACTGTTGGGGCACAGCCTTTTTTCACTGAGAGAAACACCATTCTCTCTATTATGTTGTATCTGTATGTTTTTTTTCTTGTGTGCAATAAATGATAAATAAATAAATAAATAATATATCACACGGGCCCAGTGCAGATTGGTAGATTTGTGTCAGACTAGTGGCCACCTGACAGTCAGTGTTTTTAAGCCGCCGTAGGCCACCGACTTGGCTTAACGACCGCCTCAAATTTGTATTAAAGTGCCACTAGACGTCATCTATTCAAGGACTGACCGAAAACGAATAGCGAAAGCGACTACGCTACGAGTGCGAAAAATATAATAATATTCTACCCACGGTTTAAAAAATAAAAGTAACTGACTGTGCATTTGTGTAGCTACAAATATTGATAGCACAGACATGAAGTTAAAAATATTTACCGTCTTATTCACAAAAATTTACAAACGCCTGTTTTAGTTATAGTGTATTTTGTCTCTGTCGTTCATAAGGAAATGTTGTAAGGAAAGAAAGTGACAAAACATACTTTAACTAAAACAGGCTTATAAATAAGCGTTTGTAAATTTTTATGAATAGGAGGGTAGATCCCCTTTTTTTAATTTTTTTATTCTTGGTATAAAGATACGCAGCCAAGAAATGGTGAGCATTCTAAATCATGCCATGTGGACTTGCCGCGGACATACAGTTTATTTTCGTTGCGCAGGAACGAGCGGTTCGGATGATTTACAAGTTGGACCTTATAGTATCTTTTGGGTATAAATTTGAAGAAATTGGTAATTTTAACATTAGCACTACAATATTATTATATTTACAAAAACATAGAGAATGTGGTAGGAAAACTATTTACACAGGTATAAGTAGGTACAATGTAAATAGGTACACAACAAAATACATAAAAAATACTCATTTACCGTTTTCAAAATTGCTATACCAATTATTATAACGCTATAATAACATTTTTGATTATTTATATAACAAGTGACGAGAAGGTAGAGAATAATAAATAAATAAAGAAATAAATATCCTTGGACATGCACACAATGCCAACTAGTTCCACTTTAAGCAACTATAGGCTTCCGTTGTGAATACCAGATGGTTGATATACTACATAAATACATTTTCTTTTCTGTAAATAAATAGGTAATTATTATAAATGAAAAACATCCATAACTCGGGAACACAATGTCTGTATTCATCATACAACATATGCCCCTAGCTGGATTAGAACCCGTGACCTTTGGGTGTAGTGGTCACAGTTTTTAATTACTACACCAAACAGGTCGTCATAATTAATCACATCTTTCTTTTTCTCGACTGTCCCAGAAAAGAGGTTTATGATTTTCGAGTGTATGTATGATTTCTATGTTACCTTCTGCAGCCTAAACGTCTTCACCGATTTTTAAGTGCAAAGTTTGTTCGATTCCTCTTGATATCTAGAGTAAAATATAAATAAAATACAAGTAAAATAAAACATAGGTCGTCATATAAATTTAAATAGTAATAGTTACCTTGGCTGTAATTTTTCTCGTATACCTAAAGCATCTGATAGTATAACAGATTTACATAATGGAGATGCTGAAATTTTAAAGTTCCTAACCTCATTCACACGGAAAACTCTTAATTATGTTTATGGTTCACAATTTGCATTACGTGCAACGTGAGGGTAAATATTTTAAAAGCCCATCTAAAAATGTATGAAGGTGAAAGTATGCAATGTCCATTACCATAAAACGTAAGGTATGTTTCACGGCGCCTCGGCGTTATGAAGAAATAAAAGTGTTATAATACGTGCCCATTTTTACAGGGAGTCCTATAGTTGACGGCTTTTGAGTGTAACAATTTGACCTTTTAAGGCTTTGAACGCCAATGCGGTCACCGTCACGGCAGTCAGAGTGTTAATAAAGGGTGTGTAATGTTTCATATAATAACAAAAAATCTAATTTCATTAGACATAACACTCACTTGATATAAAGATTTTAGAAGATAAGAGATTTTATAAGTCGGACGTCGACATAAAAATTTACCTATTTAAAACTTACTGCCAATCGTTTTACACCTGTCAGCTCTGGACGAACTATACGAGAAGGACACGCGATGGCATCCGTGTTCAGTATAATAACATCTTTCGGCAATTAATGGGTTTAGACCGGTACTGCAGCGCCTTGGGGATGTTCTTCGAGGCCAGGGTGAACACGTTTGATGCCATCGTGAGACTAAGGATAGCGTATTTTATGGACAGAGTTCACAGGTGTAACAACGTTATTATTAGGGAGCTCAATAGAAGGTTAATTACGTCGAACATGTATTGGTACTGGATGGGGGTAGTCACGTGAGATGTTTATCTTTTTTTTTTTTTATTGACCCATTTTTACTATGTAAAATGTAAGTTAGGTTATATTTCTTTTATTTTTTATTGTATTTTCTGTCAGCTTGTTTTTTTGCAATTTTATTACATACAATTTTATTATATCTAATATGGATTTTTACAATCTGAAATAAAGCTTTATTATTATTATTATTATAAATTATTTTATTTAGTATAATGTTTACGAAACATTACAATCATTTGCTATAACAAATATATATTTTGCTATAACGTTCATTTCATATAATTTCCGCTAGTAATATATAATTATCGTTTACTAGACATAATTTTCATTTCACATAATGGTTTTTTCATCAAATTCATACAACAATAAACAAGTAACACGTGCGAAGCGGAGCTGCGAGAATCGGGCATAAAAGTAGAGGGTTCGAATTCGGGTGCTAGTAGTTATTTTTAGGACTACACGGACCTATTGTTCATTATATCAAATGAACATTATAGAAAGTAAAAATATTAAACGAGTTTTATATCAAGTGAAATTATATCTTATTAGATAGTAAAAGTTATTTGCATCTTCTATATTACAAATTTAGAGCGTAGCTGAATTTTTGGACTACAAATAGATTACTTGTAGATTGTTATTTGTTTGATATAAATATTTCATTTTTTTCTATGCACAACGTGTAGGTACTTGACCTCAATTACACCTGATGTTAAGGGAAGATGAGGCCGACGGTGTAAGCGTACTGACCTGGAAACCCCATCTTATTTGGGGAACTGCCTATCTTATCTCTGAGAACCGGAATACAGCAATGCTATTAACATTGCTGTTTGGTGGCAGACTTACATAAGATGGTGGTAGCTAGCCAGGCGGACATTTAAAATGCCCGACCTCCAACCAAAGCGAGTACTAAACATGTACCCGCTGGGGATCGAAATCGTGAGCTCCGATTCGTAAACCCTATGCTGTTCACATTGAGCCTCAGAGGTGGCTAAAGCGGCTGCGCATAAAGGGAGCATTTATATATTGAATGAAGTTTCAATTGTTTACTAAATCTATAAAATATCTGTATTTACATCACGTAACGGACTTTAGGACAACTTTTTGTGCCTGATTGGAGCAAATATTTACTTTTCACTTGTTAAGGCTGAATCGGAGTCGCACACTGATTTCGATTCGAGTGACGACCTTTAATTTTTGTTTTATCAGAGGCTACGAAGCTAAAGAAGGAGCTGTATGTTTGAGCATATCTGTGTCTGTAACTTGACTGTATTTTTACTAATCACTTCGTACAAAGACATCTTATAAAATTATAAAAATAATTGATATCTACATATTTGTCATTTACTGTGCTACGTGGTATCGGCAATTAAAAGTAATGGAATGTCTCTTTCCGTGGGTGACGTGAAAGGCGACTAAGAGACTTTCAACTGAAAAACATGTACAGACTTGTACATTTTAACGGCGATGAACACAGTCCCTGTCAGGCGTGCATTTTTGTATATTTCGAAACCGTGGATATTGTTTAAAGCATAAGTTTTAATGTTTGGGCCACCCAAACGCTAATCTTTGGGATACCTCTAACCACCATGTCATGTATGTCTATTAACTGAAAGTTATCCATATTATTATCATTTTAGTACACAACCTGTATGGCCTTTAATATAAAATATCCCCTTGTGAAATTTCATTAGTCGGTGCAATGCTTGCGATGTTATAAGCCCGTAGCATAAATACCTTAAAACCCCAGATATAAACAAATATGTCGTCCTGATACTCTGCATCCCATATTTTGGCGAAATAGCACAGGCTCTCTGTATACAGAAACCGTTCACTGGTTGCCAAGTGGCCAATTTTCTGACGTGGATTGGTCGATTTATGTCAAACTATTGGCCACCTGGCAGCCAGTGTTTTTAAGCCACCTCTGAATTGACACCGAATTGGCATCACTTTCATTAATTTACAGCCAGGGCCGACTGATTGACGTGCCCTCGCACTGAAACACTCGTATTTAATGCCACTAGTGGTCACCTGCTTAATTGAAAAGGAATAGTGAATGTAACTGAACCATGCTTGTCGCCAATTCTACAAGGTCTGAAGACAAAAATCGTCAAAAAAAATAGTGCGTCTATGGACACTGACGACACAATTAGGCCAAAGGTTATGCAATCATCTATACTTATTTGGTAGGCTAATCTTGTAAGTTGATTTTGTTGAAATGGTCCACGCTAACGAAGTCGCGGGTAACAGCTAGTATAGGTACTATAAAGGTAAGCCAGAAATATAACAACACCGGTGGCGGTGGCAGATGCTATGCTTCATAGCCTCGCCACCTCGTATCAACAAGTGATCGAGTGATATCAAAGTTACTCACAATAAAAATGCTAAATAATGCAAAAACCATTGTTATAACATAAATATACGGACATGTGTAACCGAGTTATGGATGTTTTCATTTGTAATAAGTATTTATTTACAAAAAAAAATATATTTATGTATTATATCAATCATCTGGTATCCACAACACAAGCATATAGTTGCTTACTGTGGACCTAGATGGCGCTGTGTGTATGTCTAAGGATATTTATTATTTATTATTATTATTTATTTAAATAATTAAACTTACATCGACTTATAGTCGCCTTCTTTATTTGTAAAAAAATCTTTGCCTTATAGAAACTGTCAGGCTTAAATAGCCATGTACATATTATAATCAAAAGACGACAGTAAAATTGGTAATGATTTTAAAATTGGATCCAAGACTATTAAACATAAATAATTCCTTATTTAAAATTTTAACAAAATTGACAAAATAATGATGATGATTGTCTTTTATATATTTTTACGTCCTCTCTTCCGCTTTTGTATGGATGCTCGCTGCAGCCTGTGGCGGCAAAGATACTCTCTTGTGTCGTTCCTCCCGTTCAAGGAGTCTCTTCCTCCTGGACACGATTTGCCATGGCCAACATGGAAATCCTTAAATCGGCTTCGAACTCAGGTTGGCCGCAGCAAAGATAATCTGTGCACGTGGGGCTTCCCCGATGGCGAGAGTGATCGATGCGAGTGCGGAGTCTCCCCACAGACAATGGATCACGTATGCACGTATCTGACAGCTGCACCTTTGACGACCTCCTTAACGCCACAGACAGTGCTGTTAGAGTGGCTAAGTTTTGGTCCAATAAAATTTTAAATTTGCCTCGACACGAAAAGAAGAAGCTTTTTTATTGTCCGCTCAGGTCATGTCGCCAGGTCATGCAGGACCGATAATCGCTGCAGAAAGTGGGTCCTGGATTGGTGTGAAATGCCTCCATTTAGATGGAGCGAGTATCTGCTTTAACCGACTGAAAGCAATGCGTAAAGCCGACAATTAGGCTATGTGGCACTCCCTGGGAAAGGACCAAGTCCAGCGTGGGGTGATGATGATGAAATGAATTTAAAGAAATTGCGTGTCATAGATAGATAGAAAAACACACACACATATAAATTTTGACCCAAACACAGACAATGATTTCCAATACTGAGCACACGTATTCAGAGATAATAATAAATATTATATTATATACCTTACTAATATCATATCAATCGAAAGAACCATTTCCAATACTGAAAATTGAAACGCATTCCAACAGAAATACACGTATCGACGATCAAATCACAAACGTTGCTCAATGAGGCTTCAAATTCGGTAAACGACTTGAAAATTGTCAATGTGACAGTCTTTCACTTTGAATCATGACATACTACTAAGGCCTCGTTTAGGGAGATGCGTCGCGTAGCGCGGTGCGGGTCGAGGATATTTCGTTCATGAGTAACGATAACAAACTCGGTATACCATTCCACATCTTTGAGTTGCATGATGAATAGTATACTGATGGATTGGAATTACAATTCTGGGAAAAGTGTTTGGCCGAAGCAGGTTTCGTCGAGTGCCGAGTAGATTGCTAAAACTATCATCGACCTACGCGCCTGCTGGACATTGATATGCGACTGGCGGGATTCCTAGTCCTATCTTGTCAATTTTAATTGTAACTCATAATTTCTCCAAGTTTTTTAAATGTATTTATTTTGGTGATGTAATTATGTGCAATAGACTACACGCGACCGTCAAATGCCACAAAGTTTTATCATATTTTATGGTTTATAGGGAAAAAAATTAAACTACCTATATGCCAATACCTTCTACTTCACTTACCTAATATGCCCTATTTTTTTGTTTACGGTAAAAAAACTCATCCAGCATTTTTCACAAACTTTCATACACTGCACTATTGCAATGACACAATACTTTCCCGCTACATAACAAGCACATAATAGTAATACACTCTTTTTACACATTGCTTTCCTCTCCCAGGGTGGGACGGAAGAACAGCGCCCAGTTCCTGGTACTGAGCATAATGATGAGTCCCACTCCTTTTTGTCACAGTGGCACTCAAAATTTATTATGTTTATTTTTATATGTCTTGTAATTTGTTCTTTTTAATGTTTTATATGTTAAGTTTGTTTTGTACTTTTAGTATATGCCCACTTGTGGCGAATAAACTGTGTCTTTCTTTTCTTTTTTCTTTCAGTATATTTGGGATAGAATTCATAAATAGGTTTATCTGGAAACATGTTCCTTTTACCGTTCAGGCGCGAGGTGCCAACATTACAATACTTTTGATAATAGATTGACCCAAACTTGGTTACTTCATGCCAGAATATCCCTTCCCTGACCGTTTTCTACCTCCAATAAGAACGATCTAAAAGCCATTTGACATTTCTCACAAAATATTCGAATGAAACCACTCCCCGAAGGCAATTTCCTTTTTTAGAGTGAAATTTTCCTCCGCTGTCAACTCAACGTACCTACGAGTACATATTACATACACTTCAGATTATATGTAGTTCTCGGTTCAAGTTTGATTCGAACAAAAGAAATACTATATTTCTTCCAAAATGTTACTATAAAATTGATGACTTCTTGAATGACAAAAGTTTTTGTATTAAAAAAAAATAGTTTTTCTGAATTTTACAAATTGTTATTTGGTTTTTATACTAATCAAATGAATGTCATTTAATTTAATAATAATAATAATTATGCAACATTTCTAACCTCCAGTGGGGCGAGTGGAAGAGATCTCTTTAGAAATAAGCTCACCTTTGTACATATTTGTGACTGTCGTCTGTTTGTATTTGTTGTATTTCGTACTTGTTAAAGCATATAAATAATTTTGTACACCGCAAGGCAAGACTTGTAGGACCTAATTGTAACTACAACATCTGCATGTATACATTACTCATATTCTTACAAATAAAACTTCTTTATCTATATTTAGGTAAAGTTATTCATTAATTTAGTTTTAATAAATTAATTGCGTTATTGTCAAATAAAATTTTATTATAGAACCAGCATAATAGTGATACAACAAATAAATCTTATGGAATCAATTAATTTTTTCATCCTTTCGTAAGTATTCCATTTTCAATATCATTTTAGTAGTTTTCTGAACATGGGCCTCCAACTATTTCCATTTGGAACGGTCCCAATTTTTTTGCACAAGATAAACTCAACACATTCATTATGAAATTCAAGAGGAGTGTACTATACTTTGACGCACTACCCTACTCCGACACTACGCTGCAGTGACACTACCCTACCCTACCCAACTGTAAACGGACAGCGGGTCGGGAATAGAAACAACATAGACCGTACACTTCTTTTAATCCTTTCGGTTCAACAACAACAAGAAAATTACCGAATTTATACCAGACACGGCTATTTATAGAGTTTGATGACATTGAGCAATGTACACAATTAAATAACTTATTGTATCATCATCATCAGCCCGTAAATATCAATATGAATTGAGGGAGTGCGGGCCATAGTCTGCCACGCTGGCGCATTACGGGTTGGGGACTTCACATGTCTTCGATTTTTTTAAATTTCTCATGCATGCGCAGGTTTCCTCACGATGTTTCCTTCATCGTTTAAGAGCAGTCGGATTAATACATATAAGTAATTAAATTAAATTTAAAAACTCATTGGTACATGGCTTGCCTGGGGATCCAACCTGGACCTCCCAAATTGGGAGACTGTGTCTCCTCCACTGCATGAGCCACCGACGCTTTATTCGGATATGTTGCATTAGGTGGACATTTAAGAACGCTCTGTCACCAATCAAACGGAGTACTAAACATGTAAGTACCCTGTTGGGAATCGATCCAGGGATCTCCGTTTCATCATCATATCAGCGACAATACGTCCACTGATGAAAATAGGCATCTCCCACAGATTTGATAGTAGGGCATTTTAAATGTCCGCATGGCTAGCTAACACAATCTCATCTAAAGTCTGCCGCCAAACAACAATGTTAATAGCATTGTTTATTGCATAAGAGCAATAAACAATGCATTATGCATTATATAATATGTATTATTATCTCTTATCTCAATGCTATATTGCATGTTATAATATGCAATGCATATTATAACATGCAATATAGCATTGAGATAAGAAATACAGATCCAAATAAGATGGGGTTCATCTTCACTTGGTGTGATTGAGGTCAAGTTATGAATGAGTCAAATTGAACCTAACCTAACCCGTTGGGCATTAAAAAAAAGATATCCAGAGCGACCGGTTGGCACTGCATCCAGCGACTTCCCGCGATCTTCACCAGCCCCCGTAGCATGACATCGTTTGTGCACGACATAGGAGTGAGAGTGGGATAGTTGTATATTTCATCCAAGAGACATAAACGTTTATCGAGCCTGTCTTGCTACTAGTGCTGGTCATCATTCCACATCGTGAGTGGACGTCCTCCATTACGCTTGCCGTTATGCGGTGGCCACGAAGAACTTTAATGCCCCATCAGTTTAAAGACTGAGATACCGCTTCAGGTATGTAGGTATTTCCATATACAATTTTCTTTGATCATATGACAATTGGTTTATTGAAAACTCACATTATTATCGAATGGCTTTTCTCTGATCATCATCAGTCTTCTACGTCCCTACTGATGAGGCGCAGCCTCCTCTCATAGGAAGAGGGTATGGACCGTAATCCACTATGTGGGCCCAGTGCGAATTAGTGGAATTGTGTCAAACAGTGGTTTTAAGCCGCCCATGTGGGCGAACTGGCAGATTTCAATTGAAAACAACGAGGACCGAGGACCGGGGGTGTATCGACGCATCTGGCCCTGCCGCGCTTCATACCGCTCGCTGATCGCGGAAGGGGCCTGGAGCCGCTTATGCGTTCCCAGGTCCTCCCTACTGCCGAGGAAAGTAGCCGCGGGGTTTTAGTGGATATCCATCCCGATAGGGAGGGGAGTCCCACATAACCGTCTCGCCGTCCCCCAGGCGAACGGTAGGCGTAATGCGTTTCCCCGCGAAATAAAAAGGACCGAGTGTTTAACAAACCGACTGAAGCACGGTAACACTCTACTGGTCACCTATGCCACTACTGGTCACCTATCCAGAAATGACTGCGACACACATTGCTTAACTGCACTAACCAAAAACAACAGCGAATACGACTGAGCAACGAGTGTAATATTCAACCCACTATTTTGTAACCATGCCAGTACTGCAGAATTTTTACTCACCAAGCATGCGAAGGGCCAGCTCAGCTTACTGAGCCTCTCTTCAGAGGCTTCGCGTTGCCGACCCAAATTCTTACGGGTCTATGTAAATGAGGCTTCCTAAATATCGCCCAAGCAAACGCTTGTAAAAATTCAAGCAGTTGATAATAAAAAGGCGTTCGTAAAGGCAACATTTCGTAAATCTACCCGCACTGAATAACCAAGTCACGATCAGAAAGTTCCACCTACCAAGTTTGATGGCTGACGCGGCGAACTCTGCAATAAGAGGCACGTATTTTGTTATTGCTAGCAGAGTTTTTTTTTTGAATCTGGTATTTTGTGGCTGTCACGTGTTGATCCCGATCACAGAATAATTTACTTTTTTTTTTGGTACTTGACCTGATATTAAGTGAAGATAAGGTCGATGGTGGAAGCGTACTGACCCGGAAACCTTATCTCTGACAACCGGAACACAACAATGCTATTAACGTTGCTGCTTGCCGGCAGATTTAGATAAGATGGTGTAGCTAGCCAGGCGGACATTTAAAATGCCCTACCACCAACCAAACCGAGTACTTAAACATGTACCCCGTTGGGGATCGAACCCGCGACCTCTGAATCGTAAAGCCAATGTTGTTTACATTGAGCCACGGAGGCGGTTAAAAAAACCTGAGGATTGGATTTAAATGCACCACCATAGTTATTCCCCACACGGGACAGGTTTGGTAGGCATTCATCCTTCTTCAACTTGACCAGGATCACCGGCCACCATGCATTCAGGCTCTCGAGATAACCAACATCATTGCTTGGACGTATAGGCTTGTTCCGAATTTTGGCAACGCTCAGAATGGCCCGCGGGGCCGTCGTTGTCCACTTGCCTCTTATAAACCCGTGTTGTGCATCTGATAACCTGCCGTGCAGCTGAGGCATCCTATCGCCATTAAAACCTGCAAGTCAGTAAATGTTTTTGGTGTAAAGTCCACGGGAAGAGACTGGTTGGTTATATTCTATTTAAGTGCCGAAATCATACAGCACATTGTATAAGTAGAAAGTTAATCTTTTTAATATGATCGAAAATCCTATAATCCATCCTCTTTCTAACAATTATTTATGGCCGATCCCCAACCTCATGTTTTATTAATAAGAGAAAAAAATCAATCGTACCTATTTTTGAAGAAACGAGACCATTTCATAACTGGTCTGATTTATATCTCATTTGAATAGACTGACCTGAATATTATTAAAGGAAAGAGATCAATCTTCGATTAAATGACAAATTTTCAGATGACTGCATCAGAAAAAGGGTAGTGCTTTTAGGTATATATACGAGTATGTATGTAAGTTTTTTTAACACTGCCTGTTACCTGAACCATAGAGGAATAACACTACCCGAACCTGAACTGATTGAAGGGTTGCAATAAATGTAATGTTAGATTCGTTTTAATAATGTGATAGTATTAACCGG
Source organism: Oegoconia quadripuncta (assembly GCA_949316235.1). NCBI lineage: Eukaryota > Metazoa > Arthropoda > Insecta > Lepidoptera > Autostichidae > Oegoconia > Oegoconia quadripuncta. The sequence goes on from OX438743.1 coordinate 4,723,303, forward strand.
ATGAGTTTTTTTACCGTAAGGATAAAAATAGGACATATTAGGTAAGTGAAATAGAAGTTATTGGCATAGGTAGTTTAATTATTTTTTTTTCAAAACGATAAAATATAATTAATCGTTGTGGTATTTGACGGTCGCGTTGTAGAATTAAGAATTTGTTTATTATCCGACTATGGCGAAGCCAAAAGGAGGGTAATTATTCACTGCGTCTGTATGTATGTTACCACTTGCAGCCTAAACGCTTTAGCCGATTTGGACAATTGAGGTGTCGCTAGATTCGTATAAGTCTCAGGACTGTCATAGGGTTACGTCATGTTAGCAGCCATTTTGTTAAACTTCACGATGGATATCAAATTGTAGATCTCGACGAAGGAAATTTAAAAATAAGTACCAAAAAAAATATCACATATCAAATTTATTTCCGTTCGATATTTGTAACCAGTCGAGTTTGTATAATTTTTAAGTTTTTTTTTTACTCAGTTCGAAAAGTACGAATAAAGTATTTTGCATCTTCTACTTGAATGGACGCGACTTCGTAGATAGCCCAACGGAGGTCAAGCAACGAGCTCGAGATACATACATCAATTGTATATATTATCAAAGGTCGGAAGGCTTCAGCAAAGGTAGGGTCCGAGGGCTAACAGCTGTAATAAATCATGAGGATATCGGTAAAGGGTACTTAGTCACGACGATGGAAAACTGCTGAGTCTCGCTGTGAAAGGGTTGTTTGCAAAAGACGCTTATAAGATCTATATATAAGATTATAATTCTTTTTGTTATTAGAATTCTGAATCAAGTTTAAGAATATTTATTGACAGGAACCGAAACAAGGTGATCGGCCAGAGAACCAAGGTCATGGGCATATTCCTGGCACCTGATTCTCGTACACTCGAGAAGATGAAGAAGCATCGTTTAGAGAGTTTATTCCGTCTAGTGGGCGTTTGCGTGAGCGAAAGTTTCGTTTTAAATAAATCATAAATCAAAAATACTGTTCGGATCTTTACTCGAAAAGCCTAAAAGCTAATTATAAACTAAATAGCTTTGTAAACGGTTATAAAAAAAGTGGCCGATTTTATAAATGATTTGAAATTCTCGAAAATAACAGTAATTTAGGTATTATTTATAATTAGCTTTTAAATTTTTCGAGCGCAGGTTAGAGCAATATTTTGAATTTGTGCTTTATTTAAAGAGAAATCTTAATTTATCCAATAAGAGATAATATATATCGAAGATAGCCATAAATTAGCGAGGGAATTTATAATTTGGACGGTCATACGTCTATCATAAAAATCCACCATAGAGACTGTTGAAATTATAAATGTACAATGTTAATATAAATAACTGTACATCCGCAGTCGCCAGACTTCACACGTACTCAACTGATCCGTTATCATCTGTTATGTTTATATTTTTAACAATGGTTATGAAGAAGAAATGAATAAATACTTAATTTATTTATTATTACTTATTATTTATAATGCGCAGTTTGCTACAACAGATGGTAGATACCGGGAGAACATATCCAAGTGGGGCTACACGAACGACAACAGGTGCTTGGGCGGTGATACACCACAAACTATGGATCATCTTCTATACTACCCTGCGTGTCCCGACACTTGTACGCTACAGAACCTTTATGATACCACAGACAATGCTGTACGCGTGGCCACAGTCTGGTACTCATTTGATGTATTTGCCATCGACTTGCTAAGAGAAGGAACAAGAAGTGAACTTGGCGGCGTCGGTGTCGTTAACAGTAATGTTAGGTCGGCACATCGATAGTGATTCATTCATATTCTTTACCCCTATCCCCTTCTACTGTAGGCAGGTCATCGTCATAAAAACTATCGCAACTGCACACACGTTCATCGATACCAATTAGACCTGGCTGCTGGTCGTACATGTGTGGTTTTCATAACCCTAAACCCTCGATGTTGAGGACAATAGCGTGAATTAAAATGGCTCAGTCAACAGTCTAAGCCGTTTAGTGACAAAGGGAAAACTTCAACCCCATAGACCTAAGCAAACATTAAAAGGGATGAAATGTTTTGTTCCCTTATTTACCCATGGAAGCATACCCAGGCGTCAACAAAGGAGTCCTTGTCAATTTTCTCCGTCGTCGCCTATTAAAACTCACAACTTTGAAGGAAATATTCCAATAAGGGTTGGAAAAATTCTTATAGAGCCTTGGTAAATATGACGGCGGATCTTGTTGATGCCTATTATCTTGGTGACTTCAAAGAGAATTTCAAAGTTAGTGAGTAGTTGTATTGTGCTACGATTTATTTTTTTCATCACTCGGTTTACACATCAATTGAAAAGTGAGACTATGATAAAATGTACATTTTCCTTTTGTGCAATAAAGTGTATTTGTCTTGTATTGCATTGTGCTGTATTGTATGATAATATCGCCGTTTTTGCACTATAAATCCACAGACGGACAGATAATATACTTCAAACTTAATATCTTCATCTTAAAAAAGGAAAAAGTTAAAGGCTCTTAAAGAGTTCAACAATTTCGGCCTTTCCAAACAAATCTATAACTTTTTTTATGCACGATTATTTTATGAGTAAATGATACCAGATATGTCTTGTCAATACTTATTGATGTAGTGACATAATTGGCAGCTGAGACAAAGATCTCTCAACTCATGTAATAAGCGACACAATGGTTCATCAAAACAGTGCTAAAGATGTCAAACGTTCCGCGTTACTAAGGCCCGCCTTAGAGAACAATCACAAGACATGATTTTTATTGAAAACCAATCCCAAAGAGATACATAATTCCTCATTTTTGCGGCAAGAAAAAGATGCCAATGACTTGACAAGCTTTCTGTATACGAATCGACCCCAAGTGAAGCACCCAAACAAGCCGGCCTGCGTAAACACGATTCGAAATTGAATAGACATTACATAATTTATTTACACAACTGTAAATCATATGATGTACAACGAGTTACTTTCGTAATATGGAAATTATTTTTTTTTTAATCGAAATTAGTCACTGTTTCTTGATGGACGATATGTCCTATGTCAGTCACTACCAACCGGAATTCTCAATCTCATATCCTAGGTATCTCACTTTCCTCTTACATAATCTGATTGATCGCTGTTTCGCGAAATATGACGCTTTATGAGCTACTCAAGGCCGGGGTGATGGTTGCGTAGGTGAAAAAAAGAGGCAAAGGTATTTTTTTTTTTTTTTATGATTGACTGGATTCGCGTTTGACCACAATCTCACCTAGTCAAACCGTCCTGTCAAAATAAACAAAAGTACTGGTCCGGTTTCCCCTACGCATTTATTCACCCTTCGCTACTTAGTGGGTAATATGTATTTCGCGTGTATACAGTAACATCAGAGTAAGTCTATAACTACATGCATCCCAAGATTGACATGTCCGACACGGTTGATGGTAGGACATTTTAAAAGTTCACCTAAATCTGCTGCTAAGCAGCAATGTTAACAGCATTGTTGTGTGCCGGTTGTAAGAGATTATATAGCCAGTCTCCCAAATAAGATGGTGTTTCCGGGTCAGTACGCTTCCACCTTCGACCTCATCTTCACTTAACATCAGGTATGATTGAGGTCCAGTACCAATCCGTTGTGCATAAAAAAAATATATTCATTTGAAAACCCATATAGAATTATTAATAATACATTTGCGATTTTCATTTATTTAACACTTTATTGCATATAAGTATACATATTAAAGAAAACAAAAGAACCAGGAAAATATTAAAAATATACAAAAGGCGAGCTTATGTCTATAAGAGATTTCTTCCATCAAAGCCAAAAGGAGACAATTGTCAATTTATATCTTAAAAATGGTGAAGTTGGGTAGTAACGAGCCCTCAGGGCTCGAGTGCTATTCATACGTGCACTGTTTTTTATGCTAAAATGTGACCAACGAGCATACTCTAACAAGTAGGCCAAGCCAACAAAATTATAATTCGCAATACTCTGTTCTTTGGATTTATTTGCACTTTGGTCCTGACACGTAGTTTATTAAAAAGAAAAATTAACGTCAAAAAAAAAACTAAAATATTTTATTCAATATAGGATACAAAAATATCACTTATTAAAAGTCAATATGTTATTTTTTTTTTTAACTACATCGCTTCAGAAGGTGTTATGGTTAGGGAGAAGAAGCGACAAGAAACTCCGCAACAACACATCTTTTCAATTGGTTTCCATATTTACAATAATTTTACATATTACAAAATAAAAGTAATTAATATAACGACATTGACCAGACCTCCTTATCACCTCAATAATCATCTATCCTGTAATAACCCTTCTTACACAGAGTTTCTTTAATGTGGCGTTTAAATTTCTGCTCTGTTAAACTCAATACAAGTTCTGGTACTTTATTGTAAAAGCGTATGCTGTGTCCCACAAAGGATGTGCTAACCTTGCTAAGTCTAAATTGTGGAATTTCAATTTTATTTTTGTTTCTAGTATTCAAATTATGATTATCAGAATGTTTACGAAATATGCATATATTTTTGCGTACATACATTATACTGTCATATATACATATATATTGGAATGCAGCCGTTAAAATACTAATTTCTTTAAACAGATCTCTTAGAGAGTCACGGCAGCGTAAATTATATATTGCTCTGATTGCTCTTTTTTGTAGAACAAATATTGTTTGAATATCTGCAGCCCTACCCCACAGTAGTATACCATAAGACATAATGCTGTGAAAGTAGCTGAAATAAACGAGCCTCGCTGTTTTAATGTCAGTAAGTTGTCTAATCTTATGAACAGCATAAGCAGATGAACTGAGCCTGCTCGCAAGTGTCTCAATATGCGACCCCCACTGTAGTGTGGAGTCTAAAGTGATGCCAAGAAAAACTGTGTTCTCAACAAAGTCCAATGGTTCACTATTTAACTTTAGGTTGTTTTCCCCCTGCCTTACATTAGGTAAGGAAAACTTAATACATTTGGTTTTCTTAGCATTTAGGACTAAATTATTCACAGTAAACATTCCGCGTCTTGCACATAACACGTACTCTGTATTAAACAATAAATTTAGAGGACATGCTTTTTTCCTTAGATAAAGTCCTTCTGGTAGTACCACAGGTTCACGGTGTATATCCTACTAATTATTAAGGTAATTGCGTGAAACCGCCAATTTACCGCATTAGTAGATAATGAACCAATCGCTAGCAACCGTCACTTCTCGAATTACTCTAATAATTGGAATTGTTCATGCAAAATCGATTTCCCTATCACTTCCCGTCTAATGTCAATGTTACCGCGGTATATCTCACGCACTGTTCGGTGTAGTGGTTAGAAACTCTGACCGCTATACCATAAGGTCGCGGGTTCGAGTTATGGATGTTTTCATTTATTACTAGCTTTCCTCCCGCGACTTCGTCCGCGTGGAAGATTTTATCAAAATACAAACAACAAACTTTCATCCCCTATTTTATCCCCTTGGGGGTAGAATTTATCAAAATCCTTTCTTAGCGGATGCCTACGTCATAACATCTACCTGCATGCCAAATTTCAGCCCGATCCGTCCAGTGGTTTGGGCTGGGCGTTGATGGATCACTATGTCAGTCACCTTTGAGTTATATATATTTAGATAAGTATTTATTTATAAACAAAAAAGGTAATATTGGAGTATATCAATCATCTGGTATCCACAACACAAGCCTATAGTTGCTTAAAGTGGAATTAGATGTCATTGTGACGATCTGTTTGGTGTAGTGGTTAGCAACTCTGGCCACTATCCCAAAAGGTTGCGGGTTCGAATCCCCCTGGGGGAATATGTTTGTATGATGAATACAGACATGTGTTCCCGAGTTATGAATGTTTTTCGTTTATTTATGTATTTATTTACAAAAAAAAATGCTATTAACAGATTTAGATAAGATGGTGGTAGCTAGCCAGGCGGACATTTAAAATGCCCTACCACCAACCAAACCGAGTACTTAAACATACATATAACTATTTATTTACAAAAAACAAATATATTTGTGTAGGTTATCAACCATCTGGTATCCATAATACAAGCCTAGTTGCTTAGTGTGGAACTAGATGGCGCTGTGTGTGTGGGCAAAGATATTATTTATTTATTATTATTATTGTGTGCATATCTAAGGGTATTTATTTATATTTAAATTAACTCATAATAACTGGAAGAACTGAATGGAAACCTTGGACTGAATAATTTATACAAACGTCTAATTATAAGAAATGAAACTAGTATGAGGAAAAAATACCTCTAAATAAAAAAAAACAAAGTGGCTACTTGCGTGTCTGTTGTGTGCTCAGTCGTTCCAAACTAAGCAACGGATTTTGTAGGCCAGTAAAAATACGCAATTTTTGTGGTATATTTTCCTATAAACTTAACTGATTTTTTTTAGACGTACCCATCAGTATAATAGAATAAATATGTTTTCCAACCACTCTGTGGCTTGCTTTGTATAATATTCCCACTATATATATTTAGTTATAAAACCTACGATATTAATTTAAAGTTATACCATTATGTACTTCATTGGGTTATAGAAGATGCTAAGATCTCCTAAAACAATTTTCTACAAAAATTATCCATGGCGACTTTATATTTACTAAAAATAATTTATTGTGACGTGATATTTGCCCTCGGTGATATTTTTTATAAATATAGAGATGTTATTAATCGATTTTTTTTTTATCGTTAGGTACAGGAGTTCGAAGTATATTCTCCGATGCAATGAAATTCACAATCTAATAGTCTACGTTTTATTAATAAATATAATATAAATCTAAAGCAAGCTCCCGGTTTGTTAGAAAACATTTTTTACGCTATCTTTTGGTCTAGTCCTCCTGTACGATATAATCATTTGTTAAATCAATGTTCTCGTCTAAATTTTCAATTTATAGTTATATTATACATTAGAATGAAAGGTCATTCGGTTGGAAGCATCATCAGCATCATATCAATCAATCAATCAAATACTATAGGTTGATTGATGATGCTTCCGACCGATTTCGGCCATGGCGACCACTTTGACTCCTGCTCGGTTTGGCGCTGGTGCGCTCGAAGATGGCTAAAATCAAAATCAAATATATTTTATTCAATGTAGGATACAAAAATATCACTTATTGAAAGTCAACATGTTGTTTTTTTTAAACTACATCGCCTCATAAGGTCTTATGGTTAGGGAGAAGAAGCGACAAGAAACTACGCAACAACACATATTTTGAATTGGTTTCCATCTTTATATTACAAAACAAAAGCAATTAACATAACGACCAGCTAACACCAGACCTCCTTATCGCCTAAATAATCATCTATCCTGTAACAACCCTTTTTACACAGAGTTTCTATAATGTGGCGTTTAAATTTCTGCTCTGTTAAACTCAATACATGTTCTGGTAATTTATTGTAAAAGCGTATGCTGTGCCCCACAAAGGATGTGCAAAATAAATCTAAATTGTGAAATTTCAATTTTATTTTTGTTTCTAGTATTCAAATTATGATTATCAGAATGTATAGCCGATCTTTGTGGTGAACTCCCGTGCGCAATGTGGGCACGTAAGCACACCTTCCACGTAGTCATAATGAATGGCAGCGGGTGGACGGGTTTTCATCTTCACACTGCTCCTCGAAATCGCCTACTCTCATATGCACTACCCTGCGCCATTCAGGACCTTGATTGATAGTTATATCTGTGAATATAGATGTAAATAAACGGTCGCCTATCAATCTGCCATAATAAGTAGTAGTTTAACTGTCTCCGTGGCTCAATGTGAACAACATAGGGTGTACGAATCGGAGTTTGTGGGTTCGATATCCAGGGGGATATATATTTAGTACTCAGTTTGGTTGGTGGTGGGGCATTTTAATTATGCTACTACCATACAATGCATGCATTGCTGTTGCAATGTTAATAGCATTGTTGTGTTCCAGTTGTCAGTGATAAGATACCCAGTTCCCCAAATAAGCTGGGGTTTCCGGATCAGTACGCTTCTACCTTCGGCCTCATCTTCACTAAACATCAGGTGTGATCGAGGTCAAGTACGGTTAGTACTAGTTGTGCATAAAAACGTAATAGTTTATATTTTGTAGATCCACGCAGACGAAGACGCGGGGGAATAGGTAGTAACGTAACATAACAAACAGTACATCCATACTATAATATTATAAATGCGGAAGTCGGTCTCTTTGTCTGGCTTTCACGCTTAAACTGCTGTATCGCTGAAAAGCTCACGACACAGTAATTTCATGTAGGCGAAACCGTAGGCCGAAAGCCAGTTTGTAGTTAAAAACAGACCCTCTGATCATCGCAAATATTCGCCTATTGGCAGAAAAGTAGTGTGTGGAACCCCATTGTGTAAAGGGCCGGGTGTAATATTGTTTAGGACTTCGGCCAATGACTGTTGCGAAGGTCATAATGACCATGAACGTGTTAGATTATCTATCATCTGCATATGCGTATGATCGACATATATTTAGCCATTGACTAAAGAACAAACTATAGAAATTAAGGACAAGCCCAAGGTCGTTTCTAATGAAGAACGTCGCGTCAAAATCGATAGCAAATATTTCTCTATTTCCATTGTACCACTACAATATCCCGTGCGTCATTGTATATGCTACTCATGGCAGGCGAATTAGCTGTATTCGAAGGCTTAGATTTAGAAGGTACGGTCAGCAAAATTAAAGCAAATAATACTAGCAGTTACGGTGGTCACGTTAATATTAATAGTAGCATAATAAAGGCGGTTACTCACACGCAAAAATTTATTACGCACACATTTTGTTCATCATATTTTTTAATGTCATTACCTGTATTAAAATACCCCGCTATTCCATTAGGGTTGTTATAAAAAGATTAAAATATAAAAATAGGCATTAAATTTTCGACCAAATAAAAAGTATGGACGGGCCTAGAGCATACAAAACGCTAAGGAACATGAGGTCAAGATATAAGTACACGTAAACACACAACACAGCCACATACTCTCTAATCATGTGTATACACAATCGGGTGTGACAGGGATAGAGAGAAGTACACGCATTGTGCGCGAATGTGATTCATATAATTAGTGTACGTACTAGCTGTGATAAATACCGACTGAAATTAACTCATCCAAATTGTAAGCTTCAATACAACTGCTAGGGCCGGTCTATAATTATTATTTTTTTTTTTTATGATTGACTGGATTCGCTTTTGACCACAATCTCACCTGATGGAAAGTGACGATGTGGTCGGAGATGAAGCACGCGATCTCAGTAAATGTCTATTCACTCTGCTCTTGAAGATCCCAAGGTTGTAGGATTCAGGAAAGACTGACGCCGGAAGGGAGTTCCATGCCTTGGCTGTTCGGATGATGAATGAAGAATGAAGAAAGAAGAAGAAGGATATTTCGTCGATACATAAAGTAGGTAATTTAAAAATAGATTAAGAGGGTTTATTTCGCACGGTATTCCATGCAACTTTGAATTTAAAATTTATCGATAAAGCACGTGCAGTAAACTGCAGCGAAATATAACCCCCTATTCACATATTATGTCTGTAAGTATGGGGGGTCATGTTTCTCTGCAGCTGACTGTACATAGTTCTAAAAAGTTAGTAGCGAATATTTTCGAAAAGAGTAGAACTACTAAGTTAGAGCGATTTTAAATTTTCCATAGTAACAGAAAAAATTTAATATATTCTTTTAAATTCGATATTTCGAAAATGTTTTCTACTAACTGTTTAGATCTATATATCCTGCTTATACTTATAAAGTTTCATTAAAATCGATTTATTCATTTCCATTAATTTGGACTTGAAAGTTTGTATGGAATGCCGTGTGAGATAAATGAATTCGGAATTCAAAAATGTATTCTATTGAAAATATATGTTTAAATTTGTATACACATTTGTGTGTGTGTGTGAGTATTGTGAGAAAAACAGTCATAAAAAACAATCAGACGAATGGATAACTTCCCTCTTCCCTCCTCCTTATCATACTTTAGCTAAGAGTGAAGGTGTCTAAATATACCCTCAGGGATTGTCACAGGTTACTCCATAGTACCCCCAGTTGTAAACGCAGAGGATTTACTGCGAAACTGAAGTTTTGTTGATCCCCAGAGAACTTTTATGAGATAGCGTACAGAACAATTTTTAAAAGTATCTAACTTTTCATCTAACAGTTCTTCAAGTTATTTGAAAATTTTGTTGTCTCATGATAGTACTAAATTTTTATGTTACACTGGGAAGTTGTTTATGTAATATTAAAAGTAAATATTAGTATATATCACAAGTTGAATCTGAAGTTCGCTCAAAAGTAGACATTGGCTGCTAAAGTTCAAAGTTTATCATTCTTTAAGGAGTTTGTATAATTTACCCAGGGAATGTGATAAAAACATAACATAAAGAGGAAACTCAACAATAGTATCATCTATTTAATTTACCATTCTAAGGTTTTGATCTAAATTGTCATCGCACTTCAGTACATCAAGCATTTGTTTTAAATTAAAATGCGTCATACTATCGTGAAACTACACAATATTATTATACAAATAAAACGTTCCGTAAATATTACCAGCTAGCTAGTATACATATATATCTAAGTACTTATTGGGTATAATTGCCTTCAATTTTATCAACGAAACACGAAAAATAATATAGCACGATAAAATTAATTACCTAAGTTTTCACATATTTGGAGAAGGTGTTCATAATAGTAAATCTATATAATATAAAAAATTTAATATATTGGAAGTACCATATAATAGGATTTATTAATCATTTAAGTGTCGCACAGTATGTTTAAACTACTACCTCCTCGAATAGGGAAATTATCTGCCGAAAAAAGGAACGGCGCAAAAGACCCACAGGATAAAAATCGGTTCATTTTTACTTTTACTTAATTTAAAATTTTATACATATATATAATAATAATAATATTCCCAAGTAAAATTTTAATAAATATTATTCGTGGTCTCTGAAGGTAAAAAAATCCTATCAGTATTAAGGTAGTATTTCATCATCATCATCATCATTATCATTTTCCTGCCCGTATCCCACTCAACATGTCCTCTTCCACTCTCCTCTATCAGCCGTCATGTCCGTACTCCTTTCACATACATATCATTCCTTACGCAGTCTACCCTCACCTTCTTTGGTCTTCCTCTACCTCTGAATCCCTCCACATTCATACCTAACACTCGTCTTGTTACGTGCCTTTCATTCCTCCTCATAATGTGCCCAAACCACGCTAACCTATTACTCCTCAACTGGTATTTAAAGCTATAAATAAATTTAATTTACCAAAAAAAACTAAATAATTAAAGGTTGAGTTTGAGGTTGAGTTGTTTTCTAGCGACAGCGTGTGAAATCGTGAGTTCTGGATAGAGTAACATTGACTTATACCAATTATTTTAGCCTCTTTGGATAGAGGCAATAACCCAGAAGTTAAGTACTTATACACATATCTCCGCTCCTTATATGCCAACACCTCAAAATCTGGAACAATGTTTTGTTTTATTTACAAATTTTATTTTAAAGTTTATTTAAAGATAACACTCGTATATTACTGAGGATTGTTTTTATTAATATTGATATAATAATAATGTAAAAGTACCAATTTTATTGTAATACAGTCTACTTACGGTATCTTGCTGTGGGGAAATGCCGCGGATATAAATACAATCTTTGTTTTACAAAAATGAGCCGTTCGCGAAATTTATCAATTGAGACCTGCAGTGTCACTTAGAGATAAATTTAAAGAGTATAACATTCATATAACCTTTTCGTCACAGTACATTTTTGAAAATCTAATATAATATGTCAAAAAAAATATAGCATCATTTAGGAAAAATAGTGATAAACATGATGTTAATACAAGAAATAAAGATAGACATGCAGGTCACATAAGTCGCCTCCGCAAAGTCAGTAATTCATTCAAAGGGTTATGTATACACTTTTTCAATAAGGTTCCTATTGATATACAAAATCTTCCTTTCAATAAATTTAAAGATACTATAAAACAGAAACTTATTAAGAAAGCATATTATAAAATATCAGATTATTTAGATGATAAACATTCATGGACATGAACAGCCCGTTCGCATAACCAGGCTATTTCACAATTAAATAATGAAATATTATAATATAAAATAGGTAATAATTAATAATTTTGTAACATAAAAACCTTTTTTTTTAAAAGAGCAACCTATCGAGTTTCTTGCTTGTTCTCAGGGGAAAATTGGCTTTTGAACAAGCAGTTGCTAAAAAAATGTAAAATCTGACTATTTTAAGTGTACCCTGTGTACCTACAAAATAAAGCATTTTTTGATTTTTGATTTTACACATTACCCATTCAATTATAACGATATCCATTGTCAGTAACATAATAACAATCTTTAATTGGCATAAGTTTGGTATTAGCTTTCTGTATAAGAATTTGTAATAATGCTGTTCATTCTATGCAAATAACTAAATAACAACTTTTTGATGTTGAGGTATATTACACAAAATTCGGCATTCCAGCTTTATTTTATTTTGTCTCATTCTAAAATATGAATGACTAGTTTTGTCCGTTTGTATTTTGTAATTACGGTATGTTATAGGTTTTATCCCTATTTTTACAGCTAAGTTAAATATTACAACTTACTTCTATTAACTACTACTTAAGCTACTGTATTGAGTGACAATGGTGTCGATTCGGATGTACACCAACTAAACTAAACTAAACTAAACTAAAACCAGTTTTGGAGTGGTGCCGTCGCATCGTACTGTTCCAGGGAGAAAGATACAGTACTACTTTAAAACTGGTTTTAGTTTAGTTTAGTTGGTTTACATCCGAATCGACACCATTATATTGTGTATACTTTAAAATAAAATAACATTCTACAATCCACACCTACGCATAGTTAATAAAAAGCATTATCTTGCTGTATCCGATATCCATATCGTGCCGCCCGATGCCTCGTCATAATGGAAACAATCCGCAACCAACGCCCGTTTATATTTACCTACAAAATGACGCGAGCGCAGTTGCTAATACAAGTAGGTTATGAGCACACGTGTCGATGCCCTCTTTCAAGTAATCGATACGAATATCATATAACTTTTGACAGAAAACTAGTAATAATGGTGCCGGAACCAGTGAATCTTACGGAGTTAAAGCCAGAGGAATTCAAAAAGTTTCTCGATTCTTTCGACCATGTGTTTTCGGATTGTGACGGTGAGTCGCGTCGTGTTTCGGTGTTGCCAACTTTGTTGATTCCCCTAATATTGGTGTTAATATAACAGTGAGTATTCATTCATCAGTGATAGTCGACGATTGGTTGGTATAGTGGATAGTGGACCCTCGTTATGGGTAAATGTTTGAGTGATGAATTCGAACATTTATTCCAGATTCATGGATATTTGCATAAATATTTATGTATATTTATCCGTTATCTAATCATCTAAACACTGATTGGTGTCGATTCGGATGTACACCAACTAAACTAAACTAAAATCAGGTTTTGGAGTGGTGCCGTCGCATCGTACTGTTCCAGGGAGAAAAAGGCAGTACTACTCTGAAACTGGTTTTAGTTTAGTTTAGTTGGTGTACATCCGAATCGACACCACTGTCAGGTGACCACTAGTCTGTCACAAATCCGCCAATCGGCTGTACACTAACAGTGGGGACGTGTATAAGGCCGTTGATGATGATCCGTTATACAGTAACCACACCACAGTACAGTTTTTGCCTAAGTTGGAATTACATAATTGTTGTAAGTGTCCCAAAAGTTAATCAATCGCATATTCGTCTGATGCACTTCAGTGTAACAAGAGGGTGTTAATAAAAAAAATGGATTTTAAATGAACAGACAAATACGTATGAAAATTTATACGAGTAAACACGATTCGATTTAGTAGTAAACATATACTGTGAAAATTTTCAAAACCTTATAATGTTAGATAGCTTCTAACAAATATTATAAATGCGAAAGTTTGGATGTTTGTTTGTTGCTCACTCACGGCGAAACGGATGGACGGATTAGGATGAAATTTGGTATATAGGTACAATATACCCTGGATTGAGACATAGGATATTTTTAATCCTCATAAAGTGAGTAGTTCCCGCGGGATCAACAAATTTCCGCGATAAAGTTATTCTATGCAGGCGAAGCCACGGACGGAAAGCTATTATAAACTATTAAGGTAACAAAATAAGCTATGTATAAACTCACTGAGATCTAATTTGGTATCATTTAAATTTGTAATTATGGCTGTGTTTTCAAATAAATCATTAATTAATTAATTAATTCGAAAGTTTGGACGTTTGCTTGCTTGATGCTCAATCACGTCAAAACGAATGAACGAATTTGGATAAAAACAAGAGAAGCCGCGGGCGGAAAGCTAGTAAGTAATACGTAAGGGATAGCAGAATTTTATTTTTACTGACGATATTAAAACAAACTTACAAATTCTATTTTAGGCGGTTGTTTTAGAAAATATTTCCTGTATTTGATTTTCCCAATTGCTGGCAATATTGTTATCAGCTGTTGTAGCGTGTAAACCGGCTGTTTAGTCGTCAACTGTATCTCAGTTTTTGTTGATAAATCAGATTATTTAGTTATATACTGATGATAACACGTTTTCTCTAATGATAAAACTACTAATTATAAAATTTTACAATTTAATGAAAAGTTAATTAATTTTGATTGTAGACTGACAAATCAAAATTTTTTATTTTATCCGCTCGTATATTTGACCTTGTTTACTTAACTTTTGATCCAATTACCTTAGTAATATATTAGTAGTATATTAGTAAACCACTACCATCTTTAGAAAACCATTATGTTTCAAGAAAATTGTAAATTTGCTTACTGTGAAAAATGTGTTTCCAAAGAATTTATTGGTTTAAGGTACGCTATCATTGAATGAGTTGCATTGACGTCACAAAACTTCTCAACTTCCGCTGTGGTTTCCTCGCGATCACACGTACCTACTATATTTTGATATTTTACGCAGTTGTGGCACATTAGAGTGACTTATTTCTTTGCAATATGACAGTTGGAGAAGGGTTATTACAATTTCTTTCAACAAAATCCACGCAGGTGTAGCCGCGCTCTTAAGCTAGTCAAACAATAAACTTACTAAGATCACTGCGAATGTCCGCCTGGATAGCTACCACCATCTTATCTAAATCTGCTGCCAAGCAGCAATGTTAATAACATTGTTGTGTTCCGATTGTCAGAGATAAGATAGCCAGTCCCCCAAATGTGTTGGGGTTTCCGGGTCAGTACGCTTCTACCTTCGACCTCATCTTCGCTTAACATCAGTTGTGATTGAGGTCAAGCACGAACCCGTCGTGCATAAAAAAATGTGTTATTGTTGTTGATTTGTTACCTTATCTGTGTATCAATATGATAAGCTAAATGTATGTGTGTGACTGTGGAAGCAAATAAAGTCTTTATCTATCTATTTATCTATCTATCTAATAATGATGTGATAATGCACCCGTAAAAACCATTCGCATACCGCTCCATGAACGCTCCTAGCGTAGGTCCTTTATTGTATAAATAATTACCGAATTTTCATAATCATATCATATGTTTCTAAAGTGCGTCACAGACCGAGACGATACGATAATATGTATTTTATGTTAAGATATTATAGCTTGCTCATTCATACGAAGCGATTACTTCTCATGAAAGGGACAGATAAACATACGAAATATACGCCAAATATATCGTAATATGTAAAAAGATATCTTATTAGCTCTGTGTAAAAGACAGAGACAAGTATAAACTATATTATCTTCATCGTGTGAGATGCGCTTAAAGATACATAATATTAACTAGTACAGAGTGTGTAGGTATTTAAGTAGAACACTAAAGATATCAGTTACAGAATTAATGTGAAGTTATCTGCAACTATCACATATCAGTAAGGTCAATGCGTTCACAGCTGACGATTATCGCTGGCGATAAATAAACGATTACACATCTTACGCTTCACTTCTGTGATTTAAAAAGCGATTTTAGCTCCAAAATACACGATAGTACTGGCATATCAGCGGCTAGTAGTTATATACCAATATTTAATTATACAAAATGAATTTGAATTCTTGTAATTCCTGTTAATTGGTGACGCTACTCTTGATTACGATCAACTTTCCCCAAGGAACCAAAGTCGAACTCGATCAAAAAGTTTTAAATTACCCATACAATTAAACTATTCAAAAACCACCTTTAGTATGGTAGTCCATTAGTAAATTTTCGGCTAGATCTGGTTATGATTCCTAGTGGAAAGTTGTTCGTAACAAGGAGTAGAGTCACAGGAATTACACGAATAAAATTTCACCCTTTAAACTATAGACATGAAAGTACTGCTTTGACCTCTTTGTTGGAGATAATTTGGGCTTGCTTTCTAAGTGATATCGGAAATTAGATTGTATACATGATTCTAACTAATATTATAAATAATTATAAATGCGAAAACAACCAAATATTTGTTTCTTTTGTTGCTCAATCACAGGGAAGCGGATGAACGGATTTGGATGATATTTATTGTGATGTTGTAGAACATACTCTGGATTAAAACCTAGGATATTTTATATCCTGATAATATATTTTGTAATATAATTTTTTTTTGTATGCTGATGCTTGCACTAAGCATAAATGCCTGTGTTGCGAGACATTTTTCGAAAAATATTTTGAGATCTTTATCATCTCGTATAACACGATGAAGTTTACAGTCATTATTATCATCATATCAACCGAAAGACGTCCACTGTTGGACAAAGGCCTCCCCCAAGGATCTCCACAACGATCGGTCCTGCGCTGCCCGCAACCTCTTCAATTACCAAATCGTCGGTCCACCTCGTTGGGGGCCTGCCCATGCTGCGTCTTCCGGTGCGTGGTCGCCACTCGGGAACCTTTCCGCCCCAACGGCCATCGGTCCTACGAGCAATCTGCCCCGCCCACTGCCACTTAAGTTTGGCAATTCTTCGGGCTATATTGGTCACCTTGTTTCTCCTGCAGATTTACTCATTTCTGATTCGATCCCGCAGGGAGACTCCGAGCATAGCTCTCTCCATTGCCCTTGAGCCTTCTTATAAGGCCCATAGTGAGCGACCAAGTTTCAATTCCATTTGTCATCACTGGCAACACAAAGACTTTCGTCTTGAGACATTGCGATATTTGGGACGAGAAGATGTTACATTCCTTCCCAAACGCTGCCCAGCCGAGTTGGATTCGACGATTGACCTCCTTTTCGTAGTTGGATTTACCTAACTGGACTGTGTATCCCAGGTATACGTACTCGTAGATAACCTCGAGGGTAGTGTTTCCTATCTTCAGAGGGGTGGATACAATATGGGCATTCAACATGATCTTTGTCTTGTCCATATTCATTTTAAAACCCAGTCCTTGGGAGACTCTATTGAGGTCATTGAGCATTTTGCCGAGGTCCTCCAGGGTCTCAGCCATGATTACGAAGTTGACGCCGTTGAAGTTGATGCCGAGCCCTTTCCAGTCCAGAAGATTGAAAGTATCTTCCAATGCAGCGGTAAACAGTTTCGGGGATATGACATTCCTCTGTCTCACACCTCGCTGTAGTTGGATGAGCTTCGAGTTCCGATCCTGGAGACGGACTGGCATGGTGGCGCTTTAATACAAACACTTCAATACCTCAATGTACCGATAATCAATTTGGCACCTCTGGAGGGACTGCAGCATAGCCCAGGTCTCAATCGAATCAAAGGCTTTTTCGTAGTCCACGAACGCTAAGCTTAGTGGCTGATTATAACTCTTCGGTCTTCTGTATAATCTGCCGCAGCGTATGTATACGCGCCAGATATTGCTTAACATCGTTAATTACTAAATAATAATAAATATCTTTGCACATATACACAGCGCCATCTAGTTCCACACTAAGCAACAAGGCCTGTATTATGGATACCAGATGGTTGATAAACTACACAAATACATTTTTTTTGATAAATAAATACATATATATATGAAAAACATTCATAACTCAGGAACACATGTCTATATTCATCATACAAACATATGATGTCCCTAGCGGGATTACCAAAAGTATTATGATATACTTATTATCTTGTATTTTTTTAATTGCAGGTGTGATATGGTCGAAGACTCCCCTACCAGGATCTGGGGAATTCTTTAGTTTAATAAAGAAGCATGGAAAAACAGTGCATTACGTGTCGAACAACAGTCTAAGAACAGAGGAAGGGTATGAAAGATTGTTCAAATCGTGCAACATTGAAAATGGTTATGTGAGTACAAGATGTTATCGTTGTTGTTTCTCGCCATAAAACTTTTAAATTTATTTAAATCATTTCAATAACTAAGGTCTGCATGAAGAATAATGTTATGCTTGGGCAGAAATTATTTATTTATTTTATAATTTATTGCACATGAGTGCACAGTGCACAAAACCAGTTTTTTAGATACAGCAAAAAGTTGCTAAAGTATAGATATATACTCTAGCACAAGCAAAGAGATTTCTTCCAAGGCGATCCTGTGCTGCAAAGCAGATATAGTTTCGACCAAATATGCATACGTGCACAGAGAAGAATGGAAAAGAAAAAAAAATCACATAAAATAAATATGATACACTAGCTTTCGCTCGCGGCGTCGCCTGCAAGCAATAACTTTATCGCTGTAATTTATTTATCCACAGGAACAATTCACTTTATCGAGATAAAAAATATCATTTGTCTTAATCCAGTGTATATTCCTACATATCAAATTTCATCATACCTCGGTGATCCGTTGCGCCGTGATTGAACAACAAACAAACCAACATCCAAAATTTTATTTTTATAATAATAAATAATAAATAAATATCCTTAGACTTACACACAGCGCCATCTAGTTCCACAGTAAGCAACTATAAGCTTGTGTTGTGTATACCAGATGGTTGATATATTACACAAATACATTTTTTTTTGTAAATAAATACTTATTATGAATGAAAATATCCATAACTCGGGTACACATGTCCGTATTCATCACACAAACATATGCCCCTAGCGGGATTCGAACCCGCAACCTTTTGGTATAGTGGTCGGAGTTGCTAACCACTACACCAAACAGGTCGTCACAATGACATCTAGTTCCACTTTAAGCAACTATAGGCTTGTGTTGTGGATACCAGATGATTGATATACTCTAATATATAATATTAGTTTAGATTAATATTAATTAAATTGTATTCATATAAATATGTACAGTTTTTAACCGAAATGCTTACACGCATCTTTAGATATAAAAGTAAATGGGGAATATCTATGTACTTTTAGCAAATAAATATTTTTATTTTATATATTTAGAAACTCAGATAACATATTTAGCTTTTAATACAGTTTTCGGTGTATTTCGATGACATCATATCGTTAAGACACATTTATGGCCGGCAACGCATCTGCCTTTTGGTGTTGCGGGTGTCCATGGGCGGCGGTGATTGCTTTCCATCAGGTGACCCGCATGCTCGTTTGCCGCCCTCTCATATAAAAAAAAAAAAATATCCGTGTAAATCTAAGTGTAATTTTTTTTGTATTTAAGATTAAACCCGATCTCAGCCATTGTTGGAAAGCGGTTAAGCATTTTCGAAGATATTAAGCTTATAATACTATCTTTTGGTCTAGGTGTACCTAGACGATATAATCATTAAATTTATTCCTACAGAAAATCGAACCTGTAACATTTAAACGACTGCCGCGGAATCCACAATTTTCCATTCCAGCTATACTAAATAACATAACCCGTTATGTAAACAATAACAGTACTAAGATTCTCATTTACTTCCATACCAATATTATTTTTTCCTCATAGTTTTACTAGCGATAATAAACTATATGTATTACCCAATTCTTTTCATGAAATGACGTAATTGGTGGCCGGAATTATATTCGGCAATAGGCAACAGTTCTGTTCACAATAAGAGAAATAATGGGCGACAATTATCCGAAATTAGGTCAATAAATTAAGGACAAAGGATATTGAACGAGCAAAGTAATTCGCTTATACAACAGAATACGATAAATATAGAGTGTCTAGAAAATATTAGGACCTTACCTATGAAATTGGTGTTTTGTATGAAGAATTTCATTAAGACTGTTTTCTCCATACAAACATTTTTGATATTTTTTTTGGGAACGGCAAATCCAAATTTAACTAAACTTTGTGTGTATTATCGGATAACATTTAAGTTAAGTATAGGCAGCGTTAATTTCTAAATCTAAGAAATGATTATGGGAAGCACATGAAAAGAGCTGTGTTCAAATTTTTTTTATTATGTGATTTAGCTCAGAAATTAAAAAATATTTCATGTGAAAACCTTGAAATAATATTCCATTTTCCAAATAAAAACAAATTTGGATATAGCTTTGAAAATCGTAGGAATTGGTACATATGATTAACAAAGAAAAAAAAACTCCAATTTCATAGGTAAAGACCCAATATTTGTTATCTATGGTCCACAAAGTAATAAATATCTTCATCATTCACACAAGGTATTTAAAGATACGTAGCGTAGGACGTCTCATCCACTAGAATGCAGTCCGCTTCCAACTGGTCGCTCTGAAAATCGATGGATTTATATAGAGCCCTTATAGTAACTATATTACGACCTGTTTGGTGTATTGGATGGACTGCTATACCAAAAGGTCGCGGGTTCGAATCCCGCTAGGGACATATGTTTGTATGATGAATACAAACATGTGTTCCCGAGTTATGGATGTTTTTCAATTAGATAAGTATTTATTTACAAAAAACAAATGTATTTGTGTAGTTGTCCATGCTATTGTAGTAGTATATACCATCTTGTATCCATAATGCAAACTTAGTTGCTTAGTGTGGAAATAGATGGCGCTATGTGTAAAGATATTTATTTATTTATTTATTAAGTATGTACATGAACAACAAACTTATAGAAAAAATACGCCGTCCAACTCGCTCGTACCAAGTACGCTAGCGCTATTGCCCTGCTGTTTATTTATTTCTCTATACTATTATTAGTTTGACATAGATTATGGTAGTACTTCGGGTCCCAGTAACTTAACTATTAATCATTAGGTATTTACTGGAAAAAGGGAAATTTAAGTATGATTGAAAGGCAAAAATCTTTGTTTTGTAACAGGGTACACTTAAAATAGTCAAATACATTTTAAAACTAACTCTTTCTCAAAATGTTCTACTGAGAGGAAACAGCAAAATACCCGAAACGTTGCTTTTATTAAAAAATATTTTTCTTATAAACGAATCAACTATTTCATTATTTGTTCCTTTTGTAATATCTATGCTTCTTTAATAACCGTCTATTTAATATCTTTTAATTTATTAAAACGAAGATTTTATGTATTAACGGGAACCGTATCAGAAAAATATTTGTACTTTGAATGAATGACTGATGATGTGGAGTCTGCTAACCTTCCAATATTATTTCTAGGCAAACCTAACAATACCTTCTACAGCGATTGCAGAATATCTGAAATCGGTGAACTTAGAAAAGAAAGTGTATTGCGTGTCATGCCCTCAAACAGTACGTGTATTGGAGTCCTATGGATTGGAATGTAAATCTGGAGTAAGTGATAATCCCAATAATAGTTCTATTTTGTTGTACCTAACTACGGTCCCTAACTACCATTGTATGCTAACTCTACACGATTCTTCTTCTTGTTTTCGTGTCGAGGCAAATTTACCTTATACATAGCCTAATTGTCGGCTTTACGCATTGCTTTCAGTCGGTTAAAGATACTCGCTCAGATACTCGCTCCATCTAAATGGGGGCATATCCCACCAATCCAGGACCCACTTTCTGCAGCGATTATCGGTCCTGCAAGACCTGGCGACATGACCTGAGCGGACAATAAAAAAGCTTCTTCTTTTCGTGTCGAGGCAAATTTCAAATTTTATTGGACCAAAACTTAGCCACGCTAACAGCACTGTCTGTGGCGTTAAGGAGGTCGTCAAAGGTGCAGCTGTCAGGATACGCGGGGCAAGGCAATACGTGATCCATTGTCTGTGGGGAGACTCCGCACTCGTATCGTTCACTCTCGCCATCGGAGAAGCCCCACCTGCACAGATTATCTTTGCTGCGGTCAACCTGATTTACACGATTTAAGTGGTGTTTAAAGTCATCGTTAAACTACTACCCGACTACGGCATGGCGGTCAACTTCTGAGATATAAGGATGTTTAGAAGCGTCATATGAAAAGATGCAACATTGAACTATCTCGATGGGAAGGTTTGGCAGCACAACGTCCTGAATGGCGCAGGGTAGTGCATAGGAGAGTAAGCGCTTTCGAGGAGCAGCGTAAAGCTGACCTTAACGCTATCCAACCAAATCCAAAAAAAATCGTTTAGCCATAGAAAGTATACCATCCTGAAACTACCTTATTATGGACGCCATAACAAATTTCAACTGAATTCGCTTATGGTTCCTAGTGGAAAGTTGTTCGTTTATCAGGTGTGGAGTCACCAGAAAACAGGAATTACACGAATTAATTTTCACCCTGTAGAGTGCATCATCAGATCAATGATCAAAAAAATAGTCATGAAAGTAGATGCCTATCCACCCTCTTTTCCACGATCTAAGTAGAACCCAAGGTTGTAGGATTGAGTGAAGACTGACGCCGGATGGAAGTTCCATGCCTTGGACGTTCGCATTATGAATGAAGAGTCGAACCGCTTTGTGCGAATGTTCGGCATATTATATACATACGGGTAGAATCCCCCCGACGCCTAGTAGTCCGAAGATGAAATGGCGATGGTGGAATAAAATAAGGTGGAAGTTTCCAACTCGAACTGTTAAAGCAACCTTATATAAATGTACAACAGCTGCGTTTGTTAGTGTTACCTCAGAATCACGTTTACTATTATTTTTTTTAATGCATAACGGGTTGGTACTTGACATCAATCACACCTGATGTTAAGTGAAGATGAGGTCGAAGGTGGGAGCGTACTGACCCGGAAACCCCAACACATTTGGGGGACTGGCTATCTTATCTCTGACAACCGGAACACAACAATGCTATTAACATTGCTGCTTGGCGGTAGATTTAGATAAGATGGTGGTAGCTAGCCAGGCGGACATTTAAAATACCCTACCACCAACCAAACCGAGTACTTAAAACATGTACCCCGCTGGGGATCGAACCCGCGACCTCCGAAACCTAAATCCAATGTTGTTTACATTGAGCCATGGAGGCGGTTGAACTAAGCATGTAACTAACCATGTTGACTTTCAGACACGGCTTAACTTAATTAATCATGTCTGTTAATTTCAGCCGGACGTTTGCCCAGACAACTACACAGATTACGTCCAATTCTTCAAAGAAGATGAGGAGATAGGTGCAGTGGTGTTTGACAGCGACTTCAAAATAAACATACCCAAGTTGTACAAAGCGATCACTTACCTCAAGAGACCCGAAGTAGTTTTTATAAATGGAGCCACTGATAGAATTGTTCCTCTGGCTCCGGGAATTACAGCATTAGGTATTTTAGATTTGATATTTTTTAGTTTAAGGTGGAATGCCATAATAACTTTCAAGCTCAAATTTTTCGAAATGAATGGATCGATTCTAATGAAACTTTATACATGTAAACGGGATACACATATCTAAAAAGTTAGTAGAAAACATTTTCGAAATACCGTATTGATTAGAATTAACCTCGTAAGACCTTGTACACAAAAAAAAATAGTTTTTTCTTCAATGGAAATGAAATCTAATTATTTCAGCCAATAGAGCTGTGTTTAGTTTGAGAGATTGTGTTCTAAAATATAAAAAAAGAAACAAAATAAATCTTACTTTATTTCTATTCCAAATGGTTTATATTGCAATAACTTTATTATTACATCGTATTGCTGGGACCTCCGAGGTGCATTTTTTCTGTTACTGTGAATAACTTAAAATCGTTGTAACTTAGAACTTTCATATTATAAAGTTTAATTAGGGTCGGTTTATTCATTTCGGAAAATTTTAAGTCGAAAATTTGTAGGGAATAACCGTGCGGGTTAAAACCTATGATGGCGAGACAATATCAAATTGTGTGAGAGTACCACAAACCAAGACTACCATATTTCTTTTGTACGTAGTTACGTCATGATATCGATTTATTCATGGAAATTCACCCCATACATTCCCCGTGCCAAGCCAATTCAAAGATGGCATCGCTTCGCTGTCGCCCTCCTCCCGACCTTATACTGTTAG
This sequence comes from Oegoconia quadripuncta, assembly GCA_949316235.1. Taxonomy (NCBI): domain Eukaryota; kingdom Metazoa; phylum Arthropoda; class Insecta; order Lepidoptera; family Autostichidae; genus Oegoconia; species Oegoconia quadripuncta. Next base: position 4,747,475 of record OX438743.1, read on the forward strand.
CCTTTAACACGTTCCGGGACAGATCATCAGACACAATAGTAGTTTTATTGTTATAACGTCGAGAGGCGGGTTGTGTCCCGGAACGTGTTAACGGACTTAATTGAGCAGCATACGAGTTCAAGAACTTCCGTCCAAAATAAATAAATATCCTTGAACATACACCGCCATCTAGTTTTGTATTATGGATACCATAAGGATTACACGAATACCTGTTAATATATACATCATAGAAACATATGCCCCTAGCGGAATTCGAACCCGTAAACTGTGGACAACAACAAATCTGTGGGCAACAGAGTATCGTTTGTTTGTGAGCTCTGCGGACTTTTACTTAGCAAGTGAAATTCACTTCCTAAGTAAACACGCTCATCAGTCATCAGTAATGAGTCATCCATCAATCATTCAATCGTCAAGGGAAGCTAAAATATAAAATTTTCTTAAAGTAACTCTTGACAATACCGAAGTAATTTTTTGCATTCGCCATTATGTGATTCTTCATAAATAAAATAAATTTAGCGTTTTGTAGCATGTAACTTTCAACGACCGATTGATGTAGTGGATAGTGGATAGATTCTTAGACATACACACAGCGCCATCTAGTTCCACATTAAGCAACTATAGGCTTGTGTTGTGGATACCATATGGTTGATATATTACATAAATACGTTTTTTTTTGTAAATAAATACTTATTATGAATGAAAATATCCATAACTCGGGTACACATGTCCGTATTCATCACACAAACATATGCCCCTAGCGGGATTCGAACCCGCAACCTTTTGGTATAGTGGTCAGAGTTGCTAACCACTACACCAAACAGGTCGTCATAGTGACCGCGTAATTAACGGTTGCGGGTTCGAATCCTGCGACGGGTAGATGTTTGTGTGATGAATACGAAACGAATTCCCGAGTCATTGATGTTTATATAAATAATTTATGAATGTTTATCCGTTATCTAGTATCCATAAAACAAGCTTTGCTTAGTTTGGGACTAGATGATTGGTGTAAGTGTACGGATATTTATATTTTACTTTTAACCAAAAAGTTGTGAATATTTCGTCTATCGGAAAACTCCTTCAATTTCAATCGTTATATAATGGAACTAAGGAGATTTTTTTCTCATTAGATCCAGTTTTAAAATTGTGAATCTACTGAGATAAGTGTAGGTTTAACTAAAAATTACACATCTAATATGTTAAATGCGAAAGTTTGGATGTTTTGTTTGCTGCTTAATCATGGCGAAACGGACGAACGGATTTGGATGTAATTTGGTATATAGGTAGAATATACCCTGGATTAAAACATTTCCACAATAAAGTTATTCTACGCAGGCAAAGCCGCGGGCGGAGCTAGTATCAAATATCTTATACAGTTTACAAACGAACAAGCATTTCCTTCAATCTCAAAATGATCACAAAGGTACCCATCTATGATATTTGTAACCTCCCCTGAAGCCAACCCGTTTTCCAGAATATTATTTATAACTGTGACCTTGATTCTGTATACTCTTAGTGGCATATGACTGTGATGAACCTGTATTTTGAAATATCTATCCGTCGTGATAGTATTTAATCCATTTCTTGTCCTACAGCTACGGGCATATTCAGCGACTTGGTGACGGAGCAGACGAATCGGGTACCGGTACTGCTTGGTAAACCTGGAAAGGATTTTGGAGAGTTTGCTATGAAACGGGCAGGGGTCACCGATCCTAGTCGGGTTCTCTTCATTGGAGATATGTAAGTATACGGCGACTTATTAGTATACCATCTCTAGCTCACAAAACCCGCTGAACTGCCGCAGCTAGCTTGAGCTAGATTATATCATTGACTACAAAATATAGTGTATATTATTAAAATTATCTTTCATTTGACACACAGATGGCTTATGATTTTATTGATACTTTCTTTTAATTGTGACTTGTGTAATTTGGAGGAATATGTATATTGTATTCTATAACACTTGTGTAAATAGGAGGAATATACTGATGCGTCACTTAAAAACCAGAACGAATTGTTTTCGAGATCCGAGGGAATAGAATGAATATGCACACATAGCTACATGGGACACTCATATAACTTTGCAAATTTTTATTTTATTTAGAAAACCGATAGCTGAACAATCTGCACATCTATAACATGGGTACTTAACATAAGCCAATTACATACATACATATTATGCTCACACCTATTTCCCATTTGGGGTAGGCAGAGACTATGGATTTCCACTTGCAATGATCCTGACATATCTACTATTTTTGCTTCATTCACTCTCATCAAATGCATCATACACGCTCGTCGATTAGTGGTTGACCGCACCTGACCTTTTGTGAGCACGTCAGTCACTTGATTGACGAACGTCAATCAATCAATCAATCAAGTACACTTTATTGTACAAAAAAATCTACAATGCACTTCATGAATAAAGCTTCAAAAAAATTCTTCTTCCTCGAACGTCCTTCTTGGTCGACCTTTACCGACCCTTCCATTCAAGCTGTCGTTAATCTTCTTTCACTCATTCGTTCTATAAGCCCAAACCACTTTAAAATACCTCTTTCTATCTTACTCACTACGTCATCTTGCACGCCACACTTTTCTCTAATCACACAATTCTTTAATCTATCATTCAAGGTCACTCCACACATACTAAGCCAATTAAAAGTTTCCATAAAGTACCTGATTGAAAGTTATTAATGAAAACAAGAACGATTTGGGATAAACGTCGTGATTTCTGTGTTAGAATAGAAATTAGAATAGTTTAGTAATAAACTAAACTCAAATTCCTTTGACTTTGCTATAGTCAAGTAATTATTAGGATATTCTTAATAAAATTAAAGATGATTGTAATAAAGTGAGAAATGGATTTAAAGATGCTTAATAAAATATCTTTTTTTTATGCACAACGGGAATGTACTTGACCTCAATCACACCTGATGTTAAGTGAAGATGAGGTCGAAGGTGGAAGCGTACTGACCCGGAAACCCGAACACGTTTGGGGGACTGGCTATCTTATCTCTGATAACCGGAACACAATAATGCTATTAACATTGCTGCTTGGCGGCAGATAAGATGGTGGTCGCTAGCCAGGCGGACATTTAAAATGCCCTACCACCAACCAAACCGAGTACTCAAACATTTACCCCGCTGGGAAGCGAACCCGCGACCTCCGAATCGTAAACCCAATGTTGTTTACATTGAGCCACGGCGGCAGTTGATACAAAATGTCAATAAAGAAAGATTGATTGATCAATAAAACTTGGTTATTTCTAGAGTTCGCGCTTATCAGCTTATGCTATCCTTGAGGATCTTGAGCCCCGTTGCAGAACTTTAGGAACAAGTACAACCTGCATGATTAAGGCACTTGTAGATTTTATATTAATATTGATGACTCTTTCAGGATTGAGCAAGATGTTGGCTTAGGACGAGCATCCGGCTTCCAGACCCTTCTAGTACTAACAACAGCCACTAAAGAAGACATGTTGAATCATGCAACGTTAAAACCAGATTACTATACCCCGTTATTGGGGAATTTAGTAACTTTACTAGCGAAAGCTTAGATAACGTTTCAAACCGTGTTTCTATAATTCGACGAACTACTTGTAAATGTTAGCACAATTTGAGATACGTCACATCACGAGCTATAAAATATATAAGCTACAAAACCTTAAAACTAAACTTTATCAAACTAATATTATAAACTAGGTTTCCGCCCGCGGCTTCGCCTGCGTGAAATAACTTTATCGCGGAAATTTGTTTATCCCGCGGGAACTACACATTTTATCGGGATAAAAAATATCCTATGTCTTAATAAAAATAAACAAACATCCAAACTTTCGCATTTATAATATTAGTTAGATTAGATGCGCAAGATTGGTAGTTTGTTTGTTTGTTTGTAGGTCAATCATGGCGAAACGGATGAACGAAATTGGATGAAATTTGGTATATATGTAGAATATATCCTGAATTAAGACATAAGATATTTTTTATCCCGATAAAGTGAGTAGTTCCCACGATAAAGTTATTCCACGCAGGCGAAGCCGCAGGCGGAAAGCTAGTTCTTCATATTTGCTTTACTGCACAAGATATACAAACAACTTAGAGCCAGAAAATGTATGCAAACCTAAGCTTATCTCTAAAGATATCTCTTCCAATGAACCCTACTGGAGGTTGGAAATTAGAAAACTTTATCCGCGTAAAATAGTCTTAGTTTTGATTTTTATTTTGTACTTTTACTTGTATACAGGGTGAAATTTAATTCTTGTAATACCTGTTTACTGGTGACTCTACTCCTGACTACGACTAACTTTCCAATAGGAACCATAGCCGAATTCAGACGAAATTGTTGGATTCCCATACTAAAGGTGCTTTCAGAATTGTATACTTCGTATGGGTAATCGAAAAATTTTTGAATTCAAATTCACCCTGTAGAGTTACGTCTATGTCAAATATGTAAATTGGTTGGTTTTTGTGAATAAGGAAATAGACAAATCTAAATAAATATCGCATTTATAATTTTAAGGTGGAAAGTACTGGTGAACAGTTCAAGTTAAGTTAATAATTCCCTTAAACTGTTAAGTTTAAAGATTTACAAGTATTGTACATTTCATTATAATAATTTTCATGTAAACATAAACGGCATAGTAAAATTATCAAAATTATATACTCGCACTTCGCATACCATTCCAAGTTCAAAATGCAGGAACTCCGAGCTACTAAAATTAAAAGCTATGTAGTTTGTACTCCCCAATAGTTATGCCTGTGGTGGATCATCAGCCTTATGATGATTATTATTGTAATTGGTTTGTATTATATTTTAAGTTTTTAGGAAACGAATGCGATGTGAATCCTTTGTAATAAATTATTGTTGCCGCAAAATGGCAGATACTATAGTAGATGCATTTAATTTTAGTAAAACGTGAATTACGTAAACAAAATCAATTTCCTCTATACTTGTATATTTTTATAATTATCTCTCTTTTGTAATAGCATCTCTATTTTATGGGTCTATATCTTAGATCATTAAAACAAGGGGATAATCAGTCATTATCGCCTTTTGTCACCATCATTAACGCAAATACTCATACAATCGAAACCGTAACTTCTGTATGTGTGTTTTGATGGAACAATGGATTTTGTCGCTCATATAGAGGCGATGCGCTTTTCATTTTCTTGTATTTTCACCCTTGTTTTTGTGATCTTGTATTTTGCCGTTTTGGCTGTGTTCTAAAGACGGTGCTGCCCATTAATGGTACTTATGAATATAATATGTAATTGTACTTAATTCCACTCGGAGATTAATAATGATATATTAGGTAAGTGAAACGGAATCTTGATAAAATTTCAACAGGTTAGTTATTTATTGATAAAAATAATAGTTTAAACAGAAATTTTTATGTATCTGTAATGCAATGTATCTTAAAGAAATATAGTTAAATTTTTCAAAGAAATACCCGCAATTTTCTTTATAGTGGTAATTTCTTCATTATTATTTTTACAAAACTTCAATCTTCTATTTTACTTGCTAGGGTAATCCCTAGCTAACTTTTCTATCTCTTCACTGCCTCGCTGCCACGTATGAAAATAGTATAAAACTATAATGTAACTTTGTTTATACAGATGTTATACGATATACAAGTAAATGTGCAGATGGTATATTTCTGTAATTTGTATACGGCGGCAAATAACGACTTTTGGAAATCCACTAAAAAACTAAATATTCCGCTAGTATACCTTAATACCTGTTAGCAACATTAATATTCTTATCTAGGGGATTGCAACTTTATCTATCAGACAAAAGGGCAATGAAGAGCTATGCTCGGGGTCTCCCTGCGGGATCGAATCAGAAATGAGGAGATCCGCAGGAGAACCAAGATGACCGATATAGTCCGAAGACTTGTCAAATTTAAATGGCAGTGGCCGGGGCCCATCGCTCGTAGGACCGACGGCTGTCGGGGCGGAAATATTCTCGAGTGGTGACCACGCACCGGAAGACGCAGCGTGTGCAGGTTCCCCACGAGGCGGACCGACGATTTGGAAAAGATCGCGGGAATCCGCTGGATGCGGGCAGCGCAGGACAGATCGTTGTGAAGATCTTTGGGAGAAGCCTTGGTCCAACTGTTAACGTCTTTCGGCTGATACGATGATGATGATGATGATGAAGTAAAATATCTGGCCTTATTTTTTCAGAATCTAAAAACTTTCGTATACTCTAACCGTCTTATTCATAAAAATTTACAAACGCTTTATATGCTTGTTTAGTTAAAGTATGTTTTGTCTCTGTCGTTCATAAGGAAATGTTGTAATGAAAGAAAGTGACAAAACATACTTTAACTAAAACAGGCTTATAATTTTTTATGAATAAGAGGGTAAGTGTTGTCATTTAGTAGTTTCGGTAATTAAATTATTAAAGTCAGAGAAATATTGGGTCTTTACCTATGAAATTGGAGGTTTTTTCATCGTTAATCATATGTACCAATTCCTGCGATTTTCAAAGCTATATCCAGATTTGTTTTTTATTTGGAAAATGGAATATTATTTCAAGGTTTCACATGAAATATTTTTAAATTTCTTGGCTAAATCACATGATAAAAAAAATTTGAACAGAGCTCTTTTCATGTGCTTCCCATAATCATTTCTTAGATTCGCTGAAACTTTTATAAAGCGGTTACTTTTAAAAATTTACGCTACCTATACTTCATTTAATGTTATCCGATAATACACACAAAGTTTAGCTAAATTTGGATTTGCCGTTCCCAAAAAAAAATCAAAAATGTTTGTGTGGAGAAAACAGTCTTAATGAAATTCTTCATACAAAACGCCAATTTCATAGGTAAGGACCTAATACCAGTTACACCACGCACCAGTGGATAAATAATAGCATAAATTGGCTTTCAATTCCTCCCACTTTACTACCAGTAATCCTTACGAACAGCACTTTGTGATACATCATGTAATACGTTTATTTCTTTGAAAATCCAGTCTCCGTGCCCGTGTCCTCAAGCAAGGTCCACTCATCCGCAAAAAGGGGCGAATTGATTACGTGAAGCGCGAAGTATTTTATTTATCGCCTCTTTTTCAATATAAATTCTGTTTGCGACTGTTACCGATGCCCGGGGAATTTCTATTGGCGCTGGTAAAAAGTGGAAAACCCGCAAGTATTTCGATTTTTTTTTTATTCCGTCGACGCTGAATATCGGTCGGAGTCCGTTTATTGCACAGTATTTTTAAACCTTTTTGCATGCATTTGTTACGTTTTGTACGATTACCCATTTGTAGCGTTTCCTACCAAAAAGTTACAACAAAGGGAACACTTATAATCCTATCTACATATACTGGTCTGAGAACCTTTATATATAACGTTATTTGCAATGAGCCTGGGTTCAATTAACACCAAGGTTAAGCTAAGACTGGCCGCACAGCAATCAGACCCTGCACTAGGAATAAACCTGTATCGTCAGATTACATTATATCAATATAATTATGTATTTCATATCCACTTGCGTTCGCATACCGCTCAATATTTCCAAACAGGTCCTAACAGAATACCGACGCCAATCCGTCCGCGGGCGGAGCCCATGCTGAGTTGGAACCATTTTGTCCCTACAGCACACAATGAGTGACATTTCAGAACTTTTGTTCCCTTTTTATGCTTTTCTGTGATACTACTATACTGTTCTGTACTGTATTACTAATTGTTATCGTTGTACAATGTGCTCGGCGACAAATAAACAAATTATCTATGTATCAGATCTTACGGATAGGGGACGGATAGTGATTTTTAAAGGGTTATCATCACGTCAGCCCTAGGACGTCCACTGCTGAAAACAGGCTTCCCCATGTCTACCTTGTGAATGGACGTCCTACTCTGCGCATCCCAATACGATGGTTTTCAGTGAACAACTTTACTACCCCATTGGCCATCAGTTCTCGAGATTGCCACTTCGCTGGTCGCTATCTTTTTAAAGGGTTATTATTACTTATTATAGAACCAGGGTCAGAAGATGATGACGATGTAGGATTTAAAATTGTTACACTAAAATCCCAATCTAGTAAGATCTATCTACTGGAACTTTAGCACAGTTATGAGAGTTCTCATCACTTCATTAACATCTTTACGACTCAGGCACAACGTCATCTCGTTAGGAGAGAGGGATAATCCAGTAAACACGAGCTCAGTGTGGATTGGTGAATTTGTGTCAGACGGGTCATCAGTGTTTTTAAACTGCCTCTGTAGACCACCGACTTGACTTACCGACTACCTTCCAATTCATTGAAAAAAATGACCGAGAGCGACAGTTTAACATACCTTCTGAAACACAAATTCTTATGAGATTGGTCGCCCACCTAAGGTCTGACCTCGCCATACTGAACTTCGCTAATGCTTTACAAAAAATATACCGTAGTAGATGAAATCGTAACACGTGGATACTATTGGGAAAAAATACCCTATCTATACTATTAAATAACGAAGATATTTCGCAAAATGCTTACAGAAACATTAGGTGGAATTATCACCAAGATATTCATTGTTATAACCCCAAATGGGGCAAGAGAATGAGTATAGTGCCTCATATGATGGTAATAAGTCAACTGAACTGGTCAACTGAACTAGTGGGAATAGAGGGTAATTTCAGTCTCTCTTACAGAGCAATGCTGTTATTGAGACTTAGCGGCAGAATAGAGAACATCAATCAAATACGCTTTATTGTTTCTGATATTCCTGGTCTTCTTCTTCTCCTTTTTCGTACCAAGGAACCGAATTATTTACGCCCAGCACGGCGTTATCTGAAGCGATGAAAAGGTCCTCTTTATTGCAATGTGGACAAGAGAGATTCCTGATAAAATGAGTCTTATAACCTAGTTAAAACAATCATTCTTAGGTACTTATATGATTTTTTTTAAATATTAGCTTCTCCAAATTCATAGTAGTCCCGTCAACCAGAACAACTTTGTAGTATGATAGAGTTCATGGATTTGACAAATAATCCAAAAGTAAATTTATAAACCTTCGGATAGAATAGAAAGCGTTTATTTGACACCCTGCACGAATCATTGAATAAATACAAAAGCAGAAAAAATAATAATAATATAATACGAAGTATTATATTGCAAGTAGGTACTAGGGCATTAAACATTATATAATATTTACAAGTACGGACCTTGGAAGGAATAAACAAAACCATAATTAATAAAACGCTCTCAAGACTACGACGAACTTGGTGTCTGAAATCCCATCTATATAAAATAGTTGAGATACTGCTGTATATTTAAACAGTATCAAAAAACTAATATTGAGAGAGATTCGACAATCTTAAGAGCGCTTCACTAATACAGCCCTTATAGCTATTAGAATCGGTGTCATAAAGTGGTGTCAAAAAGTTCTTTTATTTATCCGTTGTAATCTATATCGATCCTCGGAGTTTCACTACGTGATCAAATCAGTGATGAAGAAATCCGTAGCCGAACGAAAGTCACTAATATAGTCCAGCGGAATAACAAGATGAAGTGATAGTAGGCAGGGCACTCAGCTCGAAAAACTGTTGGCTGGTGGGGTATTAAAGTTTTCGAGTGGAGACCACACACAAGCAAGCGTAGCGAAAGACGTCCTCACACGGTGGACAGACGACCTGATAAAAGTCGCGGAAAGTCGTTGGATGCCAGCCCCTTCCAACCGGTCACTCTGGAATTCAATGGTGGGGTCTATGTTCAGCAGTAGACGTACTGTGGCTACTATCATGTTGTAAATGTATCTATGTATTACATCACTTTATCACATTGCTAAGTTTTACAGTCGAAAGAACTATGGTCAGGATTGTCATACAAAAACATAATTGTTGATTATGCAGGCCCAAATAGCGAACATGAAAGCGACTGACAAATTAGCACCCACCTGAATAGCATCACTAAATCTGTAGATCTATCTATTAACACATCAAGTATTCTAACCACGGACAAATTTGGGGATCTGACCCATAGATTTATTAGGGGCAACAGGCTCGAATTCCGATTTACCCGAATACCTAAAAGATGCTTCAATTTTGTGGTAAAGGTTAATAAAGACAAACTCTATACCATTTCGCTTAATAATAAATAGGTGTGTCATATAACCTAATTAGGAATATACCATAATATCTCAAAACATGTATCCGAACCTCATTATCACAGATTTAAAGTTGATGGCTATTATTATGTAGATCTGCAAGCGTCCATTTTCTAGTTACTGGTGAACCTTTAATGGGATCAAGTATATAACTCAATCTTGAGATTGAGATCGCGTCTTAGTCTCAATACAATTTTTTTTATACAGTTTTAATATGCAATCGATTCTCAAGCATCAAGTTAAGGTCTTCTCAATTATTATGGGGCTATGGTTGTATCATCCAAATAACAAACCAACTATATTAAAACTTAACTATCTTCGATACGCCTTAACATATTGGCATTAAACATCGCTAAAGACCATCTTACAAACAACAGGTTAACAACATCCCTTTTTGCATTGGAGGTTATAAAGGTGTCTTTAATTGTTCCATTCCATATTTTTATCCGATATAAGGAGAGAAATGTTTTTCCGGTGTATGTATATCGATACATACACCGGAAAAATATTACTCTACTTCATTATGAAGAGAAAGGTGTCTTCGTTGATTTGTCTTGATTCCTAGTGCCATTTCCTTGTAAACAATCCAACACGGCGAGAAAATAGCTGTTTTGAAATACTTTCTGTTACTGTTCTTTAAAATTAAAATCGATTCAGATGAAAAGATACACATACAACTCTATTATAAGTTGTCACCGTTGTACTAATTTTTTATTTTTTAATTACTGTGAGAGCAGGCTACATTTCGAAAACAATAACACCAATCAGAATAATTGTGCAGGTGAATATTTTTGTATGTAATATGCAAATGAACGTTTTATCTCAAAGTATATTAAGACATTTTTCTTTATACTGATTTAACTATTTTGGCATACTACTATAATAATAAGCTTGTGGCACTCAGGTAAAATGGAAGCAACATTTTCGAAATTTGAAGTCAAACGACATACCTACCCGTGAATGTAGGCACCGGTTGACGTTGAAATCAGTTGATGTGCCTTTGTAACGTATTCATATCGACGTAACCTATTTTCTGTTCCGAGGTCCAATTAGTCACAGTTTTGGCCTCAGTTACATCCGTAACATGCGCGTAAACACAAACTTCCACCTCTCCATTCCACCACCACACCACTCCATTCTTTCGATATTTTTTAAAATTCGTTTCCGTGAAATATGTGAATTGGGCTTTTCAGATCACTATGAAGTTTTGCACATAAATGAGAAGATTTTATTTGTTTTTGAACTATATCATTTAAAACGTTGTAATTATAAAAATTGCTTAAATAAGACGATAATTCAAAACATTTCTATTAAACTATTAAATCACCTATTCTATTTTTGAGTGAAAAGATCGTTTTCAATTACAGGAGTATCCATTCAATTGGTGTAATCATCTATGTCTAAAAACGGTGATATAAAATATGGATGCCATACCGAACATTGAACCGGCCGAACACTACTCCGGCCAAAGATTTCACTTTAGTATACTTTATAGGAAATCTTTATGAAAGCAAAAAAATGTTGGTGAAAATTAAAATCTTTTATAGAAAGTTTTACGTCCTCATCTGAAAGTACGTTTCTTGTTGCTATTGTTGCCATTGATAGTTTGACGAATTTGTTTTTTACCTTGGGCCTGAACAATATAAAAAATTTAAACATCTAATAAAATAACATTTTAAGTATTTCAAAACCAAAAATCTCTACAGGATATTTTGTATTTTGTGGGTGCCATGTTCCATTTTCCACCAGAAAATATATCCTATGACAATCCTAACTAGGGATCCACAATCTAACGACCCCTTGTACTTCAAAATCGTTTTAAGCTGTTTAGGCTACAGGAGGTAATACAGAAATCTACATACATGCACACATATACCCGAAAAACGTTACTTTCCTTCCTGGGGCAGTTGAGTAAAAAGCACAAAGTTCAGATGACAAAACTAATTTCATTGTTTACAGTATTTTCCAGTGGAAAAGAAAGTTGCTAAACTTTATCCTAAGTACGGTATATCATTCCATGTTTGTACAAGTCCCTACAGAGATCTCGGGGGTTCATGTCCACACAACGGCCTCAAGGGTGAAACGGTCAAGTAATTTGATCACATGTTTTGAAAATTGTTTACCCAATTCCGGTAATGAAACTGTGTTCGGTCAGTACATTTCATTTGTTAGTCCTTAGTTTGTTCTTGTAAACATTTCTCAATTTTGTCATTGAGATAAATCATGTTTTTTTTATTCAATTTCTTTTTCATTTAATACTTTATATTGAAGTAAATCAGGAGATGGAGCTATATCCATACGTAACGTCACGACCTGTAACGAATGAGGATGCGTAGGTCTAATGACGATGAGAACTATTTTAAGAAAAGAGGATGATAAATGGAGGACCAAAAAAAGATGATGGATTATGTCAGAAAAGATACGGACAAACTATAGAAAGTGGGTACATATGGGTAAACACCGAGAAAAATAAAGAAGGACTCCGCACAATCTAATATGAAAGTTTAGCTAGTTTCATAAGTTTAATAAGTTACTAGCTTCATCTTCAATTTTAAAGGGTCTTCCATAACCTATTGAACCGCAAATAAACTGAAATAAAGACAATTTAATTTAAATAAAGAAATTAGTAATTTGAGAGGAGTGTATCCATTACCTATCCAATGAAAAAGTAGCTCATCATAAGGGGAATAGGATACAAGTAAAGCTCTACTTCTAAGTAATAATACAGCAGTAGAGAGGAGCGATAGCAAGCATAGCATGTATTATGTGACATAGCTCACAAAAGATGTCGACTAGGTCTAGGTTGGGTATGTTATGCTATAAAGCCAGATAAGACGAACAGCATCAAAGTGTATACATACATATTATACTACATAGCTGTGAGCGTTGATGGTGGATAGCATTACAACGAAGAAAAGTGCTAATATTAAACTAAACAGAAGCGCTATAATGTTCAAAACTTGTGGCGCTTTAGCACCAATAGGTCATCAAGCACTAGTTAGCTGGATAGGGTCAGAACACTACGCCCCTTTCCACCCACAGAGTAAACAATGTAGCTGGAATATTTTCTATGCTGTAGTTTCGCAGTAATACCGCAGCTTAAACGGAGCTAGTTGTTTAAACCCTCGTTCACATTAGTTCATTTAAGTTTTCAGTTATTATAATAATTGGCGTTTGAGTTCTTGATGGAGAAGAATATGGCCAGCCCATCTTTTTCGGCCCTGTAAAAGGTGATATAGGGATCGAAAATATAGAAATGCAGATCTGTGATATTACCCTACACTTCTCCCACTGTAACTTCTGTAACCCCGAAGCAACAACGAAGAAAGAAGCAACCGCACCTGCTGAAGGTAGACGGTACCATTTGTGACCTTGGGCCCAAGCCAGGCTAATTAATGAAGAGTTAAAGATGTGAAGTAGGGAAGAAGTTTAAGTATTTAAAAACCAAAAACCCGACTGCATATAAAAAAGAAACTAAATAGACTACTACTAGTGAATCCTAATCTTACCTTTATGAATTGTTATAAAATATGTTTATCCCATTGCTTTGGAACTTATGGTATGTGTGTGACTGGAGATACAAATAAACGATCTATCTATCTATCTATCTACATCTATAGAATAGAATAGAATAGAATAGAATAGAATAGAATAGAATAGAATAGAATAGAATAGAATAGAATAGAATAGAATAGAATAGAATAGAATAGAATAGAATAGAATAGAATAGAATAGAATAGAATAGAATAGAATAGAATAGAATAGAATAGAATAGAATAGAATAGAATAGAATAGAATAGAATAGAATAGAATAGAATAGAATAGAATAGAATAGAATAGAATAGAATAGAATAGAATAGAATAGAATAGAATAGAATAGAATAGAATAGAATAGAATAGAATAGAATAGAATAGAATAGAATAGAATAGAATAGAATAGAATAGAATAGAATAGAATAGAATAGAATAGAATAGAATAGAATAGAATAGAATAGAATAGAATAGAATAGAATAGAATAGAATAGAATAGAATAGAATAGAATAGAATAGAATAGAATAGAATAGAATAGAATAGAATAGAATAGAATAGAATAGAATAGAATAGAATAGAATAGAATAGAATAGAATAGAATAGAATAGAATAGAATAGAATAGAATAGAATAGAATAGAATAGAATAGAATAGAATAGAATAGAATAGAATAGAATAGAATAGAATAGAATAGAATAGAATAGAATATGATTTATTTGCTCTTGAATAGGGTACATTAGATTAGGTGTTGTTACAATAAGATCCGCCTAATTCAGTCATTACAATGACGTGCAAATATTGGACAATATTAAAGTTTCATACAAAGATAATCAGCATGCATAACAATTAATCGCTTTTGTGCTAAACGAAATTTTTGTGGAAAAGAACTAATAAGTACCTTTTAAAGTTACAAATCAAGTTATAAAGCGTAGCAATACATAATTTAGCTAGTGGTGAAATTAATAAATCAGTCAATCTGCTTGCTGTAATACTTGAGGTAATATAGAAATTTATACCTACACATGACAAACATTATTCTCCTTCCTGGGATATACGTTTTATGTGTATACGTTTGACTTCATCGGTCTGAATGCACCAACGAACCAAGTATTAACCAAATAGGTATGCCATTATATTTTTAATAAGCTAAGATGACAGTTTATTCATTTGATTTGGATTCTAGGTAAATATATGCAATCAGATCCATCTAATTGTGTCATCTCTTTCTTCTTCCATGCAGAAATAATAGGATACAAGAAAACAAACATGGCCGTTACAGTTCAGAAAACTGGCCCATCTTTCTCTTTGTAAAATGTATTATATTCACTACGCTGCAGAATAATACAATTTCCCAATTTACGACGCCTGCCGTAATCTTAATGCAGTTTGAGAAAAACTACAGGCAAGTGGTAGAGTAGCTACTAGGATATTTTACTGCCGACTGCCAGCGCTAATAAATTTTACAGCTTTTGTCTCTACTACAGGCATGAAGCGCAAAATAAATATATGTATCCCCAAAAACATTGCCTATGGTTTTTTTTATGATTAACTAGATATGCGTTTGACCGCATTCTCACCTAATGGAAAGTGAATCGTCACATCGGTGGCCGAAGATAAACCACGCGATTTCAGTAGATGCCTATTCACCCTGCTTTTGAAGATCCCAAGGTTGTAGGATTCAGAAAAGACTGACGCTGGAAGGGAGGTCATGCCTTGGCTGTTCGCATTATGAATGAAGAGTCGAACCGCTTAGTGCGAATGTTCGGTATGTTAACTACATACGGATGTAATCCCTCCCCACGCCTAGTAGTCCGAAGATGAAATGGCGATGGTGGAATAAGATTATAGTCAGAGACAACTAAAAGGGCATCGGACTGGACTTTGCCCCACCGGCCTTAGTAGCAATGATGCTGGAGAATAGGGTGGCATCCGATCTCTTCTCGTTTCCTTTGCAACTAACATGCTCTACCATAATTATAGCTATTGGGACCAGCATGTCATTGTACATAACCAGACGTGCATATGTGGACATCTTCTGGCCATTATTATTTCTTTAAATAGAAATACAGAATAACAAGTTAATATACGCAAAGTTCACAGATAATTCCAAGCGTTCATTTTGAAATTAATTGTTCACTATATCCATCGAAGCGAAGCTCACTACTCGCATGGTTAGCACTAATCTTGTTTGTGGTTAATTTAATAATAAATGCAAACAGACATTGCTGTGGTTTGGTGGTAAGATTAAGAGCAGATTAACCTGGTCTTATGCTACCTGGTATAGCTAGCTGCACAAATGATGTGATCAAACTATAAACATTTTCAATCCTTGTAGTCAGAATCATGAATATCAGCTTTATGAGTGTGAGAGAAGAAGCAGAATAATTTATTCATCATCATAATCATATCAGCACAGGACCTTTATCAGGTCGTTTGTCCACCTTGTGAGTGGGTGGATTTAACAGTAAATATTTTAATTGATGAACAATGTAAGAGTCATCACGATCATTATCTGCCACAGGACGTCCACTGATGAACATAGGCCTCCCCCATGGAATTCTAGAGACACCGGTTGGATGCGGCCTGTCCTGTCCACCTTGTGAGTGACGTGAAATAATTGAATGCATAACAATTAATAATACAAATATGTGTAATAAAGATAGATATTCATATCCAACGGAACCAGAAAACAACTCGGCCAACTATCATACGCGATTAAAAGCTATTATTTTTTTTCTCCATTGAAACACTGTGTCTATACTTTATTTCAAACTATACCTACATTAATAAGTATCTAACCTAATGATTTTAATATTTTTTTGTATCTTTTTTGCCCAACGGATTAGCCAATCTCACCTGATATCAAGTAACGATGAGGGCGAAGGTGAAAGCATGCTCACCCGGAACTGACTGGCTATCTTATCTTATCTCTAACAACTGGAAAACATCAACGCTGTTAACATTGCTGCTAAACGGCAAACGTAGATAAGATGGTAGTAGGTGGGCAGGTGGACATTGAAAATGCCCTACCACCAATCATCTCCCGAACTAAAGAATAACCGATTCTGTGGCTCAATGTAATCAACTGTAGATCTTTACTTGGTTCCTATACCCATTATGATGAGCAACTTTTTCATTGGATAATGGATACACTCCACTCAAATGCCTCCGTGGCTCAATGTAAATAGCATTGGGTTTACTTGGGTCGCGGGTTCGATCCCCAGCGGGGTACATGTTTAAGTACTCGGTTTGCTTGGTGGTAGGACATTTTAAATATCCACCTGGCTAGCTACCACCATCTTGTCTAAATCTGCCGTCAAGCAGCAATGTTAATAGCATAGTTGTGTTCCGGTTGTCAGAGATAAGCCAGCCAGTCCCTCAAATGTGTTGGAGTTTCCGGGTCAGTAAGCTTCCACCTTCGACCTCATCTTCACTTAACATCAGGTGTGATTGAGGTCAAGAAACAATCCGTTGTCAAGTCCGTTTGGACTTCGAAGCCCAAATATCCTGTGTGATCACAGCTTTACTGCCCACTGGTTCCGTAATATTCATTATCGTAAAACTCAGGTGCTCAGCCTCATACGGCCTCTCGATGTAAACCGCTATTGACAACTTTGTAATTACACCCGGCTGGTTGGATGCTTTGTTTAGAAACCCCTCTGATTGACGTTACTCTAACCTATCAGATCACTAAATTATACCATACACTTTCTGTAAACCACATAACATTATCGGAGTAGGTTGAGACGGGTGGTTGGATTCCACCTGGGATGCCGAAGGTAGTGGAGGTGATCAAGGGCTCTATTATATAATTTCACCGTTATCGTCAACGGTTACATTCCGACATGGGATTGGTTGACGCATCGCGCGATAGGCTATTTGACGGCTTCTCATTGGTCAACGTAATCGATGACGATGCGGATGAAGTTACATAATCTAGGGGCTGGCGTAATAACTTGTATGTGAGATGGCGGCGAATAATCACCTTTTTTTTTTTTTTTTTTTTTTTTATTACAAACTGGTTTCGCGTTTGACTACTATCAACTCCGGAATAAATTGAAGTCCTGCGTTTTATTTAACACTCACACGTTTACACTTTTATGATATAATTATGATATAACACTAGCTTTCCGCCCGCGGCTTCGCCTGCGTGGAATAACTTTATCGCAGAAATTTGTTTATCCCGTGGGAACTACTCACTTTTCGAGATGAAAAATGTCCTATGTCTTAATCCAGGGTATGTTCTACCTATATACCAAATTTCATCCAAATCCATTTATCGGTTTCGCCGTAATTATGCAACAAACAAACAAACATCCAAACTTTCGCATTTATAATATTAGATAAAAATATGGTAGTGCAATGTGGGGATATATGGGCACACAATATTATGCACCAGTGGGCAGCGAGGCAACGTCCTCCTGCATTGGCTCCAACATCGTCCAGATCGCCCATAAAATCTCTTCTCCAAATCTGGATGCAATCAACTCCCGGCACCCACAAAAATAGTATTGAAGTAGACCTCTTCCACTTCCACGAACCATGGTTACTCTACTCATGACTCAATTCCGATTTGCTTTTAGCCCTTATTTCAGTTTCAAAAATTTTAACTCCATTTGTATTTTGTAATAAACAAATATATATAGGCAGCCCTGTGCATTATATTTTCTTCTATATAGAAGACAGCACTGGCAGGGTCGCCATGCAATGTGGGGACCAGGAGGAGCAGTAAATGAAATGCACAACTTGGTGATACGCGTATAATGACATCAAAATGAGTCGTGCAATTACTTATATACTAGGTACACAATGTATGGAAGAGGTGCGTCATACATAACATACCACAGTGGAATAAAAGTAAAGGTCGGTAACCATGATCTCATCGTAGACTCTTGTTTTAGAAAACATTTAGAATTGCGAATTTTGAATCAAATTCGAAAAAAGTAAAAAGTCAAAGAGTATCGAAAAGTAGACAAAAAGAGATCAAGGTTGAACACCTCATTACAAGGTGATGGTGAGCTTCCCAGCAGCCGTAGTGCAGCGTCATTAATGTGGTGCTCTTAAAGATCTGCAATCGTCATTCCACCTGCACACCGTATCAATCAGGTGATATAAATCCATGAAGGCCATTTATTCGAAGTTTGGAAATTTAAGGCTTCACATGCCAGTGACATTGGCATGCCACAGGAAGGAACTGATATACCAGTATTTGGCATATGTTGCATTTTTAATGTGTTCTCTCTAATATCTTCCAATATCTTCCATAACGCAATAGTATCCAGTGTTATAACGACAATAATAGCAAAATTTTAAATACCTACAAGCGCTCAAAATGCGTTTTCGCTTATGCAAGGATTTTCTGTGTCGTAACTCTGCTAGAAATGCACAAGTAATATTCATTACCGTAAAACTAGAAATAGGATATCTACGGTTGAACGCCTCATTACTGGAATCGCATGCAGGGCTATAAAAATAAAGATACAGAATGGTCCTTCCATATTCTAATAAAGTTTGTCTTTCTACAATAAGGTTTTGCCAGCGTAGTCATCCACAGGGAATTCTATAAATTATTAATGCAGGATCTGTAGGATTTTATATTTCCTTGTGGTTACCGAAAAAGAACTTTGTCTTTTTTCTCTTTTCCCATTTGTTATTCAATGCTAAATAAATACTTACTAAAAGACTCGTTATATTCGTTGAAGCTGCCAGCCCACGTCCGACAATCGGTGACCGATTTTTTGTCGGAATAAAATAAAACCTACAGATTGCACTAATGAAATACACACGCCCTACATCAACACGGCCAAAAAAATGGTGCGTAGATAAAATTTGGGGTAAAAATCGTCCGGATTGTCGGACCAATAAAAAGTCTAACGTGGGTGGACAGCCTAATATTAATTTCCCTCGAAAATTCAACGACGATCTGAAGGCCTGGAAGTGGTTGAGTAAGGACGGCGTAGAACAGCCTGTGATGGCGAGCAATATAAAAGCTCCATAATGGAGCAGCCAAAGGTTGATAAAAATTAAAAAAAATTACTTTCAACATTGCCTAAAATACTAAACCTCAAAACACAATCCTCATAATCATCATCAGACTTCCACTTCGAGGTCCAGACCTTAAAATTCGTTATCACATCAAACTTCCTCTCACTAGAAAGGGTTCGAGCCGTAATGCACTACGAGGGTCCAGTGCGAATTGCGAGGGTTTTATATGAGACTGGCACCAGAATAGACAGTATTTTCAAGCCACATCTGTATATGCTACCGAATTGGCCTAACGACTGCCGTCAATTGAGATGAGACCGACTGTTTAAAATGCCATCTGAGGTAGGAAACCTCTTGAATCTAGTGGCCACCCATCCGAGGGGTAACAGCGCCATACGTTGCTTATTTTCACTTACTGAGAACGAGAAGAAGAAAAATTTATTTTTTATTAGCTTCAATTGCCCAACAACGGCATCAATTATAGCAGCTATACTTCGAATTGAAGCAGACGCTAACACTACATGTCCAACTAGAAAGATCCTTGTCATTGTGCTCTTATGTGTGATGAGAGAAAGAAAACATAGGCCAAGATACATTGGTCGCAATGCCAAAACACCCCTATCGTTTTCCCGAGCGTAAAAAGCAATGGGTTGGAACATTTTAAACTCGCGTTGCATCTGTGACTCTATCTGTTTTAGAGATCCTTTTAGTGGTAACCAGTTTATATTGAAGTTATCATTTAGTTTTAGGATATAATGGACCTAGGATTATCGGAACGACGACCTTCAGCCGTAGCAGGTAAAATTTGTGCGTTCGCTCGATAATAACATGTTGTTTAGCTCGCTTGTGTTCGATTCATGGTACCACATAAGCGCTCTAGAAGTTATTTATTTATTTATTTAACACTTTCTTGCATATAAGTACACAAACATACATTGAACAAACATGGGATAGATATTACAATACACAAAAGGCGAGCTTCTTCCAAAGAGATTTCTTCCATCAAACCCTCGGAAGGAAAAACCAATTTAAAGTTAATTATGGTAACTTGATACATCTATCCCTTAGACGTCTATATCCTTATTTTTACTTCTAGGGCGCTTACGTGGTGCTAAATTTACTTATTCAACGCAAGCGAGCTAATCGGGAAATTGCTGAAACAGGTGGAAGTGACTGGATACCGAAGTTCAACATTTCTGGCATACCTTGGCAAGGATTGGCATCGAAATGGATGAATCGATTTTCATCAACATGGCCAAGAAACTTGCCCCACAATGTAAAAGCGGAAATGTCCGCAGCATATATACTGAAGACCGCCTTGAATGCTAGGTAGGTTATAATTTTATATACAAAAAAAATAACAAGAATTATTGCATTTGTTTAATTGAATATACATATACCTAAAGAATCGCACACAATGGCACAAGCATAGCTAAACAATTAGTTAAGACATTAATCAGGTGTAAATTTAGTTAACATGAGAAAATTACCTAACGACCTTACTAATTCACATAGAAGCGGTAAAGTGATTATAGTCTACTAAGGTTAACCAAGGGTTAGCTAATCAGAGTTAAGTGTGCAAAATTGAGCAGGTCCCTCTTAGAAGGAATTACATTAAATTTAATTATGTCGTTCTAATGAAATTCCAGTTATATGATTTCGACCTTAGCGTCTGTTACTTTAATTCAAATGGTTTGGCCTCTAGGCTAATTGGGCCTTGTTTGTGTGGAGTACCTCAGATAAAATTGTTTCAAATTGAGCCGGATGCATGCACGGAAGAAGGCGTAAGTGTATTTTCCTTTAATAATTATATCATACTTTAGACAATCCAAGAAGTACTTAAAACCTTTGTTTAAATTTTAGGATTCCGTACATATATAAATATACATATGCTCACGCCTGTTTGCTACTTCCACTCTCATCAAAGCTTCTTACACGCTCATCGGTTAGTGGTTGACTGCACCTTACTTTTTGTGAGTACGTCAGTCACTTGAATGACGTACGTCCTTTTTGGTCGACCTTTATCGACCCTTCCATTCACGCTTTCGTTAATTTCCTTTCACTCATTCATTCTATTTAGAACGATATGACAAGAACAAAATACAATTAAATATATTTCCAGTTATAGTAATCCCCCAAACTTTTAAGTTGCTTTTGTAATAATTAATAACGTGGCGGGTCAGTGACCTCATTCGCACTACACACAAACCTTTACAGGTTTTCGTAGGCGTCTTATAGTGAAGATTGTTCAAATAATGTTCTATGGATAAATAAATAAAAAAAAAATAAATAATGTATTTATTTATTATAACACATCAATATTATTATTATATATCATATATATCTAATTAACATGTAATTAAGTGTGTTGCTGTTTGTATGTATTGGTATAAATTGTATGGATATATTTTATTTGTTCAGATTATTTAGTAAATATTGTTTCTCATCACATATAGTACTTATTAATGTTTAGCATATCTATAAGATAAGACTTTTTGAATTCAATATGCAGAACTTTCAGATGTACTTAACAATTAGGAAATTATTTGTGCTAACCCACTTACTTAATTACTCGTATTGAATTCCGTGATGATAGGTTTGCCTGGAAGAGATCGCTGTTAGCGATAAGGCCATCTAATTTGTAGTTTCTATAAGATATTTAAATGTACCTTCCTTATTTAAACAATAAAGCGTATTTGATTGATTGTTTGATTGAGTTAATGCTGATACATCACCATTTGTTCGCCCAGTGTCTTTGAAAAGTTATGGAAAAACGATCAAGAAGTCGTGTGTCACTAGGATGATTGCACCATGACATTGATTCGGTGTACTACGCGAACAAGATAAAGGAGGAGGCTCCACTGAAAACCAGCGTTGTAGAACGGCTATAACCCATGCTGAGTTGGAGACCTTTTCAAAGGGCCACAGCGACAATTAGAGTGCAAACACAGTGTTTATTTTTTGTATGTGTCTCGACTGTGTAATACCTGTAGGTTGTTTATGTCATGAGATGGGTTTAAATAAATTTTTCTTTCAAATCAAATCAATCAAATCAAATACGCTTTATTGTTTGAATAAGGAAGGTGCATTTAAATATCTTATAGAAACTACAAATTAGGCGGCCTTATCGCTAACAGCGATCTCTTCCAGGCAAACCTATCATCACGGAATTCAATACAAGTATTTAAGTGGGTTAGCACAAATAATTTCTTAATTCTTAAGTACATCTGAAAGTTCAGCATATTGAAATCAAAAAGTGTTATCTTATAGGTATGCAAAACATTAATAAGCACTATATGTGACGAGAAACAATAATTACTAAATAATCTGAACAAATAAAATATATCCATACAATTTATACCAATACATACATGTTATTTACATATATATGATTTCTTTTTTTCTTTCTTTCAAAGTAATTTTTGCCTTCTAAAGAGGTAGGAGCTAGTGACCCTTCCCACACATAGTCCAAACCTGAACCATGCGATTTCTTTACTTTCCCAAAAATAAAAGATTTGATGAGAGGTTTGACATTTACGTGGCCGAAAGATGCCGTGATAGTTTTCAAGTGAAAAACAGGCCGTCAGACCTTATAGACTAATGTCCTCATGTTTTCAAAAACGGGTTGACTAAATGAAATAATGTTTTAAATGTCATTACATCTGTCTATCTAAGGAGCTGAAATTTAGCATACTCATTCAATGACAATACATTTGACGATTGGTGTAATTGAAACCAAACCAACCAACGGTTGCGGGTTCGAATTCCGTGAGGGGTAAATGTTAGTGTGATGAATATGAAAATTTATTCGCGAGTCATGGATTGTTTATATAAATATTTATGTATGTTTATTCGCTATCTAATATCCATAGTACAAGTTTTGCTTAGTTTAGGACTACATGATTGGTGTAAGTGTCCGAAATATTTATTTGTATGATAGATATGAACTGATGCCATAGCAAGGATCATCACCTCACGAGGGGAAGCCTTAACGGTTGATAGCAAGGATACGAAACTTTGCACACACGATTAGTTTTGATAGTTAAACATTATTTGCACGAGGACCTGATGCAGCAAGGATTGTCACCCCAAGTGGGATCTCCTTCAGTTAATAGCAAGGATATAAAATTTTACATCCACATACTCCAATAACATGTCATAATCATATGGAGTAATATAAGCTAGTTTAAAAATATATTTTTAATGTAGAACTGTCTATTACCCTTGAATTTCAGTATGAGGTCAACTTTGCCATCATGCCAATGAATTCGCAGTCACCCTGTATCTACGC
Organism: Oegoconia quadripuncta; assembly: GCA_949316235.1. Lineage (NCBI taxonomy): Eukaryota > Metazoa > Arthropoda > Insecta > Lepidoptera > Autostichidae > Oegoconia > Oegoconia quadripuncta. Next base: position 4,771,378 of record OX438743.1, read on the forward strand.
CCACCATTGTGGACTCATGTAAAATTAATTATCCTATAAACGATTCTGCGGTTGCGCCCAATGCGTTGGGAACCGATTAAACGGACTTAAATTGTAAAAGATTTATTTTGAACTGTAAAGCTTTAGGCTAGTGTGGTTTTTGTAGTAACTAATTAATGGCACGTGGAACGTTTTTGTACGTCGTATAGGTAGGTCGGTATGTGACATACCGAGCATTCGCGCTAAGTAGTTCTACTCTACATTCATAATGCGAACAGCCAGGGCATGGAACTCCCTTCCGGCATCAGTCTTTCATGAATTCTACAACCTTGGGATCTTCAAGAACAGAGTGAATAGGCATTTACTGGGATCGCGTGCTTCATCTTCGACCACATCGTCGCTTACCATCAGGCGAGATTGTGGTCAAACGTGAATCCTGTCAATTATAAAAAAAAGTAATATTTTGTAATATTTTATAATATTTTAAGAACCTACCACTATACAGGGCGTCCCAAAGTTATGGGACATGAAGGGGAAGTACCTTAAATATTGTAGATAGTGAATTTTGCTCAAAGAAGACTTTATGTTATTTTTAAAAGTTAGTAATTCTGCATTCATAGATTTTCTAAAAATTACTTGCTTCGGCTGGGAATCGAACCGACTTAAATGTGAAAAAAAAAACACCCTACTTTTATGATGCCAATCGAAAGAATAGCTAAAAAATAATAACTCTGCCTAAGTAACATAGTATTTTAAAAGAAAGGAACAACATAAAATGATTGAGTCAAATTTCAAGAAAGTTATTTATTGCCGACGACGTTCGAAAAGTAGCGATATTATCATTCCAAAGATAGCATTGATTATTCGTAAATAAGTACCCACTTCATAAAATAGGTACTAACATAGTTTTCCTTATTATAAGTGCACGTGTAGATGAAATGATAAAACTTGTATTTCAATACGTCCTCTGTAAGCTAGACAGAAGGCAAATTAAAAACAAAAATAAATAATTTATAATTTGAAAATGGAACAGTTTATGACAGCGTTTGTTTGAATGCATACTTTTTAAGATATTTTAAAAAGAAGTGATATTTTTAAATGTTGTTCTTAAATTTGAAAATGGAACAGTATGTGCGAGCGTTTGTTTTTCGGATATTGATCTGTTTAGTCTCAATTCACTTACACAAGTGTTATTGTGTTAATTTATTGCGAACATGGCATATCAAGTAAGTTTTGATCTAATGGAAGCATATTTTTTGAACGATAAAGATATCTCTAGAAGTTTGCGGTGGTATGGCGTAAAATATCCTGATAGACAAATACCGTCTCGTAAAGTTTTGAAAAGGCTTGTGAACAATTTGAAAACTCTGGGACGTTTCGATAAACGCCCAAGAGAACCACAGCAAGAAAACCATACGATCAACGACGAAGAACTTGGTATTTTAATTTACTTTTCGGCTTTTCCGAAAGCATCGGTGAGAGAAGGAGAACATGAAATTGGAGTTTCAAAAAGTAAAATACACCGTGTATTAAAAAAACACGGTTTTAAGAGTTATGTTGAAGGACGATTGGTTCAAAAATTACTTCCGGGCGATACAGAAAGGAGAAAAAATTTCTGTCTTGATATCCAGGCACGATTGCTCGAAGATCCAAATTTTTTGGATAATATTATTTGGACAGACGAATCTAACTTTAGCAATAACGGTATGTATAACCGCAACAATAATCGTATTTGGTCTAAAGAAAATCCCCTACGAGTGACTGAAACTAATAACCAAGTGCGTTTTTCACTCAACTGTTGGTGCGGACTTTTAAAAAACCGGGTTTTCTTAATCCATTTTTACCAAGGAACCTTGAACACAGAAAAGTATTTAGGAATACTTCAAATTTTAAGGGATAAGATAAGAAACCATTCCGCGGCGGAGCAAGAAAACTTAATTTTCCAACAAGATGGAGCTCCGGCTCATAATAGTCGGAGAGCAGCAGATTTTCTAAATGAATGTTTTCCTACATGGATTGGTACAAATGGACCGATTAGATGGCCGGCCAGATCCCCGGACCTCACACCATTAGATTTCTTCTTTTGGGGATACGTGAAAGATATGCTATACAAAAAGCGATACGAGAACGTAGGCGAGTTGCAAACAGAATTGTGCCATATCACATCGAGTGTTCACCATAAAATGATTAGAAAATCAACAGGCAGCGGGCTCATTAAAAGATTGGCGATTTGCGTAAGACAAGAGGGATCACATTTTGAGCATTTAATTAATTAATTTACAAAAAAATACCTACTTAATTGACTACGGCAGTTTCATGTATGTTTTTTATTTGATTAAAATGATTAATTTCACGTTGTTCCTTTCTTTTAAAATACTATGTTACTTAGGCAGAGTTATTATTTTTTAGCTATTCTTTCGATTGGCATCATAAAAGTAGGGTGTTTTTTTTTTCACATTTGAGTCGGTTCGATTCCCAGCCGAAGCAAATAATTTTTAGAAAATCTATGAATGCAGAATTACTAACTTTTAAAAATAACATAAAGTCTTCTTTGAGCAAAATTCACTATCTACGATATTTAAGGTACTTCCCCTTCATGTCCCATAACTTTGGGACGCCCTGTATACTACTTTGTCTGATTAAGGAGAAATAAACGATTATTTATCTTAATCCACTATTGATTTGATCGCTTCAAACGATGGTAGCAGTAATGAGAACGTGTAATATATATGCCAACCTTAAAGCATTCCTAAATAAATACCATAATCTTAATGAATTATTCTCTTTCGTTAGTATTTAGGCCAAAGCTATAAAATGTACAGGTAACTTTTTTTTTTTTTTTTTATGCAAACGGACTTTTGCATTTTTTTATTGGACTATTATCATGCGCAATCGCATTCGCTATTCGTTTTCGATTAGGGAAGTTAAGCAATGTCTAACGCTGTCACTTCATGCTTCATCTATTGTTAGTAGCATTACGAGTATTGAAGTGATACTGACAGAAACTACATCTAGAGAAAGAATCTTAAACTTGTCTTATCTTAACTGTACTTAACTTTAACTTACGTGTAAGATTGCCAATCCCCCAAATGTGTTAGGGTTTCCGGGTCAGTACGCTTCCCCCCTCGACCTCATCTTCACTTAACATCAGGTGTGATTGAGGTCAAGTAAAAACCCAACGTGCATAAAAAAAAAAAAGTATGTACAATATACTTATCTCCTACTACTTTGTCATATCTCTTCCCTAGTGCGCTCCAACAACAAGTCGTATCGACGTCGACTCCTGCGAGTGTGATCGCTCCTCTCCCAATTCCGCTCGCTCTACGGCCTCCTTCTGGAGCATGACTGCCTCTCAGAAGGAGGCCTCTGTCTACTGTGACCCTACTTTTTAGAAACGATTATTTATATTGAATATTGTTTTATTATTATTAGTCTTCTGTTAAAACAATAACTCACTCTCTCACACACTCACTCACTCACTCATCACTTCACTTAACATCAGGTGTGATTGAGGTCTATGCCAACCCGTTGTGTATAACAAAAAATAACAAGGTGTTTGTCTTAACCATTTAGTTAGGTTAATACAAATAGCCCGTTCGTCATATGATGAGAAACAATTCCCTAAAATTTTAAAATGGAAATATTTATATTTCAGTTCTTTCTAAACCTTTATAAAACTGCTACCATATGTTACATAGGTATACTAAATACTATATCTTAAATAACTAGAGATTAATAACGAGATACAACCGACCCACCTTAATCATTGTAATAAACAAGGACCCCCCAGATATTACGTTTAGGGGTCCGCAGTAAAATGCAAAGGTAAAGTGAACGACTAAATCTCCATTACGTAATGCCCTGTTGTAATGACGTCAGAGCATTAAGGGTTTTACTGCTTCCTTATATCCGGGATAGAGATATCTTCTAAGGGCCTTCACGCATGTTTGTTGTCTCCTGTGCTTTTACTATATGTACGGCGGCAGTGGTATGTAGCTCAAGTTTATGTATACAAATGAATTCTACTTTGACAAAAAGAGTTCATGAGTTTTGACATTAAATAAATAATAAATAAAAGGTATTCATTCACCACAAAGTTAATTTAACAAATAATTAATGGATAATAATTAAGGTCAAACTGTGATTAAAAGGTAGGGACTCAGCAGATTTGCTGATTTTCAGTCCATCCCAAGTAGAGTAGTTAGTAGTTAGTTAACAAAAAAAAAATCTATATCTAAAATCAACTCAAAAACAACTGCAAGTGATAAACCATAAAAAGTTTGACACGAAAAGGTATCATATAGGTAGGTATTTGGTAAAATTTCAATACTTATGTGTGAATGTGCGAGTGAATTTAATTATTCCCAAATTATTATTACTAATTTAACAAATTTAAATAATTAAGCATATCTTTACATGTTTTATTACAGACCGTCCCAGAAAGGAGGTATAAATAAGCAGTAGTGTTGAAAAATGTAAAATCTGACTATTTTAAAAGTAGGTACTCTGTGTACCAACAACATAAAGCATTTATGATTTTGACTTATGTAGTGTTTCAATTTGTAAATTTTGGCTATATAGCTTGTAATTTGTTAAATATTTTTGTAATCGACTGTAACGCTGTGAAGTTTGTTGAATAAATAATATAAACTAAATAAAATGATTACCACTTAAATTCCCTACCAACCAGCTACTTGTAGATAATCTGTCAATGTGATCATTGTTCGTGATCGTGGCCTGGTGTAATCTATAACGGCCCTAAATCCAGGAGAAGGATACCCACTTACTCAAAGCGAGCACTTAATTAGAGGCCTACTTTAATTAATAGAGTAGGTGCGCTGTCATTGGTGATCGATAGACGAGTAATGTAACAATATAGTAAATGTACATCGAAATTTCTAAATTTAAACAAAGGGTGATGTACTTATTTTCTTTCAAATTATGGTTTTTTTTTTTCTTATTATGGAATTATGGCATTTCGCGTCTCCACTGTTCACAACTTCCTCTTACTTCTTCTTATCGAGTCGAGGCAAGTTTAAATTTTTATTGGACCAATACTTAGTCACTCTATCAACACTCTCTGTGGCTAACGCCAGGTCGTCAAACGTGCAACTGTCAGGACACGCGGAGCAAGATAATATTATATTTTAAATATATTTATATTTTAAAAATAAAAATATATTTAAAAACTCATTGGTACATGGGAATCGAACCCGGACCTCCAAAATTGAGGAACCGCGTCTTAACCGCTGAGCCGTGTTATATTACACCATTTGGACCAACTTCTGACACCTTGATAACTCAAAACCTATTTAACCAAAACACATGTAATTTGCTTTATTTTTTAAAGCCTCTTAGATTGTCTGGAATCCCAAGGATATATCTATGGTACTTAGTGAGAAGTAGCGATTTAAATTTTAACTATATACAACTTTATTTATTTGGGCAAACCTGAAATTTGTTTGGGCAAAAGCACGTATAGAATCGATTCCAGCTATAAAACTATGGGGGGGAATTTTTTTTCCTTGATTAATTATCTAATTAAGAAATGATAAACACCCTAAACCACGGAAACATAACAGTAACTGAATTCGCAACAATCTTTTATTATTATTTTAATTTTTTAGCCATATTGATTACAAAATGTATGATCTAATTGGGGTATATCGGCTTTTTAGTATACAAAACCTCATATAATCTAAAACTAACTAGTTGGAACTTTATTTGGACTACGTTGATGCCATCTAAAGGAATAAGACTGATATAGTTTAGTTAGACCAACCAAACGAAGTCGTTGATGACGTAATATAAAATGCATAAAAGTATAGAACGGCCCCATTACCCTCTTATATATTATTTAGAGCAAAATGCGGCTTTCTGTATTCATCGCAAGAAATTTACGCGCATTTTTACGAGGGTGCACGTCACTAGCCCAGGTACATTTTATAACTTAGAGAAGAGAGCGTTTCCGTAAATGGCGACATTTTTGTTAAAGCAAAAGTTTGGGTAAAAGGGAAGTTTTCATAAAAGGAAACTTCTTTTTTAATGAATCGAAATACGAGGCCTGAATGGTCCTTGGAAGTTTATGTAGTTCGTTATAAATTTTCGAAGTAAATTTGACCTATTTTGCTTGCCGTCACGCTTCCGATACGCATCTGAATTGAACAATTAACCCGTATTAAGCGAATTTTTATTTTCATGAACAGATACAGGTCCACAGTAAATATTGGGTCTTTACCTATGAAATTGGAGTTTTTTTCTTCGTTAATCATATTTACCAATTACTGCGATTTTCAAAGCTATATCCAAATTTGTTTTTTATGGCTAAATTACATAATAAAAAAAAATTGAAGAGAGCTCTTTTCATGTGCTTCCCATAATCAGTTCTTAGATTCGCTGAAACTTTTATAAAAATTAACACTGCCTATACTTAACTTAATGTTATCCGATAATATACACAAAGTTTAGCTAAATTTGGATATGCCGTTCCCAAAAAAAAATCAAAAATGTTTGTGTTGAGTAAACAGTCTTAATGAAATTCTTCAATTTCATAGGTAAGGACCTAATATATACAACAATTTTATACCATAATGTTGGGTTTATTACTGTTCAAAATTGGTCAAGTTGTTAAGGGAAGAGGTAATATAGAAATCTAAATACTAATACACATCCAAAGAACATTATCCTCCTTTCTTGTGCAATCGGGTATGAAATTAAGCCAGCATGGAATTGTGTCCAGAATGCTGGTAGCGTTTCCTCGTTGCGTACAAATGCCCAAACGTTAACGGAGGAAATTGCCAGCTCTCTGGTCACTTCGACTACGCTTTATTGAAAATATATATTTATATTGAAAAAAAAAAAATGAAACGACAATAAATAAACAAATGACAATGAAAGTAAATAAATATATAAGTATTTAAAAACCAAAAACCCGACAGTATATTTTGTATTTCGCGATCATGTTTGAGTTTTACTATAAAATGTGTCCAACGCGCTATGGGGATCAAGACGAATCGAACGTCATCTTGCACTTCCCAATTGCTGTTTAGGCTGCAGAAGGTAACATAGAAATTTACATACGTATATTATGGAATATACCTCGAAAAACTCGTAATGGTCATGCGTAAAAATCACAAACCCCACAGCAAACCCCACAGCATATTTTGTATTTTGCGGGCCACCATTTCGTTATTTTTGCTATAAAACACCACATAGGCACGCAATTTAGAAACTGACTCCTAAATCTAGAGCATGCAATCATGCGATTTGACAATAATATAAAATATCCCAATGTCTGGATGCATTTTGGCGCGCAAACTTATTCAAGTAACTCTGTGGAACGGACTTCCGGCAGCGGTATTCCCGAACGAGTACGACATTGGAACCTTCAAGAAACGAGCCTACACCTTCCTCCAAGGCCGGCAACGCATCTGTGACCCTTTTGGTGTTGCGGGTGTCCATGGGTGGCGATAATTGCTTTCCATCAGTGACCCGCATGCTCGTTTGCCGCCCTCTCAAATAAAATAAAAAAAAAAAAAAAGTAAGCGGATATAAACTTACATAATCAACAAAAAAATGTTGATGGATTTGTCACCAAGGTATTCGTTCAAACTATAGTAGCATTTGCATGTTAAAAGATATGCCTTTGACTACAATCTCACCTGATGGAAAGTATTTAAATATATTCGCCCCAGCTATAATCTCTTAGCGACTTAGGTATATTATTATAGATACGCGGTATCCTGAAAAAAATATTTTTATGAAGTAACGTAGTGTTAGCTGGCAAAACCGCCATTTTGACAGCTTGACGCACACGAGTTTCCTATGATCTCTGATGGTCAAGAAATATTTAACGACACTTTCCACTTCAAAATCCAGAGATAACATAGAAATAAAATCGTATTTATTATACATCCATAATTACCGCCTCCGTTGCTCAATGTAAACATTGGGTTTACGATTCGGAGGTCGCGGGTTCGATCCCCAGCGGGGTACATGTTTAAGTACTCGGTTTGGTTGGTGGTGGTGGTGGTGGTCCGCCTGGCTAGCTACCACCATCTTATCTAAATCTGCCGCCAAGCAGCAATGATAATAGCATTGTTGTGTTCCGGTTGTCAGAGATAAGATAGCCAGTCCCCCAAATTGTGTTGGGGTTTCCAGGTCAGTACGCTTCCACCTTCGACCTCATCTTCACTTAACATCAGGTGTGATTGAGGTCAAGTACGAACCCGTTGTGCATAAAAAAAACATCAATTTACCCCGAAAACATTACCCTCCTTCCTACGCAATTGGGTAAAAATAGACAGACATTTTAAAATTAATCACCTACCTTATACCCGATCGAAATATAATAAAATGCCTCTAAAATTCCCGATGGAACTCGTGCCGAATGTAACATATTGTACCAAATTGATTCCGAATTCTTATGTCGAGGATGCTGTGGGGCTTTTTACCGACAAAGGCCTGCAATTGGCCTCAATCGCTCTAGATGTTAAGTGAAAATGAGGCTGAATGTAGCACACGATATCTAGTTTATAGGTCACGTAAGTGTAAGAATATAAGAAAACTTTTTCTAATCCTCCTCATTGTTTAATAATATGAGAGTAAGTTTGATGTGATAAGATGACATCACCTACGATTTCAGAAACCAACATGGCGTCTGCGAAATACGAAATGACGGGCCTTTTTGGCGGGATCTCGGCGGTTTTTCTTTATAATTCTTATAATTTGTGCATTCCGACTTTTGAAGCTTAATAATTTCAGGATATTGTGCATCAAAAGTTAGTGATGGTGTACAAGTGAAGGGAAGTGTAAATTAAAGTGCGTAACGGAGCTTTCGGGTTCCCACAAGAAGCCGTCAAAATCTTTTGTAAAGCATTCTGCCACTTTACTGAAGAATGACAGTACGACAAACGCTTGTGCGTAAGAACTTCCCGATATCTCCAACATGTTCAACCTAACATCAAAATGCCAAGGCTTTTTTTTCGCTTATTTTAATTGGCCGTGGTTTATGGATACCAAATTTGGGGAAAATAATATTAAATTGATATTCAGATTAGTTAGAGGAGTTAGATTCGGGCACTATCCATCAGGAAAATTTGCATTTTTAATGAAAAAGGCAGATTCACCTAATTGCGATGTATTTGAAGACGTGCAACACTTACTGATCGAGTGTGCCCAGAATAGTAGAGAGAGACATATGTTTATTAGAAAATTTAATGTGAACAGACTCGATGTAGGCATTATTCAAAGCATACTAGTTGTTCCTACTTCTGACGCAACTTTGTCCTTGTGTAGTCTGATAAAAGCTTGTCATCAATAATTCTCTCTTTCGCTATTTATGTTAGGTACATTGGGATTGACATATCCAAAAGGATAAAAATCCCAAAATAAAGTAAGATTAAAAAAAAAGAAGATTTTAATTAATTTACGCTGAGAGTTGAAAACTCTTCCATCAGTCTCAGAACTATACTAATAAATAAGAGTACTTGGCGTGTTGTTAGTTACGGATTCACTAACGAAGGTACGGCATAAAAGTACGGTAAAAAACTAAAAAGTTCTTAATCCCGTGAGCCACTCCGGTCGAACCACCGAAAAATGTAAAAACCAACTGAACATTCATTTTGCGAATATTTTTAGAACGTTGCATTTTATTTTGTAACTTTTGTAGAAGAGAGGAATTAGGTAATAATGCTTTCTAACCCAAAGGTTGCATGGAAGATATCGCTTTTAGTGATAAGGCCGCCAAATGATACTATTTTTCTTATTTATCGTCGTTATGCTTCTTATTGTTGTACCGCCTGAGTGGCTTAATGTAAACAACATTGGCCTTACGATTCGGAGGTCGCGGGTTCGATCCCCAGCAGAGTGCATGTTTAAGTACTCGGTTTGGTTGGTGGTAGGGCATTTTAAATGTCCGCCTGGCTAGCTACCACCATCTTATCTAAATCTGCCGCCAAGCAGCATTGTTAATAGCATTCTTGTGTTCCGGTTGTCAGAGATAAGATAGCCAGTCCTCCAAATATGTTGGGGTTTCCGGGTCAGTACGCTTCCACCTTCGACCTCATCTTCACTTAACATCAGGTGTGATTGAGGTCAAGTTCAAACCCGTTGTGCATAAAAAAAAAGCATATTTTGTTTTGTTTGTTTGTTAAATACAACAAAAAGCGCACGTGGCACATTAGCGGAGTTAAGCTATCGGTCACTCCTGAAATGGGTGACCACTACGAATGTATCCGTACTTCGTCGGGTATAATAGTAGGTAGTCGGCGCCTTAAAACACTGACTGTTAGCCGAGCTAGCATACCGTAAAGCTCCTGTTGCGTCTCTTTTACTCCAATAAAGAGCAAACGTGACAACAGGCTTCTATCCCGTTTGATTAAAGAGAGACTAAAGATCGTGCTAGCCCTGTAGGTACACAAGTCTGGTACAAATCCACCTATCCATTCTGAAGAAAGCTGTGCGCCAACTGATTGTCATGACGATAAGAAATTTCATTTAATTTTTTTAAATCATATAAAAAATATTTTTCCTGAAACACAATTAATAAAAATACCTATATCTTATAGAAAAAATACGCCGTCCAACCCGCTTCCGTGAGGCATAATACCTAGTACACTAGCGCTATTGCCCCGCTGAATGCATAAGCTCAGCTGCTGAGCAAAGTAGGCACCAGCTCTCACATCCACGTCTAACGGATAAATCCTTTGCAAATTGTTTCGTGTCAGAATACCACGGGCCCAATGTCTCCACTGCAAGCGCCGCAAACTCGTGGTTTATAAAGATTGACGCATATTATGTTTTATAAATTTGTTGTTACATGTACATACTTAATTAAATATACTATTTTTCTTAATATGGATCTAATTATAATAAATTGGAGGCCACCATGCCACCTAGTGGAAGGGGATGAGCACGCGATCCTAGTAAATGTTGAACCGTAGAGTTGAAGGTCTCAAAATTATAAGATATGCGGAACACCGACGACATCGGCAGCACTTACAATGGTCTGATTTTTACATTTTCTGCTCACTGCACGTTCAAAAGGCAATTTTCCCCCTGAGAAGAACAAGCAAGAAACTCGAGGGGTTGCTCTTTAAAAAACAGGATTCTACATTACAAAAGGAACAACAATATTTAATTATTAATTGTAAAATAGCCTGCTAGGCGAACGAGCTGGTTATGTCCAGGGACGATTATTATCTAAATTGTCCGATATTATATATGCTTTCTTAATAAGTTTCTGATTTATAGGTAGAATACTGTGGATTAAGACATAGGATATTTTTTATTCCGATAAAGTGAGTAGTTCCCGCGGGATAAACAAATTTCCGCGATAAAGATATTCTACGCAGGCAAAGCCGTGGGAGCAAAGCTAGTAAGTTAATAAATTTTAAAAAAATCACCCAACGTGGTCTAAAAACCGAAAATTACTAGCAAATAAACGCCATTTTTAAACTACAAAAAAAGTGTATTCGCTCTATCATGAACGCATGGTTCTCTGATAGCTGTAGGCCCTTATTTCGGAAACTGAATGTTCTCCCTTTGCCGTGTTTATATATTCGTAATGTATGCTCATTTACCAAATCTCACCCCGAATATTTTAGAAAATACACAGATGTTTCAAGTAGAAGGCCTAGAGCACAGTATATAAATCTGTTGCATGGGCCTCCATGTAAATCTGATATCTATAAAAGAAATGTTTATAATATGTTTATCCAGCTGTATAATAAACTTCCTGATGAAATTAAATTATTACAAGGCTTAGAGTACAAGAAAAAATTGACCAGTTGGCTCCTTTCGCAATGTTTTTATTCTGTTCGTGAGTTTATGGACTTCAGAGAGTGTCAATGTTTATCAATTAAATGATTATTGAATTATTAATTACAATTATTTCAAATTATTATTATTGTTGTTATAACGAGGGAAATCAGCGGGAGCGGCTGATGGCGTTTGTTATTGTTGTTGTGCATACTCGGAATTTGTTAATTTCCTAAGCATGTAATCATTAATTTAAGTATTAGGTTTACATGATTATTATGACTGTGAATTTAATATTTGCGTGCATGATAAATTGGCTGAATACTTTACTGGATTAATTAATCTTAAGATCTCATTTATGTAGACAGTATTCTTGCAAATAAAGACTTCTATTCTATTCATGTTTAGAAACTCTTTGAGTGGCTTGACTAATCCAATTAGTTTCATAACGAAATAAAATCAATCGAATTAAACCGAGTAACTAATAAATCGAACCTACCTACACTTAAGTCCGCAAACTTCACGGGATTACGTACCAATTACGTATTGATCCTGAAAACTTTTGTGATCCGTACTCGTATTTTCAATTAATACTTTGTTTTAATACTTCGGAACATTAATTTGTTCATTTGGAAAGTTTCAACAAAGGTTTTATATTCAAAAGTTACAGGGTATAATATCAATGGGCTTGTATATGACCATGACCGAATTAATTTCTTTACTTTTTCGCAAAGTACGAATGAAGACTTACTTTCCCCGCTGTCGGTATTCATTTTGTAGCCCCAACGATAAACGACGGGTATTGTGTTTGACGGCGTTGTGTGTATCCCGTCTTGGTCTGGAGGAATCTCAGCAATGCATGGTCCGATTTGAGTAAGGTTAACCACCTCCGTGGCTCAATGTAAACAACATTAGGTTTACGTTTTGGAGGTCGCGAGTTCGATCCCCAGCGGGGTACATGTTTAAGTACTCGGTTTGGTTGGTGGTAGGGCATTTAAAATGTCCGCCTGGCTTGCTACCACCATCTTATCTAAATCTGCCGCCAAGCAGCAATGTTAATAGCATTGTTGTGTTCCGGTTGTCAGAGATAAGATAGCCAGTCCCCCAAATGTGTTGGGGTTTCCGCGTCAGTACGCTTCCACTTTCGACCTCATCTTCATTTCACTCAGGTGTGATTGAGGTCAAGTACGAACCCGTACTGCATAAAAAAACATATTATATTACTCGTAAAACTCATATTTTTAATCAATGTTGTAGTTTTACCTTTCACCTTCATAGGTTCTTTGTTTCTTCTTTATTAATTCTTACTTTCTTTCTTCTTTCTTTCTGTTTGTGAGCACAGACTAAAAAAAATTGTTTATGCGCGGTTCTGGTTTTAGCCACTTATTCTCAGCAGTCTAGTTCTCGAAGATTCTAAGAGATGACGCTGTTTTTTTTACTAAGAAAACGAAAAAAAATCTTGTTTATTATATAAAAGTCCCAATAATACTTTAGAATATATAAGCAAGGAGGTTATATAACAGCCTTTTATTTTAATACTTCATGTTTTTCTTCACACACGCCAAACAAAATTAACCCCAGGTGGAGAGTTTACGAACAATGTCATACCTTTTCCTAAAATTAGCTTAAGTTAAATTCCCAAAAGTTACATAGCCTCAATAAAGAGAGCTACCATTGTTGGCGAGTTATTGTTGTTTTTTTTTGTCCCTCTCTGATTTGGCAATGTAGCGAAAAGGTCACTTGGGTCTCGCAGAAAATAAAGGTAAGTATTGGGGATGGGTGCCATTTGTAGTTTAATGCGTCAATGCTTTCTTTTTTTCACTTATACTAATTCTGTCATCAAAGCAAAATGTTACTAATAAGGGACACAAGAAGTAGCTTTCTACCCGTGGCTTCGGCTGTTTTTTGTTTCTTATCTTACCTCACCTCTGATCTCAATTTGTCTTATCCTAAAGTAGATTACATCCTTTTCTCCAGGTACCAGGCTACATCTCTGTCAAATTTCTTTGCGATAGGTTCAGCAGGTAACAAACGGACAGACAGACACATTTTCGCATTTATATTATTGGTGTGGATGGTGTGGTGAAGTTGGTGAACTTTGACAATTCTAGGAGTTTTGTTTGTCTATACAAGGTTCGCGGATTAATTCGCTTTCCGCTGTCACTGCAGACCAACTAAAAAGGTATAGTCTCGGGAGGGCGCTCTCATCTTCTTATTGCATAGAGTTTTTCCATCAAATCGGTGCCCTTTTTGTCAGGACCTGTTTGCGAATTGTGTCTAAAGAACAATAGCATTTCGCGTTCGCGGCCTTACGTCACACGGAAGGTGACTTGCATTTTATTATTATTATTATTGGGATTGAGAGTCACCTTCTTTTTTGAAGTCGCTTAAAACTCACTGCACTAATTTGATCTCTGGTATCGAACCTTTATGTACCGATTTTTTCGACATCGGTTACAAGCCCTGGGCCCGCAGTCTCGATATAGATAGCAACCGATTTCGGTCGTTAACTCCTAACGATCTTATTCTAAATGTTATAGTGTTCATAATCATATCGGTTTTTGTTGGAAGCCTGAATCGTAGTTTCAATGGAAACCGATATTTTGATACTAAAGACTCTAATTCTCCAATTAAAATAACATTGTTAGGACTTAGCGACCGAATTCGATAACATAACGATCGCTATCTATGTCGAGACTGCAGGCCCAGGTCTAAAAGGAGATGGTGTGACGGATAAAATTAATTTGAGTTCTAGATGAATCATGGTTTCTGGTACAGTTCTTATATGTCTACCAATTTATACTCAATGTTAATGATAATAACAAAAATGATAAACGAATGAAAAATCAGTCAACATTACTTTTACTGAGGGAGCGAAATTTGCTAAGTATATTGTTTTTAAATAGTTTATATGAACAGTGAAAAATGAAACGATAATGACCGCTTTCTATTTAATATTGTATGGAGCGGAACAGAATCTGGAAATGGGACAGTGCAGAGCAAGGTTAGTCCTGCAACGGGGTATACTATATGTGTGGGTAATTGCATGGCGAGGATATTTGCAAGGTACATTAATATTAATTGTAGTAACTGTGGAAAGCTAACCTTCTACAAGTTCTTCATCAGGTAACAGACCTGGGTCCAATGCAGCACTAAATTTATATTATTATGTACTCGTATATTTTTGACCGTCAACATCCCACATGTTACAGTTCGGTGTGATAGGCATCTTAATCCTACCTGAGTATTCTGAAATAAAATTGTGATAAACCTTTATTGGTGCCTAAGGAGCGACGAAGCTTTGTTCCCGGGGTTTTGTCAGGAAATTACTCTTTATTTTTGTTGGCCCACCGACAAAAGCGTAATGTTATGCATTCATAACAAATTCAGACTGTAAAAAAGTTTTTAATACTAAACCGTACTGTGTCATAAGTTCATATCAAAGTAAAACACTGCCTTAGCCTAGGAAATGTTATGGGCTCCTGACTAGTGGTCACCTGAGTCAGTGTTTTGAAACTGCCCTGTGGCCTGAATCGGTACTCAGCTTACGAGTGTCTCAGACTGTTCTGTCGAAGAAAGAATTACAGATGGGCTAGAGGTACTTACTGACAAACTCGTATGAAAATGCTACTAGACCCACTAGCCGAACGTTGCTTAACTTCGCTAATCGACTGCATCACGAGCACTCTATTAAATAATTAGTTATAGTAATAATGATGGTAATTGCCAGAGTGGCTGGTTGGAGGAGGCCTATGTTCTGCAGTGGAAGTCCTGTGGCTGATGTGATGGTGACGATGGTAATTTAATTAA
Organism: Oegoconia quadripuncta; assembly: GCA_949316235.1. Classification (NCBI taxonomy): domain Eukaryota; kingdom Metazoa; phylum Arthropoda; class Insecta; order Lepidoptera; family Autostichidae; genus Oegoconia; species Oegoconia quadripuncta. The sequence continues at coordinate 4,786,927 of OX438743.1, forward strand.
TAATTTCCAAAAAAAATCACTCGAATCAACCGCCGCTTCCCAGAGTTATTGGTGTACATACATAAAAAAATACAAACAGCCGAATTAAGAAACTCCTCCTTGTTTAAAGTGGGTTAATTAACTGTAATTCGTTCAACTGTCACTGTCAAAATAAGTTTAACACTGATTGTGTTAGAAGTTTTATGGCATCATTAGCGTTCCGCCCTCGACTTCGTCCGCGTGGACGATTTTATCAAAATCGGTTCAGCAGAAAAATTAGTCTAAATGTTAATCCAGGTCCTAATCTGTCTACCAAGCAAATTTCATCCAAATCCGTCTAGCCGTAGGCGTGAAGAGGTAGCAAACATACATTCACATACACAAACTTTCACTACTTTATAATATTAGTTGGGATTATATTATTTAATATTATAGTTGGGATAACAAATTATTCACTCAAGACTACTCGTGGAGTTAATAAAACCTCCGTTATTTTACTAAAAGCGTATCATGTCTTTTTACAGCAAAATTCTAGAAATTTAATTGATTTTAATAGGTGATAGTAAGGTTTCTGGTCTATGATGGTGTTATGCTCTCGATATCGGCCACAACCGAGTAAAGCGGGTGTGTGGCTTTTGACGGCGCATTGGCGATTCATGTTCCTGAAATTTGTACACCTATATTTTGTTAGCGTTCCCGGTATAATACAATAGGACCAACCCGCCTATGAAATCGTGTTATGAGAGCAAAAGATATATTACACCATTATTAAACAATATTTCTTTCTTTCTTGATAGGTAACAGGTTCATTGGAACGGAGCTCTCAAAATCGGAGATCGCCAACCTGCCTATCCAGTGTGGCGATCAAGGCATATCCATGGGTTGGTAAGCGATAAAAATCGCTCCACTGGAGAGGATTTTGGAAAGGCTATAAAACATAAGATTATGAACAGTATTGTCTGAGAATTTTTTTCGGTTCCTCTGAAAATCTGTCGATATATACACATTAGAACTTATGCGTCTAAGGTCGAGAATTCTATGACTGCATAATTTATAGCTCCATATACACACGCCTCTGAGGTTGATATCATAATATTCCCAACTCGAATAGAATTTCATGCTCGTTACATTTCTAATTATTCATGCTAATATCAATTCACTTCCTGAATACTCTAAATACAAATGTTTCAACTAAATCTGAATGGACTTGCCTCAATTTTCAATGCTCTGGTGATTTATCATTAAAACGTCGACTCCCACTGAAAATAACACCAAAGACTATTAGGAAAATGTAGATATTACCTTCTTTGTTTATTAGCACTCTGGAATTACTTTATTGGGGACTCTCAGCTCGAAATTTAAGTTGACCTCTAACTCGACCTTAACTCTTTGTCTTCATCTCAATCTCTGTTTCTCTTTCAATCTCATATCTTTCCAGATTCTGATTCCAGGCTATATATTCGTTATATTTAAAATAATTTAATCTATAGTGAAAATCGCATCAAAGTCCGCTACATGGCTTAGAGCAACTAAGTGCACAAACAGACAGACAGCGACTTTGTTTAGGCACAACAGTGGACTAGTGCACGCTGTTGTGACGGATGATATAAGTATTACCAATATCAATAATCGATTTGGCTCGTCTTCGATATATTGACGTTACGATCAAATGAATCGATGTGTTTCATTCGATATAGATTTGTAAGCCTTTACTTTTTATCCTTATTTAGAGATAAATTTATTATTTTATTAGGGTTTTATTATTAAATCGATTACATGGTCTTAATTAAACAATGGCCCACAAAAACGTCAATTCGGCACGCTTCGTCCATTTCCCATTCGTCTACTCGGTCCCCGTTCGTCCATTTCCCAGTTTGTCATTTTCCCCGTTCGTCAATTTTCTCATTCGTCTATTTCCCCGTTCGTCCTATTCCTCATTCGTCCATGTAGTGCATATTTTGTCTGTGGGAGCTCGCGTCTCACAAAAAGCTATATTACCTAGTTACAATCCTACTACTACTGCCTAGTAAATAGTGTTTTTCATTTTAATGTTACGTGACTATGGCTTTTACAGACCTATAGTTGAAACCTCTTTACTACACACTTCTCTAGAATTTATAAGAATGTAAAATTGTAAAATGGATTGTAATAAATCAACGCTTTATAACGCTTTAATTAACTACCCTCTTAAAAGCTTTCATCGAGTATCGTCTAAAGTTCGAACAAATTAATTAAGCACAAGTACCATCGATTTATAATAAATTTGTAATTTTTGCGTCGTAGAGAGTGAGCTTTGAAGTATTCGTGGCGCAATCGCATTTATTATTTACTTTTGAATAACGAAGTTAAGCAACACCAGCACTGTAACAAACAGTAGCATGACAGGCGCGATAAACGTTTATGTCGCACAAGATAACATTTGTCCTGCTCATCCGTCCAAGTATTCAAGAAGAGGCTAAAAGAGCACTATCATTCTATCATGATTTAAGATACATATTTATATAATTATGTACTTATATATGTGATATTTATTTATTTATATTATATAGTTTACTAATAATCACGTGTAATTTTATAACTAAGTGTATTTCTGTATTCTAGTAGTGTATGTATGTAAATAACATATTATATTATATATGTATAGTATATTTGTCCTTCCATAACTGCACTTTTTCTTCACCGCCCCGCACAATGCTCTAACCACCACTGAGGTTGATGGAAAAGATCTCTATTAGAGATAAGCTCACCTTTGTACAATATTTCCGACTTATTGTCAACATGTTTTTTTATGTGCAATAAAGAATATATATATATTCACTTGGACGAAATATACAACTATCTCACTCTCACACCTACGCTGTGCGCGACAAACGATGTCATGCTACGTAGGCTGGACTGCTGGGTCCATGGATGGATGACCACAAGCAGTATTATCCTACATGTGTTTCCTCGGTCGTTTACAAAGTCAATCAATTAAGCAAAGTCGTTGGTATAAGAAGAAGCTTGATTCGCACTGTATTGAGTCTATATGGTGAATTATGGCCCACTCTCGTGAGAAGCAGCTATGCCCCAGCAGTGGGAATATGTGTGGTTTATTTTCTGTTTCTGTATTGTTTTTTCTCATCACGACAAAACCATTTACTTGATCGATTTTTTTATTTCTAGATCGGCATATTTCAATCACAATTCAAAAAAAAATAAAAATAGAATATATATTATGTACCTAAATGTATACACATTTTTTATTTTAATGAATGGGTTATCTTGGCTTATCTAAGGCTTATTTTGAGACGTTGAAACTCAAACGTCTGTTAGCTACCTACTCGAATTTCAAAAAAGAAATAAAATATCCTTGGATATACACACAACACCATTTAGTTCCACACAAAGCAACTGGGCTTGTAATTATAGATACCAGATATACTAAGCATACAAATACATTTTTTTATATAAATAAATACATATATAAATGAAAACATCCATCCATCTCAGGTACTCATGTCCGTATTCATCATACATAGATAGATGGACATAACAAATTTTACAATTGAAAAATATAAGTAAATCAATAAAACCCAAGTACAGAAACATACAAACATATGCCCTAGTCGGATTCGAACTCGCGACCTTTTTGGTACTGCAGTCAGAGTTTAACTAGGCATTAAATTTTAATACCTAGCTTAGTCTTTGGCGCTGCTATCGGCGCAGTCATGGCTCATTAACTGCAGGATATAGATGAGCGCTGCACATACAGCCTTTTGCAGTTGCGAGATTGTTATATCTATTCCGCCCTCCTTTGTTACTAATCAATTGGTGTCCATAACTTTGCTGTGTACGATGTGTCTACTAACTCAGTGATTTTAGAGTGATATGATGCCTTATACCGTCCAGTGGCGCTCTCATTGGATATTATTACACAAAATGGGCTCCATTGTGTCCCCTGCTGGGCAAAGGCCTCCCTTATCTGTTTCCAGTAGTTGTTCTTGGCGAGCACAAACCATCCCTTATTAAAACTGTCAAGCTCGTCTCTCCACCGTTTTCGCGGTCTGCCCCGTTTTTGGCTCATTGGATTGGAACAAATAAATTTAAAAAATAGCTTTGATTGCACTCGAGAAGCCTGAAAATAATGTCTATATAGCTTTAGTTACGGATACTTTCGAGATTTACAAATTATTGTTAAAAACGCCGACTTTTTTTATAATCAGTTTGTTTGTAGGTATGTGAGAAAGTTTGTGTGTATGTCTGTATGTATGTTTGTTACCTCTTCACGCCTGTACAGCTGGACGGATTTGGATGAAATTTGGTGGGTAGGCAGATTAGGACCTGGATTAATATATAGGCAAATTCGTTTGCTGAACCGATTGTCATGAAATCTTCCACGCGGACGAAGTCGCGGGCGGAATTTTTAGTAGTTAATAAAAGCTGGCAATCATATATTTATATATAATATTTTACAAAGCTGGACATACACCACACAGGTCGGAGTAGACAATTCGCTGGGAAGGAGTCGCAGCAATTATCACCCCCTCGGGACAACTAAGAGACAGGCTTCCCAATTGTCCCCTCTAGGGTGCCTCCAAAGGGTACAGATTGCATGAATTGTCATCCCGGGTGACGATTGAGAAAAAAAGTACCACTTGTCCCCTCTGGCACGCAGCGAAAGTGGACAGTTGGGAAAATTTGTCACCCCGGGGGACAGTGTTAGAGGGGACTACTGGGAATAGACGCTCATTTTGATGTGCAAACCTAATATATTGCTGTAAACGTCGTCACCGCGCCATTTCTGGTGATACCAGCGGCACCAGGTCCACTTTCAAATTATATTCATGTGACTTTTCAAATTATAAATTCCGTCGCTAATTTATCGCTATCCGTGACATAATAAATAAGTACATAATATAATTAAAAAAATTATTGAGACTATTTAAGGTTATGTTTCTTTAGTCGTGATTTTAAAATAGGTAAAGATAAAGCTATTTTATTTGTAAGAACATGAGTAATTTATACATGCAGATATTGAATTTATAATTAGGTCCTACATGTCTTGCCTTGCGGCGTACAAATTTATTTATATACTTTATTGCACTAGACTGACTATCACGTACGACGGTGGACTATGTTCCAAAATAGCCTCTCGCATAATAAAATTAAAATAAATGTGACGACATTATTTTGAGATATTGTACATTCCGTCGGACAATACACTCACTCAACTTGCTCTAAAATATGTCCTGGCATCGTTGGCAATTTATTTCATTTATCAAAAAAACTCGAGCGCAATTGTCTTCCTTCATTCTTTCAGACCAATTGCATGGGATGCAGCGATTGGCTCCTCTCCAAATAGATGAGGCGTAGACAAAGAACTTATAACGCAGACAAAATAAACGAGTGTATGTACTCTATAGATATATTTCTTAGATATAGCTGGTGGCTATAATACTAATGTATTCTTTATGAAATGAAAATCAACGGTGTTGCCACTCAGGTAAATAATATATATCTCATAAACAAATAAATAAATATCCTTGGACATACACACAACGCCATCTAGTTCCACACTTAGCAACTTGGCTTGTGTTGTGCATACCAGCTTATGGTTATATTACACAATTATTTTTTTTGAACATATATATATATTTATTATAAATGAAGCATCCATAACTCGGGTACAACTCGAACCAGTGACTTTTTATATAGTTTTTAACCACTATCATGTAAGGATGGCTGTCAATCAAACGACATCTTCCTTCGAATGTACTTCGTTTATTTCTACTCTTTCTAACTACTACAATCGTCTATTAGTCTATCCCTTTCACTCAACGCACGCAATAACCACATTTCTATTTTTCCATACATTCTATCTCCTTCGCACTTGAACATTTTATAATAAATCTATCTCTTTCATACCTCTCGCTTGCTTCGTTCCAAATAATACCTTACATGCCCTTTGAAATTACAAATTTTAATTTATTACAATTTTAATTTCATTCATACAATACCTTACGTGCCTTTCATACTTTTACTTATTTTATTGCTTATACTGAATTACCGTTGCTACTTAAAAAAATATATTTCCTGAAAAATTTCTACTTTACAAACTGTTATTCTGGTTATACATTTTGCAAGTTGGAAAAAAAATGTTTGATAGACAATGAATTGATTTAAAATTTTTTTACATACAAATTTGGAGTTGAGAACACACTGTTCTAAGGGATTTACTTGTATACTAGAGGTTTTTGTTTATACATAACTATAATATTTGTTAACTTATTGTGCACTAGAACTTCTCTGACATTAAACTTAAACTTGTTCGTTACATTATACAAAAAGAACCTAGTAAACTTCTGACTTCTTATATGGAAGAAAAAAAATAAATAATAACTACTTTTACTTTAAAAAACTACTTTTACTTTTACAAAGACTCCAAAAACAAAACTGTGTTTCTCTTACTAAACTATAGGTAAAAATTAATTTCTTGGAACTTAAACCTGTAGTTCCTAAAGTATTTGAGCTTAAACTTTGTGGGTATATATATTGTACAAAAATAATTATTACATAGGTAATATTATCTACTTACAGCATAAATGAATGACTTATTGTACTAAACTACTGTTATGGAAAATAAAGAAAAAATGTGTAACCTTATAATACATACACTATACTATGCAAGAAAGATGGATATGATAGGTAGAAAGTTTTGATTATTTCAACTAAATTAAGTTTTCTAAATAAATCGGTAAATTAATGCAATATTCTACACAACATAATGACATGCTTATAAGTATAAATAAACTTTGAATGTTTACATGAGATTGTTTTCATTTAAGTTGTTCACTTAATAACTCACTTAACCTATTTATTTTTTTGTCGTATGCTGAACTACTGTAATTTTACTGTTTCTCATATGTATATAATTTTGACTGTAAATGCCGAACAAAAATAAATAAAAATATATTAATAAACTATAAAATAAACTGGTATACTACTTTCAAATAATGCTCTCTATTTTAACATAATAGATTAAATGTATAAATAAACAAATGTCAGTCCAGTGTTTTATAAATATACGTCATATCCGATAACTTAACTGCTACACAACTATAATAGAAGTCCTACGAAAATTAATTCTTGGCATCATAGACAGCTAACTCGTATAAAATTGTGGTTTTCTTGTTACCCGACCTCTGCTTGTGGTATACACAACGTTGTCATCGTTTGGGTGTTTGTTAACCTCATCATCTGGTAACTGATGGTCATCATAATATGGGAACTGGTTGTCATCATCACTGTAAATTTGGTTATCTGAAAAATCTGAAAAGGAATCTAAATTTTGCGGTTGGTACAAAGGTTTCAAAAATTGTACATGTACTATCTTTTTAATTTTTGGTTTGTTCACATCTTGAATCTCATAACATACTGATCCTATTTTCCTGATAATCTTAAACGGTCCTTTGAATCGGGGTGTCAATTTAGAGTCTGTGGGTTTTTTCCACTCATAAACTACATATTCTCCTTGTGTAAATTTTTGTTCCAGTCTTCTCAAATCGAACTTTCTTTTGTTTTCTAAATGGACTTTCTTGATATTTTCTAATGCTGTTTCTCTAGCTTTTGACAAAAACTCTAATTGATGATTTCGATCTGTTTCTTGTATGATTGATCCAAAGTGAATTTCCATGGGTGGCATTCTGGGTGTATATCCAAACATTAAATAGAACGGTGAATATCCAGTTGTTTTCTGTTTTGAAGTATTTATGGCTAATATCGCTTTTGGTAATAATTTATCCCAGTCACTTGTATTTTCTAAAGCAAACTTTGTTAATGTTGATATTATTGTAGCATTTGCCCTTTCGACTAAACCATTGCTTTGAGGTGTGTAGGGGGTTGTTGGAATATGTTCTATGCCATATTTTGAAAAGAACTTTTGGGTCATTTGGCTTGTGAAACATGGTGCACTATCGGATATATATGTCAATGGTGGGCCATACATATAAATTATGTCATTTTCGATTATGTCAATTACACTCTGTGCAGATAATGTACACATAGGTTTTGCAAAAGTATATCTTGTAGCGTGATCTATATGAACAAATATGTATGTGTTACCCGATTCTGTCGGTGGTAAGGCCACTATATGGTCTGATGAAATTACTTCCATAGGTGTTTGTGATATAGGTCTTTGTCCTAACTCTCCGTATGCCAATTTTGTTCGTCTATTCGTCTTTGCACAAATTATACATGACATTGTATATGCCTTCACATCTCGACGCATAGTCTTCCACCAATACTTGTTTTTAATTTTGTTAATTGTTGTACTGAAATCTAAGTGTCCATTGTCATCATGAGCAATTTTAATTATGGTTGATCTCAAACTATGTGGAACAACAATTTTTTCTTGATTGAATAAATCTTGTTTATTGATGTGCAATAATATTCCTTGTGATATTTTAAATGAGTCTTGTATTTGTTTTAAATGCTGGGTGGATGGATCTTTAGACAATTTAGAACTTATTTGTTTGATAAATGGGTCTTTACTTTGTGCCAATTCTAATTTCTCTATATTTGTACTGATTACCAACATACATACGTCTTTTATGGGAAAGCGAGACAAATGATCTGCAATGACATTTTGTTTACCTGGTCTATGGATTGGTATAAAGTCAAACGGAGCTAAGTCAATAACATACCTTGCAAACTTTCTGTTTAATTTTGCCTTATTAATTATATAGGCTGTTGAGTAACTATCAGTTATTAAGGTGAATTTCGTTCCTAGTAGAAATATTCTGAATTTCATTACAATAGCCCAATGAACAGCTGTTACTTCCAGTTCATTAATATGGTACCTTGTTTCGGCATCCTTCAATCCTCGACTGGCATATTCTATTACTTTTTTTTCTCCATCTTGAATTTGCAATAAACATGCGCCCATACCTTGGTAACTACTATCAGTTTCGACTATTGTTTCTGCGTCCTGTTGAAATTAACTTGTTTTTGATCATTTGTGCTGTTAGGATATGGCTTTATTTGTTTATTATGCTGATCCATGGGTAATTTTGCATATTGAATGGTATTTCGCTTATCTGTAGGTTGGAATGGGCAATTGTAGGAGATGTGACCTTTTGTTTTACAGCGGAAACATGTTTGTTTTTCCTCTTTATCTACTGATGGATTAAATTTCGGAATAAAATTGCTATTTCTATAGTTTTGGAATACTGGTGTACTGTTACTTACGGTATCTGTCTTGATATATTTTTCCCTTGGAAGTACCTTTCTGATGTTGTCCATTGTTGACGAATGGTTGAGCAAATCTTCAATATTTTTACAGCAATGCGAAGCTAATGGGATTGACCATCGGTGATCTGTAATGCCTTCCAAAATCAAAGAAACTTTATCTGCATCTGAAATTTTTGTAGGTGATTTTTCTAACATCGCATTTTTATTATAAATGTACTCCGTAATTGTTTCCGTTGGCCTTAAAACTCTCTTTGACTGATAGGTAATAAATTCTGCAAATGACATTTTTAAACTAAATCTTTCTATAACTTTATTTTTCCACTCATGCCATGACAATATGTCTTTTCCAATAGCCCTGTGCCAGTCGTTTGCTGTGCCCCTTAACCTCATAGATGCATTTACTAAGGTCAAATTTTCAGACCAATTCGCTAACGAAGCGACTCGTTCTACTTGTTGAATCCAAATGTGTGCACTTTCGGTTTTACTACCACCGAATAATGGAATAGCCTGGCTTGTATCTGTAGTAGAATATACTTGAAATGTGGGAGATTTTTGTTCTGATAATTTTTCTATGAGTTTGCTTTGCGAGTCGAAAAATTGTGTAAATAATTTTGAAAAATCTGGTTGAGGTGAGTGACATGGAGTTTGAGACATACCTGGGTTTTCATTGGATTTTACCTGCCCTTGAATGGTGAGAAAGTCCAACTGTTTTTTCAGATTTTCGAGTTCAATTTGTTGAGATTGTCTTTTTTCTTTTTCACTTTTGTAATATTCCATCATGTTGTTTTCGAGTTTTTCGATATTATCCGACATTAACCTTTGAATTAAATCCGTTTTCGTACCTGTAACTGTTAAATATCGACTTCTCAGCTCATCTTTTAGTTGTAATACGGTAAATTTATCCAGATCGTCTTTGTTTGTCGAATCCATAGTGAGTAAGATATAGCGTGCTGAAAGTAAATCGTATTAGATCCCGTTCGTGGCGTAATATTTTCGAGAAACCTTTCGTTATTTTTGTTTATTAACACTGGAGACGTAGTGTTTTTGGTTTATTTCACTTATCTTTAAACGTAAGATAATAAAATAGAATTTTGTGTCGCAGCGCCATGTAAGGATGGCTGTCAATCAAACGACATCTTCCTTCGAATGTACTTCGTTTATTTCTACTCTTTCTAACTACTACAATCGTCTATTAGTCTATCCCTTTCACTCAACGCACGCAATAACCACATTTCTATTTTTCCATACATTCTATCTCCTTCGCACTTGAACATTTTATAATAAATCTATCTCTTTCATACCTCTCGCTTGCTTCGTTCCAAATAATACCTTACAATCACACTATCCACTGCTGGACAAAGGCCAAAGATCTTTACAACGATCGGTCCTGCGCAGCCGGCACCCAGCGGCTTAAATTAACGGTCTAATATAAAAACAAGAAAACTTTATTTGATCCATTTAGGACATTATACATTACAATTAATTAATCGGGTTGTATTATGTACTACATAACACGACATAAAAATATGGAACATCAATATAAAGTATGCAGTAGATAGTTTTCGGTCTCGCAAAGTGTAATGGTATCAAATCAGGTCTCCATGTCAGCATTTACTGTAATCGAGAGGAGATAAACGACTACAACGCTAGTTTTTCTTCCGAAAATCTTCGACTATACGTCCCTCCTAATTTAACAAAATTCTACAGCCAGTCTTCTGTGGAACTCTTTGTCGGAATCTATTAGGCAAGCTCAATCTTTAATTTTTTTTTAATTTCAAGTCAAAAACCACTATTAGGTCTCTGACTTTCTTCTTTTCGTTAACTCCCGCCTCGTGAACATTAGTTGACTATCTGTAAGTGCTTCTAGCTATTGTGTTTTATATTATATATTAAGTATATATAAGTAAGTCTATTATTATTATATTTATGCATACTTTGACGACCGATTGGTGTAGTGGATAGTCACCCTATCAGCGAAACCAACGGTTGCGGGTTCGAATCCCGCGAGGGGTAAATGTTTGTATGATGAATACCAACATTTATTCTCGAGTCTTGGATGTTTATACAAATATTTATGTATATTTATCCGTTATCTAGTATCCATAGCACAAGTTCTGCTTAGTTTGGGACTAGATGATTGGTGTAAGTGTCCGAAATATTTATATTTATTTATTTATTCCTTTAGTTGGTAGTATCGTGCACCCTACCTGTTTTTCTACCTACAAATGTCCCATAGCTGTGGCTTTTAGTGATAAGACCGCCTAATTGTGTTCTATAGTTATCATCAAAAATTATTGTAAATAGTTTTGCACAATAAAGAGTAGGTATTTGTATTGAATTGTATTGTTTTCAGTGGAGGCTAAATATAAATAAATATAAAGCTGTAGTTGATTTCGATTCCGATGTTTTAAAGTACTGCTCATAGTTTAGTATTGCACAGATTATCCACAATCGCTAAAACGGATCACGATGGCCACCGAAAATCGTTTCAACTATTGTAGGTTATTTGAGCGGCTTTATGCCTTTGTTTACAATACTTTAAAATATCCCCTGAAAATTGCATTTTTGTCTAACTTTCCGTAATTTTGTAGAGTAATGTATAAATAATTTTAACATTTTGCCACGGAGTAAATATTTAGACATTCTTCGTCATGGTAAAAGTATTTTTTTTAAATTTGTATATCATAGTATTGTTGAATTTATCAACTTAACAGTAACTGCTGTTTTAGCACATTTCCCTCGGCGCAGGCTTAAGGCTTTGTTTATGATATATCATTATACTTGAGAGGCAGCACAGTCGACTGCCATTTGATGGTGTATCCCCTTAACAATGATTATGTCCATGAATTTTCCTCCATTTGACAAAACTTTACTCGCTAATGTACAAAACTTTACTTGGAATATCACAAAAATACATGTCTGTTCTTTTTTTTGGTAATATTTATAATTTTGAACACGCTCTTCAAAAAGCTAAAGCTTTTGTGGCTATTTCGTTTTATACGCTTTGACATTTGTACGTTTTGACACTCGTATATTTCATTAATCAGAAAGAATGCGACTACACCACGACTGCTTCGCTGAGATCACCACACAACCTAAACTCCTCCAAAAAAGGACTTAGATGAGCACTGTGAAGGACTTTTTCTGGATTGCTGCTCCAATAGACATCTTTAATTAAGGGGGATTATATTTCAAAGGAAAGGCATCTCCGGAACCAAAGACTCTAGAGAAATTGAGTCTCTAAAATGGAAATAAATATTTTGGCATTTTTCATATTATTTATAGAATAGAATAGAATAGAATAGAATGGAATAGAATAGAATAGAATAGAATAGAATAGAATAGAATAGAACAGAATAGAATAGAACAGAACAGAACAGAACAGAACAGAACAGAACAGAACAGAACAGAACAGAACAGAACAGAACAGAACAGAACAGAACAGAACAGAATAGAATAGAATAGAATTTGTTTGCTGTGAATAGGCAGGTACATAATATCTAGGTGTTACAATTATTTTACATAAATAAGTCTCTTCTATTCAGCTAAAATACAGTAGCATGCAAATATAACTTTCAGTAATAAAATATAATTTAACAATAATATCCATTCAAAAATTCATTTACACTATAAAAACAGAAATTCGAGAGCCATTGGTACAGTTTTGTTTTCATGGGCGGTACGTTCCTGATATTTTTTGGAATTTTATTAAACACTTTTATGCACATACTATAGCAATTCCCATGATACAATGCGAGTCTTGGACAATGGTCTAATGCGAGTCTATCTGGATTCCTTGTATTTCTGGGATACATTTCTCGTGCTGTTTTAAATAATTCTGGATGTTCTTTTACAAATTTGCATATCTCAAAAATATACATGCATGGTACAGTCAAAATGCCTAATTTGGAAAAAAGAGGTTTACACGTTTCTAACGGACCCACACCGCATATCGCTCGTACACATTTCTTTTGCGCTATAAAATACTTTTTTGATATCAGTGCCATTTCCCCAGATCAACAAATCATATCGTAGAACTGACGCGACATATCCATGATATGCAGTTAATGCTACATGTAATTTTTCTTAGTCTACGAAGGACATACACGAATCTGTTAATCTTACAACTAACTTTTCCGATGTGTGCTGCATAATTAATATTTTTGTCCAATATAATTCCCAAAAAGGCAATCTGGTCAACATCTTTTAAAATATGTCCCTGATATTCAATACTTAGATCTATTCGATTGCGTCCCTTAGTAGTAAATTGTATATAATTGGTTTTAGTCAAATTCACACGTGAGTTATTGATGTCAAGCCATGTTATTACAGATTTAATTGTATTATTAATGTCAGTCTCATAATTAAATAGATCATTATCATTAGATGTCACTATAAATGATATGTCATCGGCAAACATCGTACTTTTATGTTTCGTCACTTCTGGTAGGTCATTAATGTGAGGTTATAAGAACAAACATACTTTTATTTTGATGATGGTAATACTAGACGATAGATAGAAAAATGCTTGATAGAGCTAGTGGAATTTTAAAAGCGCTATAATTATTTTCTTTTTTGTTTTTGCTATATGGATAGTTAATAAGAAATGAAATTGACCATCGAAACGTACGACTTATTCATTTCATGATTTTATGAAAATGCCAAGTCGACCAACACTATATAGATATGAGAAAATGTATTGTTGTTTATGTAACAAACAAATTACCAGCACACGACGTAACCAAACGCTACTGTGTATCAGTTCTGTAAAATGTAGCACCATAAAATAAACAAAACATTCCATTTCATATATTTTAAACCTTATATTGTGAGCAATAAAATATTTCACGTTTTATGGGCGAAAATCGATACCCGGCACGGTGTAGTCTGCAACAAAGAGCCAGAGTGTTGTATACTTACACAATACAGTGATCAATAGACCCTCGATACTAAAGGTAAGTGAATCTATAAATTACGCTCCTGCTGTGAAGTTCACAGAAGACGTTTGGTCACCCACCTTTTCCCTTAATAGAATGGTGACTAAGAGATTTATGGAGGAATCTTCAGTCAAGCTGCCGATTTGTGGCTTCGAGGCTGTATCACTAATTTATAATTTTATGTAAGGAAAAGAAAAAATTCTGACTCAGAAAAAAACCGCAAACATAATAACGTAAATAATTGAATGTCTATTTCCAGTTCTATGTCTAGTTCCAATGTCTATTTCCAGACTTTTTCTATTATCATTACATCTTAGAACCACCCTGGTGTTAAAACTTGTCAAATAAAACAATCATCCAAATCGGTTAACAATGGACTAAAATATGTGCCTTTTGTGTATTGTAATTTCTGTCCTATGTTTGTTCAATGTATGCTTGTATTAAAAAAAATATTATAGCCAAAGTCAAAAATGCCTTATTTTGTAAGTACACAGCGTACACTTCAATTAGTCAGAATTTTAATTGTTTAAGCTACTCGAGGGGTTGCTCTATTTAAAATACAGGTTTTTGTATTACAAAAAGGCAACATAATAATTCATTATTAATTGTAAAATAACCTGGCGTGCGAACGTGCTGGTAACCAGCCAGTCCATTGTTGATCCAAATAGTCTGATATTTTATAATATACTTTCTTAATAAGTTGCATGTTGTATTTGATTGTATACATAGTTTGTAAGATTTTGCATGTTCATTTCTTTGTTTTTATTAGTATAACAAATTGTTGGAAGACCAAATAAATAAATATATGAGTGAACTTTAAAATAAAATACATACAGAAGAACATAGCGACTAGGGCTAATTCAGCATTTGTAGTACCATCTATCAAGCACATAGACATACGTGATAGTTTCGCCATAGTGAGTGAACCTGTACGTGCGCACTGGGCGCGACACTAAACGGTCATTCACTTTTCAGCGAAAAACAGCTGCGTGTGTTTGGAATTTTAATAATATTTATCCTTTGCTATTTCCTCTCATTGTACTAAAAAGTAGATCAGTGATTTGATTTAGAAATAAAGGTTGTAATACCTTCCGTATGCGTATCGGAACTACCAAAGGTGGACCCAAACCATGTATGGCATGTATTTCAAGCAGTTATTAATTCCCATAGATAAAAATGAATATAACGAAATTTAATCTAAATAAATATGCCCGGAATCGCCGGTGTGCGAATCTCACCTGCACTTACCATTTTTCATTACCTACTCTTTATGTAAATCGTCATTTTACAACCACCGGACTGTCTCTATATGTGAAAATTAAACCATCAAACATATATAAGTTTGCATAGAATACCACCAACCTACTAAACCTTTACGTGCCTCCACAAATTGCAAACGTTTTTCCACTTCAAGCCATAACTTCTCCGTTAACTTTATTTGTTTACTGAACGCATCTATAAAAGTTTAGGAATGATTTCAAAGTCGATCCGTCAAGTTAGGTAAGGAAAGTTGAAGGAACAAAGTTTACCTTTCCATCATAAGATGTTGTGAATGGATAATAACATAAAGTGTTCCCAAATGCTGTACTGGAATCTTAGAGGAATATTAAAATAAGATAATACTTATAACCTGGTTAGTTAAAATATTGACAGTTCCAACTATGAACTGCCAAAAGAGGAAAACAACGTATTTCAAAGGTCAATAAAAGTTGGATGATTTCGACCTCGTTAAAAAAAATTGAATAGTCGTCTTTTCCCGCGGGTGCCGTAAATGGCCACTATGTTACTTTTGCTCAAACAACATCCACAAACTTGCATAGTTTTATCGGCGATGGGCTCACATTTGCATATAGGTACGTTTATTTCGAAAAGTGAACCGTGTTGTTTCAAGTATTAAACATTTAATATTTTCAACACCCAAACGCTTTAGTATTTCTTTGTAATATGCCTGACCACCCCATTTGGAATTAAGGTATGTATGTATTATAAAAAAAAATCCAGCATTAGAAGACACCGTTTTGAGTTCTTAAATATAACTAGATTACACTTTTCTTCACTTCACTTTTGGTTGGTGGTAGGGCATTTTAAAATGTCCACCTGGCTTGCTACCACCATATTTTCTAAATCTGCCGCCAAGCAGTAATGTTTATAGCATTGTTGTGTTCCGGTTGTCAGAGATAAGATAACCAATCGCCTAAATGTGTTGGGATTTCCGGGTCAGTACGCTTCCACCTTCGATCTCATCTTCACTTAACATCAGGTGTGAGATTGAGGTCAAGTGCGAACTCGTTGTGCATAAAAAAAAACTTCATACCAAAAAAAAGATAGAGGGACCACACTACGATAGAATTTGAAGCAGTAAACCGTGCCGACTTTAATATGCGTTTACGCACACATATTTATCAAATGGAAGTCGATTTCATAGTCCTGTGCGCAGCGATAACATACACATTTGGAAAAGTTGTTTCATTTTATGTTACTCGTATATTAGTACTTCCTCTTTCCTAGTGCGAGGCATGACACCTAGTTTTTAGTTATTTTCTTGCCATGAAGTATCTGTTCTAACCAGAAGATCTAACGTAATGAACGTCATTGTCATCTCCTTTGCCATCCGGCTATTGGTCAAATTTGACAGTTCCAAAATATTCATTACCCTTAAAGTAGGTAGTTGCAACCGACGCCTAAGGGTGCCCACGCGGGGCTCGAACCTCGGCTTAGGGCGTTGCATGGGGGAATTTAGAGACTTGATTACCATCGCTTCGTAATGTGTATAGTCAGAGAAAACGACGCAAGAAACTCTCCGACACACAATTTTGAATTTGGAAAAAAGCTAATTGTAGTGTGCTATACATAAGTATGTTTAGTGACAAAACAGTGGAGGGCCTAGACGACCTTAGTCGCACTAAAAATCGCGGTGACTCTAGGGTGTGACAAAGACGCGAATCTATACTCACCGGCGAGTATAGAGTGTCGTTTATTGTATGAACATGTTTACGGCGAGTGAATACCTATAGTGGCGTTCGCGTTAAAATTCGAGATTGAAGCGATCAATCTCGAGTAAGCGTGCTGATTGTTTTCTATATCTATATGACTTGTCGACTACGAGTCGAAAACTATTCTCCGACAACTCCGTTGCTCTTGACTGTGTCGCACCACAGTGTACGTCACCAAGAATTTGCACCTTCAATCACACTGGCACCCTAAAAATTTGTCGATTCCTTTCTGCAAAAGTGCAAATCAGTTAGTGCTTAGTTTTCGAATTGAACAGAGTTTAGAATCTTGACATTCTGTTGAGTGTACTACGGTCGAGAAAGGAGATGGAAAATAACACAGTTATTTACGTTAAGTATCCAAACTAGGAAAAAATATTTGGTCTCGCTCGGTTTAGCGGGAGTCGAATAAAAGTTTCTTTCCTAAATTTCCCAGTCCATTGCACACGTGTTACGATCTTGGCAATGGTAATATTTTCGGAACGTAAAAACGTTGTGTATTTCGCTATCGTCGTAATGGAGAACGACATGGATGACGATTTTTGGAGAAAACTGATTTGGATTTCGTGCTACATTAGACTGGTTTAGTTACAATATTATTTAAGTATTTATATCATATACAGTACCATTATCGGACAGAAAAGTATTTTTTTTATGCACAACGGTTTGGTACTTGACCTCAATCACACCTGATGTTAAGTGAAGATGAGGTCGAAGGTGGAAGCATACTGACCCGTAAACCCCAACACATTTGGGGTGTTATAATTATGCTTGGTTACGGGATTATGCCATTTTCGGGAATTCGGTCTTTTGATATTGTGACATATTGCACATTTTGCTTTCTAGAATTGGGACATAGGAATTTGAACTTCTAGGAGTGTAGATTGGGAATTTAGCCTTCTGTTATTGTGATATTTTTATTTGACTGGATACGCCCTTGAACACCTTCTCACGCGATCTCAGTACCTAAATTCCCAAGTCCATTCACCACGTTCTTGACGATACCAAGATTGTTGAACTTCAGAAAACCAACATTAAAAGGGAATTCGATGCCATGGCAGTGGACATTATGTATGTAGAGGTGTAAGCATATTCGATAAATTAACGAAATTATGGATGGAGACCCTTCCCACGGTTAGTAACCCGAAAATTTGGCATTTTGCGATTGAAACAATTATGGATTAAGGGGTCTTTACCCAAAACTTGGTGGTTGGTGGTAGGGCATATTAAAATGTCCGCCTGGCCAGCTACCACCATCTTATCTAAATCTGCCGCCAAGCAGCAATGTTAATAGCATTGTTGTGTTCCGGTTGTCAGAGATAAGATAGCCAGTCCCCCAAATGTGTTGGGGTTTCCGGGTTAGTACGCTTCCACCTTCGACCTCATCTTCACTTAACATCAGGTGTGATTGAGGTCAAGTACGAACCCGTCGTGCATAAAAAAAAAACTAATTTTCAAGTATATGGATGACTTAGGAATACGCTACTTATGATATTTAAACCTGCAGCTTCAAATATGGGTCCATAATTTCCAGAAGATTACTGAAAATAAGATTTCGGAAACTTATTGTTTTATCTACGGGGTCATATTTTCAAATATATAGAGAATAATATACAGAGTATTCATCAATAAACGAAGAGCTCTTACACTCCTGAGTTGTAACGAAAAAATTTCGATTTACTAACTTGTACACTTCGATATATTTTCCACGAAAAAACAAAGCATGCGGCAATTTGTTTTAGGTTTTAGGTCTTTACGCGCTCAATTGAAAACATCGATGTAAATATTACAAATAACATTGGGAACCTTCTAATTTGAAATTGGATTATATTTAGGTTAAATTATGGCCCATCCCCCATAACTCTGCGCCTCGCCAACCGCATGAGGTCATGCGTCATTTTTATGTGCGCCCTCTAAACCGGAACCAAATATTTATATTGTCTGCGTGCGAGCCACGCATATTTCCAGGATTTATTTTACGTCCTTTTCTATTAAAGCTAAACATAAGTCATAAATATAAATGAGAGAGGTTTTTTTATTATACATTTTGTGGTCGAACGGGAAATTTCCGTACAACTTTCTGTTGTTAGGTGAGATATCGAAACATGGAAAAATATATCAGCGTCTCCCAGTTAAGTACCTGGGTGATGGCAAGGATGCAAGTCACCACTGGGTTTGCCAAGTTTTTTATAGGACTATTCGATATTTCGGGGCTCTGCATCAATTAAAGGAATAAACCTGTCTATTTTTTTTAATGCACAACGGGTTGGTACTCCGTGGCTCAATATAAACAACATAGGGTTTACGAATCGGAGGTCGCGGGTTCGATCCGCAGCGGGGTACATGTTTAGTACTCGGTTTGGTAGGTGGTAGGGCTTTTTAAATGTCCGCCTGGTTAGCTACCACCATCTTATCTAAATCTGCCACCAAACAGCAATGTTGATAGCATTGTTGTTTTCCGGTTGTCAGAGATAAGAAAGCCAGTTCCCCAAATATTTGGGTTTCCGGGTCAGTACGCTTCCACCTTCGGCCTCATCTTCACTTAACATCAGGTGTGATTGAGGTCAAGTACTAACCCGTTGTGCATTAAAAAAAAAGAATAAAAATAGATCAAGATAATATATGTAACGATACCTTGCACTTCAAAATCAATCAATTCTAAACTGTACAGACGGTAACATTGGAAATGTACAGACATATGAATCTCGGATATCTCAAACATTAGAGTTTAATTATTAAAACAACATCCACGGCACGTTGAGCGCGTCGCTGTTTAAACGTGCAAATCTATAAGATGCTTTTAGGCGGAAAGTCCCTTAGTCGCCTTTCACGACATTAACGGGAGGAGACGGGTTAATTCTAATTTTCTTCTATTCATTCTATACGCCACTAACGTCTTCTCGTTTACCAATGAGTACCATAATATACATTTATAGATAGGTACCTACTACTGCAATGTTGTAATGGAGGAGGACCTGATGACCTGAAATACAAGCTACTGCCTAGTTTAGGCATCAGTCACCCACAATTTTTATTTATAATTGTAATTCATCATCTATAATACTGTAATGTATGAATTGTGGAGGGAAAAATAAACGAATTTTTGATTTTGATTCTTACGTGCCGAAGCACAGCACAAATCTACATAATATACCTATACCCGAAAAACATTTCTCTCGTTTCGGGGGCAGTAGCGTAAAAATCTAATTATCGTTATTGATTGTCAACTGGCGGAGATATCGTGAACGATACCTATGTAAAAAAATGATAATGTTTATTATAATACGGTCGAATTTAATGAACTTGGCTGAACATGATTCTCATGTACCATTGTCGGCAGTACCGGCACCCGCCATTTTGTCGACTTTATATTTTATTTTTAAAGCTGACATGACGTTTCTCTGGTGTCACATAAAGTATTATCGCGCCACATTTTTCGGGTTTAGTGCCGGTAAAATTTTACGTTTATACATTTTTCTGAAATTTGTGGGGCAGCCCAGCAAGGACAATGGTGTATATATATTTACGAGGAACAAACAATAAAATGAGTTTGTTTACTCATACTGAAAACAACATTACATTCAAATAATAAGAATAGTTACAAAAGCCCCAAATAACTCTTCGGGAGGAATGACTTTATTAAAAATCTTGACAGGAGCTTGTATGTTCCGAAGATCAGTTCCTTCTTTCTGTGCGCACTAGCTATTTTTCGAACGATTTCACGGCGATATGAGATCGTGACGTGCACGCATCGAATACGCCGCGATTTTTTAGTCACCGCGATATGGCCGCGTGTTGCCGCGCATTCGCTACGAGCACGCGATTTAATCGTCTTCGAAGTAAAACAGCTGGAAATGTTTCCTCGTTGGAGTTCATTTTGTGAATGAAGAAAGCCGGTAACAAGCAACTGAGTTTGCGGCGTGCTCGCAGCGAATTAGCGGCGATACGCGGGCTTATCACGGCGAGTAAAAATCGCTGCGATCTCAATTGTATCATCTTTCTTCATTCGCGATCTCACCGCGTCACCGTGAAATCGCCTGAAAAAAAATCGCTAGTGTGCACAGACACTAAGAAGGATTTCTTTTGCACTTATAAACTCACGTTTATTTATTTTCGATAATCTAAGTTTAAGATTCGTATGATTTCCTTTCATCATCTTTATTATTTGGATGTATTGATTTCTTTTTCTTCGTATATATTTTCCCCCATGTATATAAATCTTATTTCTAAGCTTCAGAAATATCTTCATGGGGTTTCCGCAAACAGATTCATCATCAGATTATTTTTAGATATTGGCCGCGTTACACTAATTGATGAATGATAGTGCACGTTTAGGGAGTTATCTTAAGTTAAAATTCCGTTTAATGCAAATGTTTACGTCAAAACTGTTTGCCGTTTATATCTCGAAGTTACTCCACCTCGCCACTCTCAACGGTTTAATCAAAACTTTTGAATTTCTCAACTAATTCGCATTGGAAAATAATTCATTCGAGTTTATGGCGTGAATATGGGTCGAAACCAGTTGGAAACAACTTCTCTCCCGGGTGTGTCACATCACAAAGTTTCATCCCCGATTTGAAAGTTTCGTATCTGAAATTTTTATGTGACCTCAGTTCCGATTCTGGGTACTTAGGTACCTAAAATTTTTGATCTTTTTTTTATGCACAACGGGTTTTGACCTCAATCCCACCGAATGTTAAGTGAAGATGAGGGTCAAGATTAGAAGAAGAGAAGCCAAGCAACATCTGGCGCGGCCATTAAATTAAGTAAAAAAAAAAATTAAGTAGTAGAACTTAAATACGGGTTGCTTTCTGCTGAAACGGTTGTTATGCATGACGGGTTCGTACTTGACCTCAATCACACCTGATGTTAAGTGAAGATGAGGGCGAAAGTGGAAGCGTACTGACCCGGAAACCCCAACACATTTGGGGGACTGGCTAACTTATCTCTGACAACCGGAACACAACAATGCTATTAACATTGCTCCTTGGCGGCAGATTTAGATAAGATGGTGGTAGCTAGCCAGGCGGACATTTAAAATGTTATAATTAAGGTTGTTAAGCCAAATAGGTGGCCTACAGGAGTGGCTTAAATTCACTAACTGTCAGGTGTCCACTAGTCTGACATAAATTCACCAATCCACATTGAGCCCGCATAATCGATCCCAGTGTGACGAGACCGTGCCGTGCCCTAACAGTGGAGACGTGTAAGGCTGATGATGATTATAATTTTTATCACTTGAGATTTTTATCACTTAAGTAGAAGTACGGATGCTGGGTGATATCCTTCTCCCTCTTACTCTATTAAGCAGGTTACCTTTTATGACCATAGTTTTGTCTAATGAAACGTGATGATGTAGTCATAGATGCAGCACGTGATCGCAGTAAAAGTCTATTCTTATGGTCATCTCAAGATGGAATGGATGGAACATCTCAAGATTATAGGATTTGCGGCAAACGACTCCAGAAGTCCTGTAACTTGTCAGTTTACATTATAACTTTAGAGGCAAAATGCTTAGTGCGAATAAACATGTCGACGTCGTGTAGGTGGAGTCCCTGTTCGTAGGTAATGAAGATAACTTCTCTCTCTCTCTTCAATTTTAGAGCTATGCTCCTGTCGGTGGAGTCCTTTCCACACTTCTCTACACAGAGAGGAAGGTCTAGAAGAACATACATGGTACAAGTAAAGGAAAAAGTAAATGCCGTGTCGAATCAGGAAGATAACGCACTTAACTAAAAATCATGAAAAGAAACACCATAAAATCCAAGAATTTATTTTAATTTCTCTACGACAATATTTCCAACAACAAAGCTTTACAGCGCGAAAAATTTCAATCGGAAAGATTCCGGTCACATTTAACAAACTCGGACGTTGGTCACGATCATATCCCGGAAAATGTCCGGAGGAAACTACTATGACTAGAGTAAGTTCGGCCAGCGAATAGCGAGATACTTCGCCAAGTTTGAGATAAAGGGGGTAATATAAAAATGAAACCGTGTGTCCGAGGAACTTTCGCCGACGTGAATTGTGTCCGTAATTTTGTTCGGCTTTCGACATTTTGGACCTTATTACGTTGAGATAGTTACCAAAATTGGACTACGGATTGCACACGAGCGTATATAGAAAAGCCATAAAAGGTTTACACGAAACCACGAACTGAAATTATTTTCCAGATTTTATTATTTTATCATTCATTGAACTCAAATACTGTTATAATATTGTACCTAAGATGTCAACACAGCGAAATTTGTTTTATTAAAAATTTCAAATATCTGCTTCTCACGTCTTTATCTTGTGTGGTGTAAGTAGTACTTGCTGTAGAATCTTTTCTTGACTCAGAAAATATATATGTCATCTTTGCCCTTTTGGATTTCTTTGTATAATGTTTTTATAAACACAGCGAAATTTTACATCTAGACTCAGTAGTACACTATAAAAAGCATTGTCAGCTTTCCTCAGTAAGGTACTCGTATCATTTGAAAGCAGCAAAGTTCGCCTCAGTCCCCAAGCCATAGCGTAATGATTCAAAACATTACGGCATGAATTTCCGGCATTATTTATTTGGATACACCACAGTCCTGTCCTCTTCAGTATTTCTATCACAGTAAGAATACGATGAGTCTACCAGAATCCCTAGCGAGCAGCCTCTAGTGGATAACCAGACTTCGACGTCGTGGAAAAACAAGAACCACTTCAACAAGTCTTTGCATGTATCTCTAACAGATTTCCTGAGGTACGTTCGTAACCTCAATGTGTGTTTGTGTAGTTGTTTTTCAACTCACTCAAAGGTAAGGTGGTTTTATAACTTCAAAATGTTGTATATTTCAAAGCACACAAATCGATGACGTGATATTTTTTAATCCTTATTCTATTGAGAAATTCCGTCATTTTGCAAACGAGGTTTTAGCGCCATTGATTTTGATATTTAAAAAAGTTGTAACTGCAAGTCATTCAACGAGGTCCGGAACGGTTTTGTTGTGTTAACCGAACGTCATTCTCATACTCATATGTCATACTCTTGTTACGTTAAGTTGCACTCCAAGCGTAGGTTGTATACGCAGAGAAGAGTAAAGTCTTGACTTCATTATCTGGGCCCTTTCTCTTCCTCGATCCTTCAATTCTCCGTACATCAAAGACTATAGCACACACCAGTGCTCATTCTGCCGTCGTATGCAAAACTTTTTGCGTTCGATTGCTAATATTTACCGTTCAGCTCGCCTTCGTTCAATCGCAAAAGGTACTACGTAAGCGCCCTAATTAAATTACCAAAATTTACTTTTAGGGCGCTTACATACGTAGTACGGTCAAATTTTTAACGAGCGAACGAAAAAAAATTATATGGGTGTTATGGCTGCTGTTGGCCTTAAATGGGTATCTCTGCTTCTTCAACAATGTGCCGCTCACGACCCAGACTGACAGTCAAGTGCGCACCAAACTGCGGGAGCAGTACTGGTAAAAGTATTCATATAAGGCACATTTACGCCTTTATACAGTGAACTGTATCGCTCAATCCAGTTAATTAGGCTGTGAAAGATCAGGATAATTTATTGTTACTACCTAGGAGCCAATATATTTACAAATTTCGTATAATTTAAAGAAAACTGTGCGAGAATTCATAAACACTCGGAAATTAATCTGCGTAGTCGATCCCCAGACAACATTTTCGGTCAGTTACCAACTCCAGAAGCCAAATATTTGGATACAAATTTTCATGAAACAATTACCTGGGGCCTGAAGGGACGATCACTGGAAAACAGTGTTACCACTGTTCCAATTGTTAAGGTTCTGTTGAAATATGTGTCTTATTTTCTTCTATTATCCATTTCAAACTTTAAGCGTATTACAACGTATAATCTAAACGAAGAAACATAAATAATAGATCAGCCCATAAATCTCTTTATAGCTACCAGAATTTTGGTTTCACAAACTAATAGGTATTAAATACAGGTGCCCATAAATTAAAAATTTACAAAGAGCCCGATAGTCTCTCGAGACAAAAATGTCATCTATGTGATTAAACCACCTGGGAAAGCTGAACACATATTTTTGAAACGGGTAAATCACTTGAGCGTCGGTGGCTCAGCAGTGAAGATGCGGTCTCCCAATTTGGGAGGTTACTGTTCTCAGGATGGCCATGTACCAATTAGTTTTTAAATTACATTAATTACTTATGTGCATTTATCCGACTGCTCCTAAACGGTGAAAGAAAACATCGTGAGGAAACCGCATGCCTGAGAAATAAAAATTCGAAGGCATGTGAAGTCCCCAACCGCATTGGGCCAGCGTGGTGGACTACGGCCCACACTCCCTCATTACGAGGGAAGGCCTATATCCCTGCAGTGGGATGCTTACGGGCTGATGAAAATTTTCTTTCAAACTTGGCTAAGAACGAACCATCTCAAATTGCTGTTATGGCACTACATAAGCTACAGAGTGTAATTTTTATTATTTTAACAAATAGCAAGATATCTGTGTCAATTTTGAACTGATTTGATTAGGTAAACTAGTGAAATACCTAATGTTAATATAGGAAATAAAAAGAAACTTGCTGTTCATATCAGTCTTACACAAAGTCACTGTGTCACTCAAGGGACAACGTATACGCTTTTATAATAAGGTTTTTCAAACAGTCCAGTTGGGCTCGGCTGGGCAGCGTTTGGGAAGCTACGTAACATCTTTTCGTCCCAAATACCGCAATTTCTCAAGACGAAAGTCTTTGAAGTGTGTGTTGCCATTGATGACATATGGAACTGAAACGTAGGCTCACTATGGGCCTCATAAGAAGGCTCAAGGTCACCCAAAGGGCAATGGAGAGAGTATCGCGTTAGAGATGAGGAGATCGATATAGCCCGAAGAATTGCCAAACTTAAGTGGCTGGGCGAGGCACATTGCTCGTAGGACCGACAGCCGTTGGGGCGGAAAGGTTCTCAGGTGGCCACCACGCAATACAATACATAAAGTCACCTGTTTTCCGTAGAGGTAGACAGAGACCCTATAGACTTCCAGCAAACATACCTTTAGTTTAATCGTAAATATAAAAACATGTTAGTTTAAAAACTAAAAAACACGCTAGAGTTTCATTTTCCACCTACTGGGTTAATCGCCAGACCCTCGACATCAAGTTTAATATATTGGACTCGTCAAAGGAATCATGTGAGCTCAAACTCGAGGGGTTTCTAGTAGTCACTGAAGAGTTCCACCATCCACCTCCTGGCTCCATCATCCGATCAGCTCCAAGATACCAATTTATAGTACTGTCATCAGAATTACATACACATTTCATTCATTGCATTCAGAATTACATGTACATTTCACACATTCATTCATCGTATCATTTCGATACGACAATTAGAAGTAAGTTTAAATTAACTTTCAAGATTTGATTACATTGTTAGTTACAAATGAAGCTAAAAAGAGCGTGTTCATAATTATAAAATTTACCCAAAAAAGAACAGACATCATAAAGTAGGTTAAAATTGACTTCCAAGATTTCTTAGTTACAGGTGAAGCTAATAAAATCGTGTTATAAAACCGCTATCAAAATGGACCAAGCATTATTGAGATACATCCAGACAAAACAGTGTGTCCAGTTTTTCATTTTGCATCGTCGTTTTTCATTGGGAGAGTTAATAATTATGATTGGATTATATCCACGAAACCATCACATTCATTTACCAAATTCAGTCCAATGTTCCGGAGTACTCAGTTTTGGCTCTATGTACGTGCAATACCCATTATTTAATGTATCGTTGTACTTGTAGTATAATGACTTTCGAAAATCGATTACGATTATAATGCAATGAATTTAATTAGGTAGGTAATTATGCCTATTATTGTCAAATCAATTTAGTTATGTTAACAATAAGTCAAGACAAGTTGCAGATGTGTATTTGATAATATAACAAAGATAGAGAAGCACAATTACTGACCCAATTTAATTTCTATGAGTCGTGGAACAAAAGTTGTTGCATACTTGAAGTACTAAAAACCTATTGAGGGTTCAATAGGATTTTTATTTGGTATCCATACTAAGGCCATGAACTGGACGACAGAGGGCGATAAGGCGGGTGCGGCGCGTATACTAAGGCCCATATTACAGAATGATACTCAAGCAGAGATCTATATCCGTTTGAGGACAGTTAAAAAAGGACAGCTTTATGTACCTTGTATTGCGGCATCTCTTTCAAACTATGCTCAAGCGCAGATCTACGCTTCCGCAAAGATCTGAGCAAGTATTTGTAACGCGCAATGTTCTTCATTCAGCGTTTTTTTACCGGTGTATTTTTAAACTTACATAGGTTTGGCTCCACCTTGACGTTTAAAAACCGGTTTTCGTAAGGAGCGAAAGGGGTTTTGAACCAATTAAGCGGTTTTTAGTGGTTTTCATTTCGCTCTTACCGATGATGCCGTTTCTATCACTACAACTTCAAACGACACCGACGCGTGCACTGTCTGTCTTTATTAAGGTTCTAGGTGGTGCTCTCTTTCGAATGCGCTCCGAATGAAACCTTTTCCAAAATTCGGTTTATACCCGTATTTTTGAAACCGGTTACGAGTCCTGCCTCCTCATCGCCGTCTGCTGTCTAGTTTCTTGCCCGTGCAAATGAAAACATCCATAACTCGGGTACACGTGTCTGTATTCATCATACAAACATATGCCTCTTGCGGGATTCGAACCCGCGACCTTTTGGTATAGTGGTCAGTTTCTAACCACTATACCAAACAGGTCGCATTCCATTTAAACTTTAAAGTCCAAATTAAATGAATGGACCGATTCTAATGAAACGTTATACGTATAAGCAGGATACATAGATCTAAATTGTTAGTAGAAATATCAATTTGAAAAGAATATATTGCAAAAAACGTCTATCAATGTTTCAATGTAGCAGTTTCAATGGCGATGAACTCACCCCCTGTCACGTGTGAATTTCTGTATCTAACTAATATTGTAAATAGGAAAGTTTGGATGTTTGTTTTTTTGTTTATTTGTTTGTTGCACGTCGAAACTGAAGATCGAATTTGGATGAAATTTGGTATATAGGTAGAACATACCCGTTTTACATAGGATACTTTTTATCCCGATAAAGTGAATAGTTCCCGCGGGATAAACAAATTTCCGCGATAAAGTTAGGGCGGAAAGCTAGCATTTCATAATGGTGAACCGTGGATGTTGTTTCAAACATTAAACTTTTAATGTTTGGTACACACAAACACTATTGTTTGGGATATCTCTGACCACCCAATTGGGATTGGTTATGTATGTATGTATGATCGGACACGCTCTACTGAGATACATCTGGACAAAGACACACATACACGCACACACACAACGCCGTTAAACATATAACGCTCATCGTTTTTCATTAGCAGTTATAGAGACGGTTCGGCAAATTTTTAAGATTTTATTTTTCATTTGAGTTATGGGTGAGAGTTAAATTGTTCCCGAAATGTACTCCTTAGTAACCCTTCGGAATTTTCCCAAATTTCTCTACCTAAACAACTGTTAG